>SJYO01010634.1:3447221-3536334 GCA_006410555.1 Capra ibex
CACTACGGTAGGTCGGTAGAGTAGGACCCAGCAGGGGAAGAGGAGGACGGGTGTTAGGGAGGGTCGTAGTCTCAGAAAAGGTTACTCAGTTGAGAACCGTACTCCACCGGTTTCTTGACCTCAAAGTCGAAATCGTAGTAAGGAAGGTTTCTTTAGGGTCCCGACTAGAAGTCTTACCTGACCAACCTAGAGGAACGTCAGGTTCCCTGAGAGTTCTCAGAAGAGGTTGTGGTGTCAAGTTTTCGTAGTTAAGAAGTCACGAGTAAGAAGGAGTGTCAGGTTGAGAGTGTAGGTATGTACTGATGACCTTTTTGGTATCGGAACTGATCTACCTGGAATCAGTCGTTTCATTACAGAGAAGAAAACTTATATGACAGATCCAACCAGTATTGAAAAGAGGGTTCCTCATTCGCAGAAAATTAAAGTACCGACGTCAGTGGTAGACGTTACTAAAACCTCGGGGGGGTTTTATTTTAGACTGTGACAAAGGTGACAAAGGGGTAGATAAAGGGTACTTCACTACCCTTGTCTACGGTACTAGTAGCAAAAGACTTACAACTCGAAATCCGGTTGAAAAAGTGAGAGGTGAAAGTGAAAATAGTTCTCCGAAAAATCAAGGAGAAGTGAAAGACGGTACTCCCACCACAGTAGACGTATAGACTCCAATAACTCTAAAGAGGACCGTTAGAACTAAGGTCGAACACGAAGAAGGTCAGGTCGCAAAGAGTACTACATGAGACGTATATTCAATTTATTCGTCCCACTGTTATATGTCGGAACTGTATGAGGAAAAGGATAAACCTTGGTCAGACAACAAGGTACAGGTCAAGATTGACAACGAAGGACTGGACGTATGTCCAAAGAGTTCTCCGTCCAGTCCACCAGACCATAAGGGTAGAGAAAGTCTTAAAAGTCAAATAACACTAGGTGTGTCACTTTCCGAAACCGTATCGGGTATTTCGTCTTTATCTACAAAAAGACCTTGAGAGAACGAAAAAGGTACTAGGTCACCTACAACCGTTAAACTAGAGACCAAGGAGACGGAAAAGATTTTGGTCGAACTTGTAGTCCTTCAAGTGCCAAGTGTATAACGACTCCGGACCGAACCTCTTAAAACTCGTCCGGGGATACTATAGTGAATATACACTTTAGAATTTTTTACTATGTTTACTTGAATAAATGCTTTGTCTTTATCTGAGTGTCTGTGTCTTTTGTTCGAATACCAATGGTTTCCTCTTTCCCCTCCTCCTTATTTAATTCTCAAACCCTAATTGTCTATGTGTGATGATATATGTTTTATCTATATGTTGTTCCAGGAATGACATCTCGTAAGTTTTAGAACATTGTTGGATATTACCTTTTTTTTTAGACTTTTTTTTTTATTCTGTTAGTAAAACGACATGATGATTCAACGTAGTCAGCATAGGCTGAGACACACTGGGGTGTCTGCCGTCGGGTCGTCCGAGGGGACAGGGACCCTAAGAGGTCCGTTCTTGTGACCTCACCCAACGGTAAAGGAAGAGGTTACGTACTTTCACCTTTCACTTTTTACTTTCAATTCAGCGAGTCAGCACAGACTGAGAATCACTGGGGTACCTGACGACGGGTGGTCCGAGGAGGTAGGTACCCTAAAAGGTCCGTTCTCATGACCTCACCCAACGGTAATATGGACTTTGATTGTGTTGTAACATTTAGCTGATATTAAAAATTTTATAACAAATTTAGAGACAAGACACTTTTACTAGGTAAAGGTGACCTTTTCTTCAGGTATAACCGTTCATTAGAATTTGACTGAAATGTTATTTATGTAAGTTTGTTTATTTTTTTTTTAGATTTTGTTTGGGTTTCGAATTCTCTGATTGTGTCTTCTACACTTAATTCATTTCTACTTATACTTTTTATTGATTTGTCTCTTTGTTTGTAAACTATTTTTTTTATAAGTTACTCTATTTGAGATTTGAGTAGTGTCTCTTACTTAAAAAAATCAAAACAATCTCGAAATTAACTGTTTTAGAATTCTGAAAATTACACATGTAACACTACTAGATTATATGTGTGTGTAACATTTCCCTAATGAGAGTAGGTCAATTAATTCTTTCTTAATGACTTAACCTTCTAATTCCTTAAATACGTCTTATGTTTGGATAAAACTTGACATAACGTCATCAAATTTTGACGTCGGTGTTTAAGAAACTATGCGGAAGATAATTCTCCTCCCAGATCGGGGACGTAAGGAGGGTAGACCCGTCCAAATAACATACGAATCACCGAGTAAGCAACAGACTGAGAAACGTTGGGGTGCCTGACATCGGACGGTCCGAGGAGACTGGTACCCCTAAGAGGTCCGTTTTTATGATCTCACCCAACGGTACGAGAGGAGGTCCCCTAGAAGGGTCGGGTCCCTAGCTTGGGTGTAGAGAACGTAGAGGACGTGACGTCCGTCTAAGAAATGGCAGACTCAGTGGACCCTTCGGGTTCATTCCAGCTTCCCTATAATATACTAAAGACTCGGATCTATTACTTTCAGAATAATATATCGAAAACGGAGTAAAAGACCTTGTCAGTGATAACCTCGAGACTCAACGGTAATTTATCATACTAATGGTACTCCTTTAGTATGATGTAACACTCCTTTAAGTTTGGAGTGTCTCTTCAGCTCACATCCGGAGGGTGGAATATCAAGGTCATCTCAAGACGGAACGAGTGACATCGGATCTATGTACTTGGTTTTTTTGGGTCGATAAGTCTACTAGTGGTCGACCAGTGCAGGAGAGTAGACTGTGGGACTTGTAGTACTTCGTCTCATATCGATAGGGACTTCATGGATAGGTTTAAGGATAGTGTGTCTTAGAACCTCTAATTATTCCACCAATAACAAAATACGGTGACACAAAAACCTTTCCAAACAAAGTGTCGTTGTGTGTCTTATGTACTTCGTACGTAGATTAGTCATCAAAATCCTACTCTTATTTGTCATACCACCTTCAGTATAAACCTCTCTGTTATATGTGACTCTTAAAAGATTTCAAGAACTTTATCTTCGTCTACCATTTCTTAGACGGATATTACGTCCTCTGGACCCAAGTTAGAGACCCGGCCCTTCTAGGGGACCCCTTCCCTTACTGTTGAATGAGGTCATAAGAACGGACTTCTTAGGGTGCCTGTCTCCTTGGACTGCTCGATACCAGGTACCCCAACGTTTCTCAACCTGTGCCGATTCGTACGTGTGTGAAGTCACATCGGAGGTCCATCTAGACCTTTGGGGAAACAGGTCTTGATCCATAGAGTCCGGAGGACTGGGAGTCCCTATAGTCTCTTCTATCGTCTAGACAGACAGTCCGTCCTTTCGTCTGTCCCACGGGACTAAAGAGAAGAACGAAAGTGGTGACGTCTGTTCGACCCCGAACGAAACCAAGTAAAAAATTTTTGAGATCCAGTCCCACCTTTGGTAAACCTTCCAAAAGGGTTTATGGTCAAAGTGTCACTCGGACTGATTCCACGGTATGGGATGTGTCCTACGACAACTAGGGGTGATGAGACTCCTTAAGTTTGAGGGTCGGTTGAAGATGAACGAAGGTCTGGATCTTCTGGTAGTCCCGGGGTCGAGATCCAAGTGATTTGATCACCACGACGAAAAATGAAGACTATGGATCTCTACTAAGAGAACACTGACTTGGGTCTCTGTAAAAAATTAAATTTCTTCTTTTACAAAAACACCGACCTCAAGAACCTCTTCTACGCCTGTAAGTTTCGTAGTGAGTGTTATGGTAAAACTGATAAAAGGAGACGGAAAGACCTACACTCCTTAAGACACCAGAACGATGGAAGAAACCGAAATAAGTCATTACCCCTGACTCCAAGGGAGACAAGAGTTTACAGTTTTTGGATAAGTCTTAGAGACATTCAGAGGAGCCCTAAGACTGAACCCTACTTCCCTCCGTCTCATGTTTCAGGGAAACAAAGAACGAGAGGAGACACTAAAAGACATGTATAGTTAAACTTCTTGAAAATTATATAAGACTACGACTTTCGGAACGGGAATTTAGTAGTCAGAAACAGAACTAAGAAGTCTTAGATACACTAAAATAATGGACTTCAAAATTTTAGGATCTCCCGTTCCCTATTTTCTTTTATAACCCCGACCCCCCCTCTTTGAGGTATTAAATGGTAGAGTAATAATAAGGTAGTCTCTTTTCTAAAGGTAGAGACGGAAACACAGGACTTTCAGAGAGAAGGGTAAAGAAGTCTTCGGCGTAAAGGATAGAGGACTCGGAGAGAAAATGGAGAATAAAAAGATAAGACCTAGGAAAGACGACTTCCGAGAGTGGAGAGACATTCTGTTTTGGAGAGGATCGAGAGACTGAAATATCTGTTCGAAAAACTTTGGTGAGTTCATAGAAGTCATTGTAGATGTACAACTACTGAGGGTTTAAATGTTGAGATCAGTCTAAAGAAAGTTCAAGAGGCCTAGTGTTCTAGAGAGTTGAGGTCTGGTGAGGTCAAATTGTACAGGTATTTTTAGGTAATAGAAGTATAGGTGTGTAGTGAGGTTTGATAAAGAAGAGAACACTAAAGATAAAAGTAGATCAAAGAGTTCGTCTTTGGACCTCAGAGGACCTAAAGAAGGAGAGGTCACGAGTGTAGGTTCTTCACTGGTTCAGGACAGTAATACAAAGGTAAATACCTAAATATCGGTTCACAAATAATACATAGTGATCTTGGTATTGCCATATTACTTAATTTCTATTCCAATTCCATGATTTTAATTTTTTTTTTAATTTCACAGTAACCTAAGCTTCATTTTTAACAAAACCATTTCCTTTGTACTAATCATAGTGGGTTATCTTGTCTTTCGAATTTTCTTACTTTTTGAATGTTCTCTCACAGTCTAAATTAATCTTCCAAGGTTCACTAGAATTTTGGTGGACTCCCCTTTTTCCTAAAAGTCGTCTCACAGATCATCAAAATCGTTGACAAACCTGACGTGATGGGACATGAATGTGCCACGAAAGTGGTAATGTACACATTCTCCATTCTCTTCCCATTATGAGGTGTAACATGGACGTCCGATTTAAGTTTACTATATAAAACAAAACCCCTTATAGTTGAAAATTTTACCGTTATATTTCAAAGAGTACCAGACATGGTCGGAGTTTTTCCTAGTAATTTACCTTTTGTAGAACTTGAACAGTCTGTCGTTCATAGTCTCTACAGGGTAAGTCGTCTATCTCTAGTGACCCAGACTTTCATATAAAGTCTCCAACGGTTCAAGGAAAGAACAAAAATTAAACCTGACCCCTAGATCAGTAAAGAATCTCAGAGTGTCTTTCATCTAAGATTATCCATTCCCAGATTGTCGATAATGATGATGGTCCATTATACCAAGAAACGAGTAGGTAGAGAAGAAAACGAAGGAGGTCTGAAATATTAAAGGGAAAAGAGAAAGGCACGAGAACGAAGAAAGAGTTAAGTCAAAAGAAGGGATAGAAAGAAAGAGTGATCCTTTTTTTTCTCGTTTCATTTACAACTCAAAGGACTGACCAGTGTAAGGTCTCTTTACTCCTTTACGTTCAACAATATGTTGACCCTCCCCAGTCCACACTGGATTTCAACTCCCTACTCTTCTCTTAAGATTTCTCTTCTCTTCCGTTTTTACAAGTCATTTCCAAATTACAATCTGAAAACAATATATTTTACTAGGAAACACTTAGGGTAGATCCCGTAAAGTAGGAAGAGTCCGACACTACCAAGGGTCATCTAGGTCTTAACGGTTTCCAGTCGTTACTACATAAGTTTCTACTAGTGGACGCAGTTGAAAACATGTTTTCATAGTCATGGACTATAACACAATGTCACTCGGAATCCTGTACAGAAACCCTTACCGGAGATTATTCCAAAAAAAAAAAATTAAGGGACATACGTTTTTCGATAATGTAAATAAAAATTAGATAGAGGATAAGTCAAAGGTGTAATGAGAATCCGAAGGCATTGAACCGTCTCAGGTCTGTAAGAAATTTTTGTTACTGTTTGTTACTTTGAGGATCGTTGTTATTGGTGGTGTTGTTATTTTAGATGAAATGAAAAACCAACCACCCTCTAGTTATTTTCGGAGGGTATTTATTAAACGGAGTGTCTTTATTGACGAGAATCATAACACAAAAACCGGTAAAAGGCACGTTCAGATGCAGTGTCAATCTGAAATGTGGATGATATCATATATTGAATACATTCGGTATAATTGGATTGACATTGACACTATATCTTAATGTTTCCAACGTAGGACGTCGGTGTAAAATCGGATCTTATGAAAATCGACACCAAACGGTAGTGAGAAGACCATCGACTTAACATTTATAAGGAAAAGGAAGACCTTTTATCTTTAACTTTTTCAATTGAGACGTTTTGGAGTAAGACTTTCTGAAACTTCGACTGACCTTGTGAATTCCTGGTAGACTGACGTACAGACAGACGTGGACTAGAGTTCTACCTTACCAAGGTTTCTGGAGCTTTTCAAAATAGTGAGAGATGATGTTGACGGGGTATTAAGAGGAGATTCGAAATTTGGGAACTCTCGTTCTGACATAACAAGTGTAAACGTGGGGTCACTGATCGTATACTGGGTTGTGTCTCTTTTAAGAGTTATACGAAAACTCCTAACTCACTTACTTTTTTTACTTATTTATTAATGTGTGATTTTAAGATCTCCTAGGTATTGAGTAATTCGAAAGAGGAATTATAATTTATGTGCGTCTAATTCCGAGACTCTTCATTTTCTAACCAACTCTAAACAGAAATTTCTCGCTCTTTCTATCCTTACCTAGTAGTCAACTTGTGCGGGACACCTGAGATTACAGAAATGGATTTTAAGGATAGCGTGATATTACGATGTTAAATCGACAGGTTGTTTATGATTGTCTTTTTTCCTGAAGTTGAAACGAAAGATGTTCGACTAATGGAAGACATTGTAGATCCGGTGACGACGGATGTAAAACCTTTACAACCATAAGATTCTCAACCGTACGGACTATTCAAATGGTGTCCCAATAAAAAGTCCTTCTTGATTTGGGAACTTGTAGAAGAACCTGTTTCCCAGCCTAGTGAAACCTATGGTATTTCCTTTCCAGTGTCGGTGACCGACTCTCTCTCGTTCTGTTACCCTCTCACTCGGTCTCTCGGAAGGTCTTTACAGTCAAACTTTCTCCCGTCCCTTTCGTGTTTGTCCACCGAAACGAGGAAGATTCGGAGGAATAGGAGAAGTCAAAACCGTCTAGAACCTGGAGTAGAGTAAGTTTATATTTTGAGGATTACTTGACTCTGTAGGAGACATCCATGTACTTTCGACAAAAGAGAGAACCGTCAAATATGAACCAGTGCACTATGTCGACCAGTCTCAAAATTCCGTCGTACGACACATGGAGAGAGAGAGGTTTACGTTAAAATGTTGTAATAAAAAAAAAATTAGATGCAATAAATCTTACACTTCAACTCATACACATTGTTCTCGTCGTGGCGGACGACTCGCGGGTGGTTCACGGACTGCAACGATCCACGTAGTAGATCGACAATCCAGCGATCGACAAATCAGTGACTCAACAAAGGTTGAGAAGACGCTGGGACACCTAACACCGGGTGTTCCGAAGAGACAGGTACCCTAAAAACACCGTTTTTATGGTCTCACCCAACGGTAAAGGAAGAGGTCCCTAGAGGAACTGGGTCCCTAGTTTCGGCGTAGAGGACGTAACATCCGTCTAAGAAATGGTGACTCGGTGGTACTTGAGTCTGTTGTACGGACAGAGATCTTTATATTGAATTTATATTTATAGAGTAAATGAAACTTTACCGTATACTGGGAGAGGAATCCTTTGTATGTAATTTAAATAAATCGGGATAGGATAATGTCCTCTTTTGTTGTTGTTATTATTACGGTCCTAAATATTTGTAGAAAGGTCACTCGTTATGTTTCTGGTGACTCAAAAGACAAGATATGAGACTGAGTTAAAAGAAAGACTAAAAAATGTAGATTTAAAAGATAGGACAAAGGTTGGATCGACTAACGGACAGAAGAGAGAACGGTAGAAGGGGTCTTCACACGAAAAGAAAACGGTGTACTATTCTCCTAATTGACCAAGGGGATAGGGATTTCATCTTTTATATTTTCAATTTATTTTCATTAAACCTGTGGTTTCTGGAAAAAGGATGTAACTTCATACTCTGAAACGACAATCTATTAACTACTCAATAGGTATTTAGAATAGTCACACGAGAAATGACCGACGGATTCATTTAATGTAAATTATTAAAGTTAAAGAGTCTGTCCGACTTCCGGGTCTTTTAAAGAAGAGAATAACGAATCATTACGAAGAGTATAACGAATCTGAAGTTATAAGGTGTCTTTCCACCAGTCCTTAAAATTCGTAAATATCCTTTTCAGTCCCAGGTTTAAAGTGTTAGAAGGGTTCTAACTAACTAAGATGTTTGTAAATACTCGTAGGAACATAGTCCGTTGGACGACTCCCTCACTATTTGTCGTCGTTCGTTTTTTGTCCATCACAGACGTGAATGTCTCAAATATCGGTTGACCTCCGTTGTCTGTAACTTATTTCTTAATGTTTATACTGTTTGCGGTACTTCTTCTGCCCGTCCCAGGATACCCTCATACATCATCCACATCGATTGGATCGAACTACCCCACACCCCGTCCCTTCTGAAAAGGTTTCTACAAGGTCAAATCCGAACTTCGTATTCTTCCCTCTTTTCAATATATTTATTCCTTTGTCGACCACATTTCCGAGACTCATCTTTTCTTATGGTGAATAAATTCCTGGATTTCCTTCCAGTGACACCAATTTCACGACTGAAATCCTTTACAATCTCTTTTCCGTCCGTTCCTGGTCTCGCACATCCAGTAGGATTCCTGACCCCTGAAATAAGATTCTCGCTACCTTTCGGTTACCTTTTAGGTTCGGTTCTTAAATTTTATTTTTGAAATTTCTAATTGTACCGATTTTATATCTGATATTCATATATAATTAAGTGATTGAAGAAGACCCTGTACGAGAGTATAGAACATTAGGTTACTATAATTCTTAAAAATATTTATGTTCTGTTTGATAGAGCCAAATATTGCACAATATTTAAAAAGACACTTGTCTTTTGTAGGATCCTATCAATTCGTTTCGTCTTATCATGAACCCATGGATAGGTATCATTCGGAACTTTATTGTTTACGTATAGCACTCGACGAAACGAAAAGTAGATATAGTCTAAAATTGAAGTTGACTTTTACCTTCACCATTTTATTATCTCCGTCCCTTTTCTCCTGACACACGTACACACATACTCGTACATACGTGTGCACACCAAAGGATACGAAGACTTCTCCTCCTCTAATGCTGTCATAGTCAAAGTGTAAGAGGTACGAGTTTTTATCAACTGATACGAGGTCTATATTCCTTTCTCCACTGATATTTTATCACTTTTTTTAACAAAAGGAAAATAAACCCACAAAATTCTTTTTTTTTTCCGTCGAAGACCCATTATGTTGTATAAAACTGTACTTTATGTAACTAAAATCTGATCCCTGGGGTACGACCAAAGGTATCATGACAAGAACCTCATCATTTCTTTAGGTACTTGTGTTTCCGGAAACCTGTTGTATTTCATATTCTCCGGTTCCAAAATTAAAAGAAAAAACTATGAGAAGTCAGAAGGGATACCCGTAAAGAAGGACAGAAGAGGTCTACCAGATGTAGGTACTTTTGTCGTCTATCCTAAAATTCCACATCAAGAAATCGTCGTCACAAAAGAATGACCCTCAATTCTCCTTGAGAACGTCTAATTATCCCAAAGGAGATCTTTAATAATCCTCTCACTTCCTCCTCTCTCGTTCGAGACTGATGACGACGGTAGAGTGACAGAGGGTTTGGTCTTCAAAGAGGAGAATTTAGAACTTGACGTTACGAAGGACTGACAAGACCTCCGAGTCACTGAGGAAGAACCTTTACTTACTTATTTAAATGTCACAAACTCTTTATTTACTTGACAAACAAACTCTTTCCGACGCTCACTCAAGTTAGTTGAACATAGGCTGAGTGATAAACTTCTCTTACTTAATGAGTGAACTAACTTAGTGAATCAAGGTACAGACTCCACACCATGACTTCTCTTGTCCCCGGTCGAAGGATATGTAACACAGGAACTCATGACGTTAACTGTTTAGTAAAAGTAGTTTTATCTTTGTGTAAATACTTCATAGATAACATGTGTTCTAGACATTTGTTAGTCTGATACATCCAATTAGTAGTTTTATTTAATCATGAACAATTCCCAAGTACCTTATCCACTCTACACATAATAATCCTCCTCCGAACGATATATAATTAATAGTCCAATGGTTTCGAGACTCATTTAAGTTATCCTTACAATTCTCATCGAAGAATTAGCTTAGCGGTCAGATACAGGCTACGTTCTATGTCGTACGAACCCCGACCATGTGCCCCTACTTGTTCTCTCTACAATACCCCACCCTCCACCCTCCCCCCAAGTACAAACCCTTACGTACATGTGGGCACCACCTAAGTACAGTTACATACCGTTTTGGTTATGTCTTAACATTTCGTTTTATTTCATTTTTCTTTTTCTTTTTTTTTTTCTCATCGAAGAATCGTTCATGAACCACAGACCAACTTTTGACCGGTGAGATGAACCCGTCTTCACACCAATATAATTCGACAAAAATTACTATTTTCCAAAAAAAAAAAAAAAAAGTTCAAAGTTGGGAGACCTTACACTGAGTGTTACAGGACTATGACATAAGAAAAGACATTAGTCTCAGCTCCTGTTTCTTTAGATAGAAGATCGTGACTTACTCTTATTTAAACCCATACACCGGTCTAAATACTCATAATGTCTGTTTCTGACCTATTGGATAAAAAAAAATTATTAAAATACGACGTCATCAAGATATAATCATCAAAATCGAACTATTTTCTCGTTGTCCAGTTTTTGTAATTAGTTTACGGTCACGACATGCAGTCCGTGAGTATATAAGTACTCTCATTTTTCACTTTCAGTGAGTCAACACAAGTTGAGAAACACTGGGGTGCTTGATACGTCAGATACCCTAAGAGGTCCGGTCTTATGACCGCACCCGTCGACAAGGAAAGTAGTCTCCTAGAAGGGTTGGGTCCCTAACTTGGGTCCAAAGGGTGTAACGTCCACCTAAGAAATGGTCGACGACGACGACGATTCAACAAAGTCAACACAGGTTGAGACACACTGGGGTCCACTCGGTGGTATATACGTATGTCAATAGTAATTTCAAATGTCTTTCGGAAATATCCATTACAAAGGAAATTAGTTCCTTTTTTGACTTCAAGTCTCTGACTCTGCCGTCTGAACCCTACGTGAGTTTAGACGGTCGAATACTAAAAAGGTATTTTAGTGAATCCGTATTTCACTTTTTAAATTCTAATCCATCCTACTTTGTTTTACTTTGTCGAACAGAAGATATTAAAGAAAATCAAAGTTACATTGGAAAAGACCGTCCCCCCTTGTTCCACTTATTATAACGTCCTTCTACGAACATAAGATGTTTGGACAACTACCCCCGATCATCTTTCTCTACTTTAACCTTTTACATGTAATTCGTTATATATTTGAACCTAGTATTAGAAAGACTTAGGATAACTGAAAATTTCAATGAAAGTTCTACCCATAGTTACAAGATATTAGACATTTCACATTTACAATGATAAGATAGACCAAACAACTCTGTGATTTCGATGACTTCTCAGAACTTTTTAAGAATCGTTTCGACGATATTTTATGTTTCTACCGAATATACAGACTTGAAGTAGTCGTGTGAATTTCGTGAAAGAAGAATGGAATTAACGGCGTGAGTATTATAACGTAGGTTTAGTGTAGAGACAAGAGACCATAGAGATGGTTTTCCACCCAAGGAGGGTCTGTCCCTTGTACAGAGAAGGTGTCACCATAGGTACCAATGGACCTGTCACAGACTTTATATTATTTACGAGTCATTACAAATAATTTGTTTGTTGTGTTGTTTTTCTACGTAAAAAGGCTAGGGTCAAAAGTTTTACTCTTCTATGATCATAAAAAGATCTAACGAACAATACACGGGTATATGATAACTGACCTGTCCTCGGTGTCTGTATTTTCCACGATGATACTATTAATGATTCCCTCACCAATAAAATGTATTATTTTTAAAAAATAAGACCGATTCTAGAAAATTTTTTAGATTGGTTAGTTAAAGTCTTTCCTTTAGATACCATAAAATCCATGACACACGGATGTACGAGTCAGCGAAGTCTGAGACGCTGGTTACCTGACATCTGGCGGTCCGAGGAGACAGGTACCATAAGAGGTCCGTTCTTATGATCTCACCCAACGATAAGGGAGGAGGTCCTCTAGAAGGGCTGGGACCCTAGCTTCGGTACAGAGAATACAAAGGACGTAGCCGTCCGTCTAAGAAATGGCGACTCGGTGGCTCCTTTGGGTAAAAGCCATGATACATCGTCATTAGAGGTAGGAACCCGAGCGTCCATCTTCTTTTCAGCCTAAGATTTGGTCTCTACTCTTGTTAGAAAGTGATCCACAGAGAGAAAGGGTACTCACCCGCCGGAGAGCCACCCTCCTCCCTGCTATCCCCCGTAACATGTCGACGTTAGTTTGGCGCACACCGTGGTGTAGTGTCATCTGCGAACGTCGTGTTCCCCCGTATCAAGTCAAAGATAAAGCAATTACTATTAGAGAGGAACCCTAAATTGAAGTTCGTCGAATGTGAAAGTAAAGGAGGTTTGCATGTGTATCTGTAACCAGGTCAGAAAATTATCCTAAAACTGTCACCGAGAAGTGGGTCGTACTTTCCTAGTCCATAGGGTTCACTTTTCTTTTATCGGGGAATTTTAAGACTAAAATTGGTACTTTACTCCGGCCGTAAGGATCTCCCCAAATGGGCAATGTGTAGGATTTCATGAAACCCTGTCGAGGTATTATGGTTACCTTTTATATTAAACATTTTACGATTTATTAAGAAAGTTTAGTGATCCTATTGTTGAAGAGGTCCATGAAGGTGTGAGGTATAATACTTCTTGGGTAAGCAACGACAAAAAAGAAAAAACGGAGTTTGGACTCTATTTTATGTGTATTATTGATAAGTTTTTCTAACCCAGATTCTTACTTTTAGGTAAAGGATCTTTGGAAAGTAACCTTGAAGTGCGTTCATAGAAAAAGAACTGTGATAGAATGGGTTACGTAAGGAGACGTTGGGTTTTCTATGTATCACTGCTCAAGATTTTGTGACGTCTGTGCGCTGTCTTCCTTTAAACTTCTCCTCTTTCCTTTACCCTGCAGACGAAAACTATTCGTTCCCCCTGAGGGGGACCGCCCTCCCCACGGAGAGGCTCCCTACCGCCGGGACTTGAAGCGTGGCACAGGGGACGGGATTCACGACCTTTTTGGTGAACAGTCGGAAGGTTCTACTCAAGGGTGGGGGTGAGGCCGGAGGAGCACCGTCCTCTACCGAGCACTTCCGGCGCGCCCCTTGAGGGCTCCTCCGAGGCACCGGCTCACGCTAACACCTCACCCCAGACCCCCTAAAGACACTCCCCGGCTGGCGACCCCTTTCAGCCTACAGGGTCAGCCGTCTTCTCCCTAGAGCCGTCAGCACACGGCAAGAGGAGGGAGTCCCTGGGGCAGGACCGCCCTGGGGCGGAGGGTCTTGAGAGGGCCACTACCCCTTTGGGGACCGGGCGGAGCGTCGGATCGCGGCGGCGGAGCGGGGCAGCCGAGGTCGGGTGGCGGGTGGTGAGAAGTCCGGGCCGTAGAAAAAGCATCCGGGCCGGGAGGGGCGCAGGCAGTACCTCTCCTTTTGATACCTCCGCCAAGGGCGGGCGTCCGCCCACCTTTTCGGGTACCACTTACGGAGCCCTAGAGGGGGTAGCGACGCCCTTTCCCTTTCCCTCCTCTTGTCCTTGGAGGGACGAGACCTCTTGATGGGCTAAGGGTTGGACCCCCTCCGGAAATTCTACCTTCCCTTCGGCTCCCCTTTGGGATCCGTGAAAAGCCCCTTAGGTGATTCAGTTCCCTCCCAGTAAGTCGGACGTGTGTAACCAATGATACTGTTATGTCGATGTCGGAGGTCAACGGAACCGTCGACGAATAGGTTAGGCTAACCAAAGAAAAGAGAGGTAGGGACCCGAGGTGGGATTGGGGAGGTTGACACAGGGACGCACGTCTCCCTCCCCGGGGTCTTTTCTCCTCCCCCAGGAATCGCAGTGAAATCCCGCGCTCCGGCCTGGCCTCTGCTCCCTGACCCCCGGCCTTGACATTCTCCTTCTCCGCCGCAAAGGCCAGCCCTTCTCACCTCCTTTCCTTTTTTCCTTCTCGCTTTAGCCTGCCTCACCTTTCTGCCCCCTTCTGAAACTCACATTGAGGGCTAACTAAACCCGAGCTACAAGGGCGACTCCGACCCCAACGGGGGTGCGCGCCCTCCTCTCCCCACCCAACCGGCCTTCGGCGGTTCGCGGAGGTGACCCGGTGAGTCGTCGGCGTGTCCCCGGCGTGCCGATTGACTAGGGTTCTCCCTCGCGATGTCTCTTCGCCTTTAGTGGGCCTCCCTGGCCGCGGCGACTTTAGAGCGCTCTCTGGGGGGGGGTGAAGGAAGGAGACGACAGGGAGAAAGGGGGCGGGGGTAGGGAAGAGGGAAAGGGAGGGGGGAAGGGCCCAGCCTCACAGGGACGCGGGGTTCCCGGCCTCGTCGTCGCTCTCGTCGAAAGGGGCGAGGGAGAGGGGAGCGGAGTGAGTGGGGGTGGGGGGGCGG
This sequence comes from Capra ibex, assembly GCA_006410555.1. NCBI lineage: Eukaryota > Metazoa > Chordata > Mammalia > Artiodactyla > Bovidae > Capra > Capra ibex. Next base: position 3,462,070 of record SJYO01010634.1, read on the forward strand.
CTCGCTCCTCCTCGGCCTCCTCTCCTTCTACCGCCGCCGGCGGTCGTGGGCACCACGGCGCCCCGGCGAGGCTCCTCGGACTCTCTGCGCGTCTCCGAAGCGCCCTTCTGCGCCGCCGCCTCCTACTCGGACGTCTCGCGCGTCATAGAGGCCACTCACACCCCCGGCCGGGTCATGCCTCGCCCCCTCGCCCGGCTTCCAACCCCCGTGCCTCGTTGTCTGTGTCTCCACCATGCAGGCCCCACCGCCCCCTCAACGACACAGGAGAGAAAAGGGCCAACCCTCCGCCCCCGACGCTCTCCGAGCCGCCCTCCCCCGCCTCGCCCGTGTGTGAACCCATGGATAGGGGGAGGCGCCCGGCCCGACTCAAGGGCGCCTCGACCGACCAGAGCCACGCCCCTTCCTCCAATCCCTTCGCACTCTTGCAGACACACACGCGCGCGCGGGCCCTGAGCGACCGCTCAGCCCCGCCCCTCCGCGGGCCCCTCCGCCGCCGCTGGGGCTTATCTCCACCCACACCTCCTCAGACTAGGGACGCCACCCCTTTGCACCACACCAAGACCCCGACCTCGCTACCGACCCCTCTTCCGGTCCACCTTCAGACGTGTGGACCCCACACCCCCCTCCGAATCTCCTCCCCCTGCGGCGGCCTTTGACCTCAAACAAGTAGCAAGACCCCAACCTTCATGACTCTTTATTACAGTAGACATCAATCAACCACCCCACTCCCACCCCCCGTATTTCTTCCCTTACCTACTCCTTCACTTCTTTTTCCATGATGTCGGCCCCAACCTAGGGGGTCTTCTTTGACCCAATCTTAGGCAGCCTTCTATGGTAAGCCTCTCAGCACATCTAGGTAATTCTCACCACATTTCTTGAACATACAGCTCCATCTCACTGCGTACCCACGTCTCACACTCTCTCACACTACACATAGTCCCCTCCAATTCCCCCGCTAATTATGTGTGACCTCTTCCTTCTACGTCTAACCTTGGTTCATGTACCACCGCTCTCGCATAACGTGGTCGATAACACGTCGAACCTTCCAAGGTACCTTCGTCTTATTCTCGAAATTCCATCTCTATTTGCCCCCAGTTCTAGGACTACCGTGTCCTTTTACTCTAACAATTCTAGGATTCTGAATTCACCCCTCAACGGTGACGAATCTTTTCCCCTTCCCTCTGGGACTTTGTCCAGAAAAACAGAAAATCATCGTTTTGATTCTTACCGTTCGAATACCATTTTACTAAAATTTTCACCAAAGTATGGAACACCTCCTCCCTTAACCTATCCCATCATCAGACTTTACTCGTCTTTTCAGTAAAATCGGTAAATCACTTCACTTTCATAACCATACACTCACCTAGGGACGTTCTTTTCCAAACATCAATTCACGATGTACTCCCATCGACAAGACGAAAACTTTCATCATTAGCAAAATAATTCGTCTCACACATCTCTTCCTACTCTAGAAAGTTCATACCACCTTACGGACTCAAATTGACTGCCGTACATACGGGTTACTGACGTACCATCCATCCACCTTAATATCCCCATAAAGTTCCAGGAAAAAGAGGAAATAATAGGGAAACAACAAATTGTATAGTCTATTCGAATTATTTATGTTGGCACCACTTCTACATACTTTTCACGACATCTCTATACCTTTGACAGTCCTGTCAGGAATTAAAATTCCTTAAACGTCCAATCATATATAATCCGTTCATTTGATACCATTCCTAGTATTTTCTATGGTTCACAGTACTCAGGTTTCCGTCTCATACGGTCGTTAACCCCACTTAGTCCTTTTCGAAGGAAACAAATAAAGGAGTAAGTATGTGTACTAAGTAGTCAGTAAAACCACTATTGGATATACCCTCCGTAACATGATTGATGATTCTCATATTTTGAGGTGGGAAGAGAATCTCTCAAACGTCAAACGATCCTAAGTTCCTCTTTTGTCGTGAATTTAACCTGGAATTCCTATTTGTCATAAGACTCTTCACACCTAACGCGTCCTCCTTAGGTATACTTCCTTTGACTCGTCTCTATGTATCTTTCCTCCTAACCCGAGACCCCCTTCATAAGTCAGGTCAATTTGTGTTCATATTCCACTACGTCGTCCTTTTTGAATTGTCAAAGCATCTAATTCAAACTGGGGAAGAAAAATGTCTACTTCTCTCGTATCGGGGGTTTTCAATTTTAATAACTCCGAGTATATTAACCAAACACCTTCGATTTTGAGTTTATATCCAGAAGACTGAGGTCTGGTCGATACGACACACGTCGTACAGACTTAAGTGGGTAAGAAAGGTGTCTATACAGAACTCTCCAACGATATAAGATCCGTGACTCCGAAGTCACCACTTACTAATTGTCACTTGTACCCTTTCATAAAAGACTACCTTCCTACGTTGTTTATTTGTATCCTTGTCTATTTATACAAGTAGTGTACCACTATTCATGATCCTTCTTTTTATTTCATTCTGTCCCTACACGACAAAATATATCTGTCCCACCATTCCCTTTCAGATAAACTAATTCACGGGTGTTTCTTTCTTAGAACTTATGAAACTGGACATCACATAGCAATTTTACTCACCTGTTACCTCTGGCTCTGCCAAACAAATCTTCCCTTTAGTGTACAAGTATCGAAACATAATCCTTCCACATAGACACACCACCCGTCAATTCCTGGTCTTTATTCCACCACAGTCACTCTGATCTTTCCATACCACTTTTCGTCTAGCCCTCTCACCACCATAAAAAAAATTTACTACTACTTACTACTAACTTTTCGGGTCAAAAATTTTTATAAATAAATAAACCGACGTGAACCAGAAACAACGTTAGAACAAGGGACTGGTCGGAAGATTAGGTCCGAGGGACGTCACCCTCGAACCTCAGAATCGGAGACCTGGTGGTTCCTTCAAGGTACCACCATAAAAATTACCCTTCTAGTCAACCGAAACTCTCCGAAGACACAATTACATAGAACACAAAAATTTCAATCGTACCATTCCTTCTGAATAGGAACCCAACACCTTAGTTATCATCTGTGGACCGTTACTCAAATCAAAAAATTTCTTCCCTCTTTTATTCTCACTTGTGTACAAATTTATCGGATTTAAAGGGTCGATTTCAACTTGTCCGTTTTAACTTATCCACATCCTGGACTTTAGTGTATTTCTAAGGACTTTCGATTAGAAAAGAGTCAGAACGAGTAAACAGAATTCATTTATTTTCGTTTAGAATCCCGGTCACCAACTGTCTTTACCCTTCTCCACTATTTTATTCTGCACGTGGTCGGTCTTAAATGAAGAAAGAGAAGAAATCTATGAGTGAGGTAAACTTCACACGACCATTGATCACCAATGGTCACCCTGCCTCACCCTACGTCATATCCCCACCTTCTCACCCTCCATACTTGATAACCCACATTCTCTTTGAGTTTCTACATAACGTGTTGTGCCCTTTACATCGGTAATAAAATATTAATGACATTTACCCGTCATTGGAAATTTATAACATAATTTTTAATTTTTATTTTAGACGACACTCTCAGATCTCTTACAGAAGTCCCTTTGTAATACAAGTGAAAGAAAGGAAACTACTTATACCTTGGTAACCAAAAATATCTGTTGAACCCCTCCTACGACTTACTCACACCAACACCCATATCGTCAATAAGAAACACTGAAAGTAAAATCCTTCTCACAACAACAGATGGAAACAGTCACCACATTCTGGTACTGACCCGTCAGAAATCTGATATGTCGATGTCTAGAAGGAGTACATCTACTTTTAATCAAGACAGAGTCGACTCAATTAAACAGTCTCATTTACTCGACCACAACTTTACTACCCCATCACCGTTTAGTCCCCTATTCCACCGTCAAAGCTTTCTCACTCTTCACTCCTATACTCCATTCTTCGGAGTCATACTGTCTCTCCCTTCAGTCGTAGTGTCCCTGACTTAATCAGAACTCAACATCTTTATCACACGTCTACTTTCCTTTCTATTCGGATAGGAGACATACCCACTACAAGACCCGTTCTGTCTTACTACTGAGAAAGTAACAATTTTCCCCTTCCCCCATAGTGAACAATTTTATCTGGTTAATCTCAGGATAGATTTACTAATTCAACCCTTATGTAAAAATATAAAATATTTTTATTTACCAGAATTTATAACCCGAAAATCTGACTTTTGTGACCTTTAAATTATGAGTTTCTTAAGTCACGAAAGAAAAAACTAAATACTGTTTTACCTTTCTAAAAATTTCTGAAACGGTAGAAACAACTTATTTTCTTTTTCCACACAACTTATATCAAGTAAACTCTTCCCATCCGTTCCCACCCTTATCCGGTATCTCCTCTGTCATCCACTCCATATTATAGTACGAAACTTTCTTATCTTTATACCTTTAATTGTACAGTTCCAACCTTTTTACCTCGACCCACTCATAATTTCATGGTCTGTCCTTCCTGTAGAAACTTCAACAAAACCTTCTATTCATGTATCTTATTAGTATCGGTATCCCTTATAGTCCAGTTTAGACCAACATTTTCCACCGGCGACTACGAAGACTTACTGTGGATGACACCAACACCCTCCGTCGACAATTATGAGGGGAGACAGAAAGGAAGTCATCAGAGGAAAAATTAAAAACACAGAAATTAAAGAAAAATACGACTTCCAAAAGGTCACCCTAGGTGAACTTCAACTAGGGACCACAATCTGGTGAAGTGTCCTTTCTTGATGTTGAATGGACAAGACATCTTCAAAGGACTTATTATGAAGACACCCACCTCTCCACGTAAGGTCATCGTACAAGAAACAGTCTTTGAAACAAAGGTCTTCCTCTCTAGACGTCGTCGGTGTCCAAAAAAGGACTCTATCGTCTTTTTAATCACAGTAAATTTATGATTAATTTGTAGGTCATACAACATTCTAGTTGAAACAGTGAAATTTGGAACTCTGTCTCTCTCTATTTCCCTTCCCTACTCTGACCTATTTCATCGTTCGTCTCCGAAAAAGATCGGACCTCTCCTCTTGATCCAGTACCCTAGCAAACCCCCTTTATGCTTGTGATTTATCCCACCCGAGGTCTAAGACCTTCTTAGACCATTACGTTCTGACCTATAAGTGACAAGACCTTCCGAGTTCTTCAGGAGATCGTACATGACTACGATTAAGTGTACCAGTTCTTCAGAAGGGGAATGGGTAAGTGGGTGGAGGGGTGAGAGTACGACTTCTAAATTTTATCGTAACCAGGGTCTTTATGTCGGTTTACACCGACTAAATGGTTTACACCACTTTAACAAACTTTTTTTAATGGGAGAGAACGCCGAATATTCAGATAAAAAACAACCTCATCACAATTGTCGTAAAATGGATGAACCCATAATTGACCGATTTAATAAAATCGTCAATTAAAGACGAAGTGAACACCAAAGTCAACCTGAGTTTTACATATGAAGGACAAGGTAGGACACAAGGTAACGAAAGATTGTCGACGAGCAAAATGGAGGTACCAGCTACTTCGTGAACGGCTCAAAAACAAAACATAAAATTCTATACAATGTAATTCTAGACCTGGGAGATCACATCGTTCAAACAGTACTCCGTCAAAACACTACGTACTCTCAAGTCTGAATTTTTCCCGACAAAACAACATACCACCTCTTCATGGTAAACGTCGGGTGTCGATGTAGAGATTGGGACCGATCGGAAAGTCTGAAAACAATGACCATCGTACTTATTCATGGACTTTCAAATCCACCCAAACAACTTGACTAGAAAAAGTCTCTTATCTGACAATTCGTTTACAGAAGACCTGTCACCTAACAAGTAGACATACACCCATAAAACCGTCCACCAATAGTGTGTAACGGTAAATTTAAAACATTTCCTCGACATAAACTTAACAACACTTATCTGGACAGTTACCGGACTCTTCAATGTTGAATCTGAATTAGTTGTCAATGTCTTTTTATGACACCACCGTAAAAGCGGTTGTACAGTGTGCCATTCCCTCTTCATTGGTCGAGGAAAGAACAATTGTTCATTCGTCTCGCTGTCCAACAAAAGTGGAAGGGACTCCGGGTCAAAAATTCACATCCACTGATACAATTCTTTTTGTACTAAGAGACCATCTGATCCATTGTCAAAACGAGTCCCAAACACGACATCCATTAAGGAACAACACCCCTCGTTAAGACATGTAGTACCCTACAAATTGTCGTAGGAACCGGAGAGGCGTGATCTACGGTCATATTAAGTTGGGGTAAGCACTGTTGGCCTTTACAAAGTCGTGTAACGGTTACAAGGGACACCCACGTCTAACTGAACCCAAATAAAAAAGGGTGGAGGAAGTTTGACGTCCAATGTTTATTCCGATTCCGAAGAGAATCGTCAAACCAAAAGTCATCATTATCCGATCAATGGTACAAATTTCAAATGGATATATTTGGACATGTTCAAAATTTACATAAATAATTTTTTAACACAAAATAAAATGACCGTTAATGACTTATGATTACACATCTAGTGTTAATATGCCCGAAACGGAGACCCTTTAAGTTTCTGTGATCTCTTTCCAATAATCACTCACTTAACTATTTGTGCATGACACGTTCAAATTCCCTTTCCTTGAAATAAGATTATCTCAACTCTACTCTTTCCATAGAACTTCTTCCACTCTAAACCAGACCCAAAAATTTATACCAACCCTGAAAATTTTCATCTACAACCAATTTAACTGTAAAGTCCGTTCTTCTTGTAGAATACAGAGGAAATAAGGTTTATGTAAAATTTTTTAAAATAATTGAGTAAGTTACATATTGTAGTCTTAAGATCGGTCCGGAAAGATTAAAAGACAATACCTGTCTCTTAATCCGTATACACTTCACAATCAAGACTTCTGAACCACCGACCATCTCCAGAACTTTTCCCTTCTCGGTAAACCGTCACCCCAGGACGTCTTAAGGAAGGAACTGAGACAAGAACTAATGCATAATGAGGGAGATCTTGGAATAAAGTCTACACGACACAAGGAAGACAATTAGAAAAATTAGTTACGGAAATGAGCAAAAGACAAAACACCTGGTTTGAGTCGAAAGAGAATTTTCAAGAACGGACAAGGGTAAAAGGGAAATTCGAGACAGGCAGGAACGAAAAGAAATTAGATTGTTAAAGTTCAAACGGGAGACGATACAAAAAGGAAAATAAATGGTGGAAGAAATGGTATTAGGGAACATTATCTTATCCGGACCTGCTCAACTGTATTCTCAACAAACTAAATTTGCTGGACCCTAACGCAGACAAAAATCAGGGAATCGTGAAACAACCTAAACTGGAAAGGTTTCCACGGTCTCTGGATTACCGGTCTAAGTAGGTAACCAACAAGAGGAAAGAGTGAGTCTGAAAACGAAAGGAAAAGGAGTCAGAAAGACACAAGAAGAGTATAGGCAGGTAGGTAGGGTAGTCATTTGTAAGTCAAACCTGGTTCTATATAGGGTCTAGAGACCTCCTACTTTACTCTTATATGAGGATTCATCAAAATAGTCCGGCGTATCCCCGAAGGACCCATCGCGATCACCATTTCTTGGGGGGACGGTCCCGTCCTCTGCGGTCTCCGCACCCAAGTCAGGGACGCAGCTCTTCCTGCGGACCTCCTCCGTGCCGTTGGGTGACGTCATGAGGAAGGCCCTCTCAGGGTACCCAAGTCCTCGGACCACCCGAGGACGTATTCCGACGTTTCTCGGCCTGCGCTGACTTCGCTGAATCGCGTGCGTGCGTGGTCTGGGTGTCCATTCATGTATTGAGGTGCATCAAGTATCGATGATACTACGTGTGAGACCCCGGAATGCCCTTGAACCACTCGAGACACCCAAAATCACGACTCGAATACTAATAGGATGGAGAATAAAATGAAAGGACCAGGCGGAGTGGGGTGGACCCTGTTTTGCTTTCCGTATCGGGATGAGGAGACAAAGGAAAGTTGCAAGAAAAGGAGGAGTCTTTAGTGTCATGAAAACGCAGAAGGTAGTAGTAACAAATTTTGGATAGTTCGTGCATGAATCATATGAGGATACAGGATACCTCTGTCTAACCACTTTCTCTGGTGTGGGCGGCAAGTCTCTCGAATATTTGATTACGTTGTCCGTATTTACGTCTTATTATGTCTTGTTTCGCGTCACCCATGTCACCAACTCACACCCGAGACCCTGTGTTGACGGACAAAAACCTCGTGCCCAGGTGGTGAATGTCGACACGACGGAACCCGTTGGACGACTTCAAAAGATATAGAGTCAAAGGTGTAGATTTTTCACTCCTACCAATTGTCGTAGATAGGGAACCCCAATATTTCCAGTTTACTCAAGTGTACATTTCACGAACCCTATCAAGACCGTATGTCATTCGTATATGCAAAATCGATACATATTACGGACTTTTAATCGGGGGCCGTGACTGATTAGACTATTAAAAAGCGACGACGGAAGACCGGTAAGGAGTAAAGTCTTCAGAAAGACAGTATCGTTTGACTTGTGAGAATTTCCATTTGAGAACGATGAATGAGAAGGAGGGGGGTGGGGGGTACGAAAGAGTAAGAAGCGGTAAGTACGACGATGAGGGGTAGAAGGGCAAGTCCAAATTTTGGACCGTCAGTAGAAACTCAAGAGGGTCGCAAGGAGTGGGAGAAGGTGTGTATTTGGTGAAACCTTTTACAACGGAAGGACAACGGAAAAGAAAGAAAGAAGTAAAGGTCGTGACAGTCAAATATACGTATGAGAACTTTGTCAGAAGTAAACTATGGATCCGGACGTCAAGAGCGTTCATCGTTCTTCTTCCGCGACTGAAACCCAAAAATTCGTCACGGGTGATGAAAGACAAAAACTTGATTGTCGTAGAGAACCCACAACTAAAGAAACAGAAATTTGACCTGTAACTAGAGTATTTTAACACCAGTCACAAAAATTTTTCGTCTAAATACATACAAATGATTTAATACCAAGAGGAAGTCCGGGATGGTGGACAGGGGAACGGTCAATTAGAAAACGTAACGAAGACACAACAATAAGGACTTTTCGTAAACATACACCGAAAGGAAACGACGTCGAGGATCAAGTCGTAAGAACCGGAAGGTATTTCACTGAGAGCAGATTAAGACGGTGTACCATAGAGGAATGAAAAACTTTTCTTAGTCGGTGGGGTTCGGTCTCATTAGATGAGTAACAGAAGATTTGTAGCAAATAGGTGAGGACGAAATTAGACAGAAGTTTCGGTAAAGTGAACATCCTCCATGATAGGAGGTGAGAGTTCAAGGTGGAAGAGACACTTTTAAAGAACAGGTGGGACCACTAAAGACGTCAGTAACTGAAAAACATCGTAAAGTACAGAAAGTTAGTAGACCATGTATGTTAAAGAATTCATACATTTCTGAAAAAAAAAAAATTATATTCACTTAACAGAGACACCAATCTGTATCAACCTATCCCTAGCACAGAATCGTCAAAAACTTACGCGTAACATGTATTGTCTAAAAATTATCTCAAAAATACGAAGACAAAGTAAAAACGTTTTGTAAATACCTTATGAATACTTACGGTCACGATCCGAGATTCTTATATTTTCGTTTATTTGACTTAAAACTAAACTCCGATCACCAGAGGACCCCCTCCTACAACGTGTCCATAAAGTCAAATGTCAACCAGGAGACATGGACACCCAAGGGGTGATCGTCTATGTCGGGTGACACCTACCTTTTATAACTCCCCCCCAACCTTAAAGTCTTTCAAGTCTTTCGTTTTACACTTAAACGGTTCGTGTTCGTTGACACATGTATCATAAATGTAACATAATTATCGATAAATGTATCGTAAACCCGAAGGGACCACCGAGTTACCATTTCTCAGACGGACGGACGGCTCGTCCTCTGTGTCGAAGTCAGGGACCCAGCCTTTCTAGGGAACCCCTTCCTTTACCGTTGGGTGACCTCTTAAGAACCGACCGTTTAGGGTACCTGTGCCCTCGGACCACCCGATGTCAAGTACCCCAGTGTTTCTCAGTCTGTACTAAATCGCTGATCTGTTGTATCGTAAATGCAACCTAATTCATAAGATTCATTAGATTTCTACTAAACTTTATATGTTCTCCTACTCCTACTACACGTTTTCGACATACGTTTGTGACATAGTAAAATAATTATATATTCACTGAACTCGTAAACCCCTAGTAAGGGGAGACTATGACTCCCCATAAATGTACACCATTTATGGTTCCATTTACAAAAGTTCCCTACGGCACTCATATGACTTTCACTTCAGTGAGTCAACACAGACTGAGGAACTCTGGGGTACCTGACATCGGATACTCCAACGAGGCAGGTACCCTAAAAGGTCCGTTCTTATGACCTCACCCAACGGTACGACTCCCTCCACCTTGAAAATGATGGACCCTCAAGTCTCTTTCGAAGACCTCAACTCGGGAACTCGAGTCAGAATTTCCAACTCATCCCAGTCAGTCCACTTCTTTCTTACCGTCTCACGTCGTCCGTCTCCTCGTCTTACTCACGTACGAACCCTTGTCACACAGCGTCCCTGAGAGTCAGAGTAAGACGCAAAGGAAACCCTCAAACGGCAAGAGCAAGTTATTTGAACCAGTGATCAGATCGTCCTCATTAAATATAAATCCACCGACCACAAACAACACATACAAAGATGGTATTATACTTCTGTTTTCTCTTTAAACACAATACGAAGATCATGAAGGAAACTATATGTATTTCTAAATTTGAAGGAAAGGTATAAAAACTTTCATCAGAGTAGAATCCGTTTTTAATCAATACACCTTGTAGTATTTTAATGATACATCCCCCTTCAAAATCACTTATGCACATTAAGACTTTTATTGAAACCCACCTATCCTGAATGTAATAGCTGAGGAGTGGACAACTCTAGTCTGTACCTCACCTTCACTTCCTCTCCCTTTCTCAAGACATCACAACCGTCCTCCCCCCACGCCCATCTCTAGCCTTATAATTCATGTCATAGAAACCTAAATTGAAACAGTTCAGACAGAAATCTTTTTATTCCATCTGGGAAAAAGTACTAATTGTGGAACAAGAGTGACAAGAACTACCGTAAAGGGAAGACATCACAGACAGAATTCACTCTTCGTAGTAAGATTTTAGGTAACGTAAATTTCTTAACGACATAACGTAATTATAAGAGTCAGACAAAGGTTTTTGAGGTAGGCGAGTGACTGACGTGACTCAGGAAAAGGGGCAGAGAAGAGAAGGGTTTCCGGATCATAAAGTCACGAATCAACCTTATGTCATATAATCTTACACAAAACGATGATGACGGAGAATTAATAAAGTAAAAAGTAGTCCGTTGTTGAATTGGTCTAAAAGAAACTCTATGAAACACCACTACTTTCCATTCTATTAGTCATTTCACGTTGACCTTCTACTATAAGGTTCTTTTTTACGCAATCTCCATACGAAGTTTCCTTTTCACTCAATCTCCATACGAATGAACTTCTGAATAAACAACCACCACCTTTTTCTATTTTTCGCATCACAATTCTCTTGGTGGTATTCTACTTAAACCCATATTTTGCAAAGAATCCCGTATTCAAAGCGTGAAGGTGTGTGTATGTGTCAAACTCAAGAACACAACGTCCGTATGTCAGTGGGATGGTACGTCCCAACATATCGGAAAGTCAAATAAACATATAATTGGAAGTATATGAACATATACATATACATACATATATCAAAATTGTTGTCTCTAACCCGATTTGGTATATCAAAATATTAAAAAAAAGTGACTTGTAACATAGTTTCTGCACAAGTATTAATATACAGATATTGTAGTAACTTTTGGAGTCGTACGACTTTTAATATCCTCACGGTATTAAAAGATTCGACTAAAGGATTGTTACTTTTACATACAACAAAGGTCATGAAATAATAATAAATTTTTTTATGACATTACTCGTAGGACCATGTGTGTATGCTTACTGTCCCACACGTACAAATTTTATAAAATTCACACTATCCGTCTTATTACTCGGAGGGTTTTCTGTAGACGTAGGACTAGGGGGTTTGGACATCTTACAATACCCCCGCCCCCGCCCTAACTCTAACGATTAGTCGATTAAGATTTTATTCCTCTAATAGTACCTAATAAACCACCCGGGTCATATTAGTGTTCTTGGGAAATTGACACCTTCTTTCTACGTCTTCTCAGTCTCGGTCTCTCTCTCTCGTAGGACAACCTTACTTCGTCCAGTGTGTGGTTTCTAACGTCCACCAGAGTTCTTGGTCCTTCTTCGGGTTTGAGTCCAAGAAGGGATCTTGGAGGTTTTTCGGCGTGTCGGTACCAATATGGAACTAAAACGAAATGACTCTGAGTGAATCCGAAGATTGAAAGCCTACAATATATTCTCTTATTTTAAACACAACAAAATTCGGTGACTAAAACACGATTATGTAATGTCGTCACCATCCCTCTGTTATGTACCACCTATCACGGTCTTTCATGGTCTTTCCAAACATGTCAAACACAGAGTCGCGAGACAGTACGGGGCGAGAAACGTTGGGGCACCTGACATCGGGTGGTCCGAGGAGACTGGCACGTTCAGAGATCCGTCCTTCTGACCTCGTCCAACGGTAAAGGAAGAGGTACCCTAGAAGGTCTGGGTCTCTAGCTTGGTATCAGAAAACGTATCGGACGCAACCATCCACCGAAGAAATGGTGACACGGTGGACCCTTCGTCATGTCAAACAAGACCGGGGTCCATTGAAAAAGACATGCACGAGTGGTCATAACTTCTAAAGTGCACAACTATAAAGTGGAAAAAAACTTCGTCTAAGAAACTACAGAAATATGTATCTTTCCCGAAGGGACCACCGAGTCTGTCACTTCTTAGACGAACGTCACATCCTCTAGACCCAAGTCAGGGACCCAACCCTTCTAGGGGATCTGCTCCCGTACCGTTAGGTGAGGTCATAAGAACGGACCTTTTAGGGGTCCCTGTTTCCTTGGACCGCCCGATCTCAGGTACCCCACCGTTTCTCAGTCTGTACTGATTCACTGATTCGTGTGCGTATCTGTTCGGATAGGTCATGAGGTCGTAAAGGGTCTCACACAAGACGACTTACACCGGTTAAGTACACGAAATCCTCAGAGTCATAAAGGTTCCGTTTTATTCTTATGTCTTAATTTGACCTAAGAAATAAATCCTGAAGAGTATCGAATATTATACGATTATACATAATACTTGGAAGTTCTCCCTCTATCTCTAAACACAAAGGTTTCGATACAGTGTAGAGTATCCTGACCACAAAAGAACCTTGTGAGTAAATTCTGTGTCGTCAGGAAAAGGACAAGAAACTAGAGAATAAAGAGAAATTGTACCATTGGAAGTGCATACGGGTATAACATGGAGTCTGAAACAATAAGAAGTCCTGAGAACATGAAGATTTCAGGATGTAAGTTGGTAAAGTGAAACTGGTGTAGGACTGGACCAGATTAGGTCGACGAAGACAAGTCCTGAAGGTCACATCTAAGGTTTGAATGAGCGACAATCAGTGAAGGACCAAAAAAGAAAGGAAAGAGGAGGACAAAAAGAGAAGACGGGAAAATATCTATGATGAAATTGACAGAATGGTCACAGGAGTCAGAGGAACAAGAGGGTCAGATCCTTTTAAGTGAGACTTACTAAGACTTTTATTTGAAGAAACCCATATTAACTATCGCAACGACCCCTTTTGTTTTAATGTCTGACCGGTTAACAACTTTACGTATCTGATGGTGAAATTATAGATAGTAAAAAAGGGAGACAAAACAAGAAGGGTCATGAAAATTAAATTTGAAAGTCATAAAAAAGAACTTCAAAATGTTGAAAATCGTCTACCGGAGACACACCTGTATTGTTGTTTTCGGAAGACCACCCTACCTAGACGAAGGATAAGGAAGACGATCAAGAACGAAGACAGGGAGAATCTTTCCCTTTCCAAGAGTAGGAGGAATAATTCCACCCGAAAAAACACACACACGAAACCCAGAGTAGGAACAAAAATACAGGTCGGAAAAGGGAGAAATGACCCTGAGACAAAACGACATTCGGAGACGTGTCCGAAAGGAGTGGGACAGGAAGGGATCGCAAGCGAGACGGTAGGTGGAAGGGACAAGTAGTAGACTTTGGTGCCAGACACGACTGAAGAGTTGGGTCGCGCGAGACCGGAGATGGAGACGGAAAGGTGACTTTGACACGAACCAGTCCAGTGGTTTCCGAAGAGACGAAAATTGAGGCATCTGAGAGTAAATGAATAAAAAATTTAACTCGAGTCCCTGACAAACCGATCAATAACATAAGGATTCCGGAGGTGCCAGGGACTGTGTATCACCCTAGAAACGTACAAACTACTTACAAGAAACCTACTTACGTACTTACGTGAAGTCAAATGAGGGTAGACAATACTGAGAAACGAGACCGGAACAAAGACAGAGATACACAAAGGTGCCGAAACAAAAGAAAAATTTGAGACAAACCTAAACAAAAAAAAAGACGAAAAAGAACAATCCATTTCTGACTAAGAATATAACTTTTTAACATAGGATAGTCACACAATGAAATGAAAATTTTACCTCGACATAATAGTTTTTCAAATCCGACTATTGAGGTTTATACTCGTAATCGGTTCATATCGTGAATTGCCATACCACTAAATTCTCGTTCCGGAAATGGAAGACCGTCGGGACCCAAACTTTTGACCAACATACTAGAACCCATTCAATAGATAACAAAACTAAGGTCAAAGGAGTCACCACCTCACCTATATTATACAAAGGATCCCAAACTTTTCTTTATTTAATCTATTGTATCAGTTTCAAGAATCGTACCACGGAATATGGACCTAATTCTTTTCTTCACCATTTAACTGGATAATCAATAATCATCATCGTCACGTAATAAACAATATATTTTTGGAGTGTAAGAATGCCTCAACAGGATTTAATAAAAATTACTTAAAGTAATCAAAAAAAAAAGGGGGGAAATAAACTTGAATGGATATGGTTCAACACCCGAAGGGACCATTGAGTCGACCACTTTTTAGGTGGACGTTACGTCCTCTGGGGCCAAACTAAGGACCCAACCCTTCAAGGGAACCTCTTCCCTATGAGTGAGGTCATAAGAACGGACCTCTTAGGGGTACCCGTCTCCTCGGACCACCCCATATCAGGTACCTAGTGTTTCTCAGTCTGTACCGTCTCGTTGATTCGTGTCGTGTATGATTCAAGACCTTGATATTATCTAGTGACCTAGTCCCTGTCAAGACACGTACGTTCACGTAACCTGAATACCGGTAAAATATTAAAATAATAAATTAGATAAATAAACAAATGAAAAAAAAAAAACAGACACGGTACTCCGAATGTGGATCAGAGCCTGCTCCCTAACTTGGGTGACGAGAACCGTCATTTTCGAGACTCAGGAGTGAACCTAGTGGTCCCTTAAGACCGGTAAAATTAGAAGAGTCTCTTGATCTTTGTCTTGAATTAACATCGTCTAATAAATCTACTAACCAAAATTCCTTTATCCCAATGACTCCTATGACACTACCCACAATATTTGACAATACACCCCTTTTAAGGTTCTCGGAACTTCTGATAAGTATCCTAGTAAAGGTTACTTTCCATGTAAAAACGTTTCCATAACACTGGATGTGTGATTACACTCCCCACATACACCTCCTTACCGTCCTGTATCTGATCTCTCCACCAGTCTACCTTCTACTAATACTCAACGAAAATTTTTTAAAATCTGGACTCACACCTGTATTAAAGAAAGTTCTCTAAAAATAAAGAAATAAATTCCGACGTGACCCAGAAGCAAACGACGTGGACCAGGCAGAGTACGGCTCGTCCCCGATGAGAGATCAACGTCACGTCCCCAAAGAGTAATGCCACCGAAGAGAACAACGCCTCGTGTCCGCGACCCCGTGTGTCCGAAGTCATCAACTCGAGTGCCCGAATCAACGAGACTCCGAACACCCCAGAGGGGTCTGGTCCCTAGCTTGGACACCAGGGGACGTAACCGTCCACCTAAGAATTGGTGACCCGGTAGTCCCTTCAGGGTATTAACGAAGGAAATACAATCAATAAAGTCTATAGGTCTAAGGGTTCACTCCATTTTGCTTTATACTCCTTGTAAATCTTAGACACTTACTGTCGGTGCATGATGCTTTCCTCAAACTTTTACAATATTACGTTATGGTTCGATTATTTTAGACGTTCAAAGGACGAAAGGATATGGACAATGAGGTGACGAAAAAGTATGGATTCTACTGAAAGAAAGGAGAGGTGATAACAACCGTCGACGACACTACGATGTTCACTACTTTCACGAGTCTTCAAATAATGGTATTTATAAAGAGAGTAAAATTTACTATTGTCCCTTAACGAAAGAAAACACACTCCTAAATGAACACAAACACAACATGATTATAAATCCTTTATACATCAGATAGGACTAAAAACACCGATATATGTATATGGGAAATAACAAAAACAAACACTAAAATATTTTTTAAAAATCCTTAGTAAAACTAGACAAATAACAAAAACTTCCCGTAGAATTACTAATACGTCCGAAGGACTACCGAGTCACCCATTTCTTAGACGGATATCAAGTCCTCTGTATCCTCTGTCCGCAAGTTAGGGACCCGGTCCTACTAGGGGACCTCTTCCTTTACCGTTGGCAGAGGTCTTTTAGGGTACCTCTCTCCTCGGACCACCCGATGTCAGGTACCCCAGTGCTTCTCAACCTGTGCTGAATCACAGTCTCCAATTACTAATACGGGATCTGTGAGACGGAATACCCAAGACCTGATTGAAGGTCAGTGGACATTAGACCGTTACGATTACATGAAAAACAAAGAAGTGGAAATTATAACTTCGAAAGTATCTCATCGTCATTCCACACTATTGAAATATCTCTCTCCGACAACTAAACACGAAAACTGGACTAATTTTTATTCGGTTGTCAAAATAAAAACAATAAATGATAAGGTTTGTAAGAAGTCAACACTTAGGAGTGTCGTTGGGATACTCCATATATAATCATCGAAGTAAAATATCGTTTAGTTTCTCTCTCCGTCTTATCAATTCAGGTTCCAGTATATATCTCATCGTCTTGGTACTAAACTTGGGTCCTTAGTCCGAAATCTTAGGTGCAAAAATTGAGACATAGTATATCTTAGACGGAGATATCAAAATAAAAGGATAAACGGACTCTAACATCCTCAAACGAAAAAACAAAATAAATACAAATAACAATATACGAATGTATTTTATACACATAAAATTTATACTTATATATCAGACTTGTTTGACTAGAGTAGTCAGAGTTCGAAGGACTACGTAAAAAACACACACTTTATATTCTTTCTCCCGTCCAATTAAAGAGTCTCACGAATGATTCCCCTTGATCCCTTCTAACAAAAAGAAGACATAAACTTTAATTAAATAATTATTTGATTACTTGGTCCTGACTGATCAACCAGACGGTGAGAAGAGAGTCAATATCGACAAGAAAGAAGTCAAAAGGAGAAGTCATAACGACGAATTTATGTCATAAAGGGTCCTGAAACCCCTATGACTCTTGGTCGATAATAGCCATTTTTATCAAGATTGGGTGGACTCGATTAGTCTGTTCACCTTTTACTGAACGGTCAAAACCGTCGAATTCATTTCTTTTGACCTCAACGGAAAAGGAATAACTGAAATATAACAACAATGTATCTGTATAAGTCTACAATCGAAGACTATGATTCCTTGTATCAAAACGTACATGTTTTAAGTTTGGAACCTATTCAATGAAATTTTCCTTTTAAGTCACACCGAAAATTTTTGTCATTGTCTAATGACTTCCAAAGTATACACCGGACTGTAGAAACTTAATTGATAAAAAGAAGAAGACTTTGTGTATCAGTGGACTTTCACTCATTCTGATCAAATGAGTTCTTTTTCCCGTTGGAAGGAGATAATTGAGTGTCAGACTTGAAAAAGAAGGTACAATGAAGTGTAACAGAAACTTTTCAGGGAGCGTCTTTTAGAAACTCAGTAGTATCTTAAAACAGTCTATTTACTGTTCTACAAAGAAAAGTAAGAGTCAGAGAAAGTAACTAGTCTAATGAAACAAACAAGTGGTAAGGGACTATCGTAAACTTCCTTCCCGAAAGAGAATTAACAGGACCATGTTGAAATCTCGTTATGGTTGTGAGTCATTTACCATTGATCATTGTATACTCTAGGACGAATAATCGTTGTAAATTAAAAAAATAACTCCACAAGTCAAGTCAAGTCAAGTCAACGAGTCAGCACAGGCTGAGAAACGCTGGGGTACTTAGCGTCTTGTGGTCCGGAGGGACAGGTAGTGGTTGAGGGTCCCAAGTGAGTCTGAGTACAGGTAGTTCAGTCACTACGGTAGATCGGTAGAGTAGGAGGTAGCAGGGGAAGGGGAGGACGGGGGTTAGGGAGGGTCGTAGTCTCAGAAAAGGTTACTTAGTCGAGAAACGTACTCCACCGGTTTCATGACCTCAATGTCGAAATCGTAGTAAGGAAGGTTTCTTTAGGGTCCCAACTAGAAGTCTTACCTGACCAACCTAGAGGAACGTCAGGTTCCCTGAGAGTTCTCAGAAGAGGTTGTGGTGTCAAGGTTTCGTAGTTAAGAAACCGTGAGTCGGAAGAAGTGTCAGGTTGAGAGTGTAGGTATGTACTGGTGTCCTTTTTGGTATCGGAACTGATCTGCCTGGAATCAACCGTTTCATTACAGAGACGAAAACTTATACGATAGATCCAACCAGTATTGAAAAGAAGGTTCCTCATTCGCAGAAAATTAAAGTACCGACGTTAGTGGTAGACGTCACTAAAACCTCCGGTTTTTTTCTTTCAGACTGTGACAAAGGTGACAAAGGGGTAGATAAAGGGTACATCAACTAAATATAATATATTAAGGTCCACATGTTGTAACACCAAGAGTCAAAAATTTCAAATGTGAGGCACATATTTTATAACTGATATAAGGGGTACGACATAACACATAGGATATCAAATAAAATACGTATCATCAAACATGGAGAATTAGGGGTGTGGGTAGAAGAAGGGGAAGAGAAGAAACCATTGGTGACCAAACAAGACATTATACACTCAGACAAATAAAAAACAATATAAGTGATCAAACAAACTAAAAAAATCTAAGATGTACATTCACTATTGTATGTTACAAATAGAAAGAGACAGACTGAATAAAATGTTTCGTATCTGAAACATTTCAAGTAAGTACAACAACACTTACCGTCTTAAAGTAATAAAAAATACCGACTTATCATAAGATTAAACACACACACAAACAAATATGATGTAGAAGAAATAGGTAAGTGAACAACTACCTGTGAATAAATCCAACAAAAGTATAGAACCCATAATATTTATTACGACGACACTTACGGTCCCAGGTCGGGGCCACCTAGGTCCCTTAAGCTTCTCCCCTGCCTCAGCCACAGAATCTTTCCTGATTAATTTTCTCTCTAACCCTTTCTTATCACATCATCCTTTTAATCACCTCTTTTCTACGACTTATTGAACCAAATGCACCTTTCGATTATTTCAAAGTTCTGTTCTTTGAACGTGGTGGATGCATCCAGTGGTCGCGGGCGAACTTATCGCCTCCCACGGGGCGAAACCCGAGGGAGAACGCACCCAGAATCTTCGGTCCCGTTCATTCATCTGTACCATCCGGAGGTGCGAGGTCTACCCTTAAGTCGGTCTTTTCTTCCTCTTTTCTGGTGTGCCCCCTTTGGTCAGAAAGGTCACTGACGAGGTAGGAAATAACAGGTTCTTTCGAAAAATATGAAAACCAACATGCATCTCTAGTTACCTATTATGTTTCAATACGTCGTAGTCGTCGGGACTGAGAATAGCTCTGGTCCGAAAGAGAGACGTATGGATGGATATATGTGTTCAGAATCCACTAAATGTAGTAGAAAACCGGTCCTTCGGATAATCGTAAAATACCGGGAAAAGACTATTCCCGGGTAGTTGGTCTTTTGAATAAACGGAATTTCCACAACAAGAAAGGTTTCAGACCACGGTGAGAGTCTTTCGTGATTTATTTCAATGTAAGAATGTATCGTTCCTGTGTTGCTAAATATTGTTCCCTTCTCCTCATGTCACTAAATATTGTTTCTCTTTCAAGTGATTGAGTTTTCAGATCACAACGATTGTAGTTTTGATGATATAAGGAAAAAGATATAGGGTTAATGTAACTAATTATAGGAGGTCCACGGATTTTCTATTTCTTATACCTCCGGACCGTCGTCAGTAACTGAGTTGTCACTTTCGGTAGTGGTTATATTAAGAATCGAGAAATCTTTTCCGAGATATAGAAATTCTACAAAATTCGACGCACGGAGAGTGTCAACTCCCCGACATTTGTTAGTGTTCAACATTTTCAGAGATTGACAGTCCGTTCAATCTCTCGGTAGTCTCCCCAAACTCGACTCTGTGATGTGAGGAAAGTATACGTCCTCTGGTCAACCTCGAGAATTCAATTGAAAAACGTCTCTTTCCACCGGCTCCTATCGGGGGAGAATACAGTCTTCTCACCTTTCGTGTCATGTTATTTCGTCCGTCTGAGACCAGAACCCCCATCTACGAGTCCTTTTAGGTCCCCATGGGGAATCCGGACTAGAGTCCGAAACGAAAAACGGTCCGGGGAAAGGAGTACTGGAAACGGTGTCCGCCCTAAGGGTACGACCGAGGGTCGTAGCTTGTAACCCTACATAAATAGAAAAGTTTGATCTCAAAAACGAGACAACCCTATAAATGGGTCCTCACCCTAACGACCTAGGACACCATCGAGATAAAAATTGAAAAACTTCTTGAAGGCGCAACAAAAGGCGTCACCGACACGGTCAACTGTAAGGGTGGTCTTTACCCCTATATTTAAGGGTGTAGGAGTGGTCGGAAGTAATAAACTCCAGAAAGATTACTCTCGGTAAGACTGTCTATAATCCACTAAAGAGTAACACCAAAACTAAACGTAAAGAAACTACTAATCGTCACAACAAGCTCGGAGAAAAGTACACTGACAACCGGTCGGTATAGAGAAGAAACGTTTTTACAGACAAGTTCAAAACACAGGTAAAAAATCCCAAAAAAAAACAAACAAACAAAAACAAAACTATAACTCAACATACTCGACAAACATATAAAACTTTTAATTGAGGAACACTCAGTGTAGCAAACGTTTATAAAAGAGGGTTAAACATACAACGGAAAAGTAAAACAACTACCAAAGGGAACGACACGTTTTCGAAAATTGTGTAACAACTGGTCCCCTAAAAACGTCTTCGATTGCGGACATCGACCACTTATAACTTTGTGAGGTTATTCACTATAAACCCATTGTTTTTTACATAATTATACAGAGACCAGTCATTACACAATTCAAATTAATCTAAGGTAAAATGAATAAAAACAAAGGAAATGGAATCCTCCGCGTAGATTGTTTTATAACGGTATTAAACACAGTTTCACAAGACGGATACAAAAGAAGATTCGTAAAAGACTAAAGGTCAGAATGTAAATCCAGAAATTAGGTAAAACTCAAATAAAAACACACACCGTACTTTTTACAAGATGAAGATAAGAAGATGCACATCGACAGGTTAAAAGAACAACCAATTAACTGGCATTCACACACTCGAACAATAACCCGAGAGATAAGACAAGGTAACTGGACACACTGATAAAAATACGGTTAAGGTATGACAAAACTAATGACACCGAAACAGTATATCAACTTCAGTCCCACGTACTATGGAGGTCGAGACAAGAAAGAGTTCTAACGAAACCGAAAAGTCCCACAATGTACAAAGACATGTTTAAAAATTCAATAAACAAGATCAGAACACTTTTTACGGTAACCATAAAACTATCCCTAACGTAACATAGACATCGAACGGAACTTAACACACCAGTAAAATTGTCATGATTAAGAAAGGTAGACAAATACAGCAGGAGTCAAAGAAATCAAAAAGTCAAAAGGTTCATGTTCAGGAAAAGGAAGAACCCATCCGAATAAGGATCCATAAAATAAGAGAACTACGTTAACATTTACTTTAACAAAGGAATTAAAGTGAAAGAATATTATGTAACAATCACAGATCTTCACGTTGTCTAAAGACATATAATTAAAACACAGGACGTTGAAATACCTTAAGTAACTACCCGAGGTCACCAAACAAAAACCAAAGGAATTACAAAAAATACATATTATAGTACGTACAATGGACGTGTCAAAATGAAGAAGGAAAGGTTAAACCTAAGGAAAGTAAATAAAAAGAACAGACTAACGACGTCGACCCTGAAAGTTATGACCCAACTTATTTTCATTACTCTCACGAAAATCGAAAAGTAACACACACTACAATCGATACCCTTCCTTAATATCTTCATATTCCCATAATCCCAATCTGTGAATCCCTTGTCCACGGTTCACTATTATTTCGAATTGAAAGTAAGAATTACTAAAACAATTAGATCTACCCACCTTCGTCTTTCTCCGTTCTTTACTAGATAGGTTTTCCATCCTTCCTAGTCCTTTGACACTTCTTACCAGTCGATTCACACGTCTTTCGAAATTACTTCCGAATGCGATTATCTCATCAAGAGTTTCTCACCAGAGGTCTAATCCTCGTCGGTAGTAATGGACCCTTGAATGATCTTTATGTTTAAGAACACAGGACAGAGTCTGAGTGACTTAGTCTTTGAAACTCGTATTCCAGGTCGTTAGTAAAATACTTAGAGAATCACTAAAACTACACCCGATTTCAAACTTTCTTACGACTATGTCATATCATAACTCTTTATGACGTCTCAAGTCCTTTGTACTCCTGACTCTTTTCCGGGAATCTAACCCGTTTCAGTAACAATTGAGAACTCTTTAAACAATGTCACCATGTCTACCTGTGGATTAACTTTCAAATTTTCACTACCCTATTACCCTTTCACTTGAGTCATAATGTATAATAGAAAATTGTTTCAAATCTCCGTTCCTAATCCCACCTACGAACTCCCCTTATCGTCCTAGTTTCCTTTAAATCTAACCTTCTTTACTTCATGAAAATTTGAATTACCCTTTTCTATAAATAAATAATCTTTAATAAAATCAGACTGATCACTTTCGAAAGATACGTCTTTCGTAAGATTGGAATTTTATAAATTATTAACCGAATAATCCTGTAACTATATAAATCATCAGTAAATAACAACTTTTCCATAATATGTAACTCATTTTAATTTTACAATGTTATTTTTGGACATTATAATTTAACGGTGGTCGTGACAAGTGTGACAGGTCAGAAAAAAATACTTATATACTATACGTAAAATACGTATATGTCCATTACTTAAATTAGTCTAATACTAGTACACATATGACAAAATTTAGTGTAATTAACTCCATGAGTAATATATATTACTTTTATGTCAGTAAAGTTCACGTGTCAGTACTTAAAACTACTTGTATATGGAGATTGGTGACGGGATCGATTCCATATCTTGTAAAGGTTTAGGATTTTATTCAAGTGGGTCCGGGGAAACATCAGTCAGGGTGGGGATGGGGATGAACAAAGAGACACAGAGTCCGTTAGTAATAAAAGTGGAAATAGTGTTTTCTAATGAAAGCGAACAAGGTCTTGAAGTATTTACTTTATCATGTCATGTATGAGAACACAGGTTTAAGAAAACTGCATTATAAAAACTCTTATTAGCAGAAACAACGTACTTAGTTATCAAACAAGGATAAATAACAACTCTTCGTGTTCGACCTTAGTTCTAACGACCCTCTTTATAGTTATTGGAGTCTATACGTCTATTATGGTGGGAATGTCGTCTTTCGTTTCTCCTTGATTTTCTCGGAGAACCACTTCCACTTTCTTCTCACACTTTTTCGACCGAATTTTTTGATTCTAGTACCGTATGAAGTACCGTTTATCTACCCCTTTGTCACTTTTGTCACTGTTTGAAATAAAACCCCGGAGGTTTTAGTGACGTCTACCACTGACGTCGGATACGAACGAGGAACCCTCTTTTAGACACTCGTTGGATCTGTCGTACAATTTTTCGTCTCCGTAATGAAACGGCTGTTTCCAGGTAGATCAGTTTCGACACCAAAGAGGTCATCAGTACATACCTACACTCTCAACCTGGCATTCCTTTCGACTCGCAACTTCTTGACTACGAAAACTTGACACCACAACCTCTCCTAAGAACTCTCAGGGAACCTGTCCTTCCTCCAGATTGGTCAGGAAGGATTTCCTTCAGTCAGGACTTATAAGTAACTTCCCTGACTACGACTTCGACTTTGAGGTCATGAACCCGGTGAACGACACTTCTTGACTGAGTAAACTTTTCTGGGACTACGACCGTGTTTAACTTCCGTCCTCCTTTTCCCCTTCTGTCTCTACTCTACCAACCTACCGTGGTGACTGAGTTACCTGAACTCAGACTCGTTCGAGGGTCTCTACCACTACCTATCTCTTCGGACTACACGATATCAGTTACCCCAGCGTTTCTCCGTCTGCACTGACTCACTGACTTGTTGTTGACAAAGTAGTATACTGACGGTGTCAAATAGGTAAGTGGAAAATTACTCGGAAACCCAACACAGATGAAAAGACGATGACACTTATTTCGAAATCGTTACATTATATTTTCAGAAAAGTACCTGTACAAAAGTGAAGAGAACCATTTGTGGATCCTCACCTTAACCATCCAGTATATCATTCATGTACATGGTGAAATACTTTTAATGGTTTGACAAAGGGTTGTGCTAATATTGTAAGAAATCATCGTCACAATATTGGGTGAGGTCACAAGAACGGACCCCTTAGGGTCCCTACCGTCTCGGACCACCCGACGGTGGATACCCCAGTGTGTCAGCCTGTGTTGACTTCGCTGAATCGTCGTCGTCGTCATCATAATATTCCCAAGATTAATAAGGTATAGGAAAGGAAGTTATAAACCATGACTATTAGAGAAACTAAAAGTGGTAAGATTACGTGTACGTAACCATAGAACATCTGAACGTAAAAGTCTACTGACTTCCAAAACTCGTGGAAAATACACTAATAACCGGTAAACTCATAGAAGAAAACATAATAGATTTAGTAATCGGGTAAAAAGCTTAACCTAACAGAATAATGACGACGACGACGACGATTCAGTGAAGTCAGCACAGGCTGAGACACGCTAGGGTATCTGGCGTCGGGTCGTCAGAGGGGGCAGGGACCCTAAGAGGTCCATTCTTGTGACCTCACCCAACGGTAAAGGAAGAGGCCAGAATAATGACTCAAGAGAAATTATACAAAACTCACATTTCGGAAACATACACAAATACATATGTGTATGTGTAATCGAACGAAAGAGTGAAAAAATTTTACCAGATACAACTTATCATCTTCGAAATTTTTAATTTCGAAAACTTTTCCGTTTGAGACTTATTTTAGTATTCGTTATTATATAAGTGTTACATTGAGACTTATACACTCAAAAACTTTTAACTCCAGACATAACATAATACCTTACTACTTATTCCCTTCAAATCCAATAGTCTATCCGTCTACTATGGTGAGAATTACCGTCTTTCTCCTTGATTTCTCGGAGGACTACTCCCACTTTCTCCTCTCCCTTTTTTGACCGAACTTTGAATTGTAATTTTTTCTGATTCCAGTACCGTAGACCAGAGTAGTGAAGTACCGTTTATCTTCCCGTTTTACACCTTCGTCACTGTCTAAAATAAAAGAACCCGAGGTTTTGGTGACGCCCGTCAATGACTACGGTACTTTAATTTTCTACGAACAAGGATCCTTCCTTTGGACACAGTTTGGATCTGTCACATAATTTTTCGAAACGGTTGTTTCCATACATATCAGTTTCGATACCAAAAAGGTCATCAGTATGTACCTACACTCTCAACTTGGTATTTCTTCAGACTTACGACTTCTTAACTACGAAAGTCTCACACCATGACCTCTTCTGAGATCACGAATTCTCAAGGAACCTGACATTCCTCTAATTTGTTCATTTAGGATTTCGTAAAACGGTTGTAGGTAACCTAGTAGTTTTTTTCGTTCTACTCAAGGTCTTTTTATAGATGAAGACGAAATAACTGATACGGTTTCGGAAACTGATACACCTAGTGTTGTTTGACCTTTCAAGAAGTTCTCTACCCTTATGGTCTGGTGGAATGGACGGAGGATTTTTTAGACATACGTCCAGTTCTTCGTTGTCAATCTTGACCTGTACTTTTTGTCTGACCAAGGTTTAGTCCTTTCCTCATAGAGTTCCGACATATAACAGTGGGATGAATAAATTGAACGAACGTCTTATGTAGTACGTTTTACGGCCCGACCTACTTCGTGTTCGACCTTAGTGTAAACGACCCTCTTTATAGTTATTGGAGTCTATACGTCTAATGTGGTGGGTATACCGTCTTTCGTTTCTTCTTGATTTTTCAGAGAACTACTTTCACTTTCTCCTCTCACTTTTTCAACCGAATTTTAAGTTGTAAGTTTTTTGAATTTAGTACCGTAGACCAGGGCAGTAAAGTACCGTTTATCTACCCCTTTGTCACCCTTGTCACCGTTTGAAATAAAATTCCCCGAGGTTTTAGTGACGTCCACCACTGACGTCGGTACTTTAATTTTATACGAACGAGGAACCTTCTTTTCGATACTGGTTGGATCTGTCGTATAATTTTTCGTCTCTACAATGAAACGACTGTCTCTAGGTAGATCAGTTTCGATACCAAAAAGGTCATCAGTATATATCTACACTCTCCACTTGATATTTCTTTCGACTCACGACTTCTTGACTACGAAAACTTGACACCACAACCTCTCCTGGAAAACTCTCGGGGAACCTGACGTTCCTCCAGTTTGGTCAGGTAGGATTTCCTTTAGTCAGGACTTATAAGTAACCTTCCTGACTACGACTTCGACTTTGAGTTTATGAAACCGGTGGACGACACTTCTTACCTGAGTAATCTTTTCTGGGACTACGACCTTTTCTAACTTCCGTCTTCCTCTTCCCCTACTGTCCTACTCTACCAACCTACCGTAGTCACTGAACTACTTGTACTCAAAGTCGTTCGAGACCCTTAACCACTACCTGTCCTTTCGGACCACACGGCGTCAGGTACCCCAGAGTTTCTCAACCTGTACTGACTCGTTACTTGACTTGACTTAGGATTTCATTCAGTTGGAACCTATAAGTAACCTTCCTGAGTTCGACTTCGAGGTTATGAAACCGGTGGACTACACTTCTCGACTGAGAAACCTTTTCTGGGGCTATGACCCTTTATGACTTTCGTTTTCTACTTTACCAATCTATCGTAGTGGTTGAGTTTACCTATACTTAAACTCGTTTGAGACACCTCCTGTCTCCTCTGACCGTACGGCGTCAGGTACCCCAGTGTTTCTCAACCTGTACTGAATCCCTGACTTATCGTTGTCGTTCCAAGACCTTAAGACTATGTGAACCTAAACTTGGAGTCAGGATCGTAAATGTTGGAAACACTAGAACCCCTTCAAAGGATTTTAGAGACTCAGAAACAAAGAAACATTTTGACTCTTTTATCATCAATGAAGTCCAACGATACTTTCAATTTAACTCTTACCAAATACATTAGGTCAGGGACAGGACTTCAATGAGTCCGGAGGGATCTTCGGGGAGGTCTCTTCCGTTACTGTTGGGTGAGGTCATGAGAACGGACCTTTTGGGGTACCTGCCTCCTCGGACCATCCGACGCCAGACACCCCAGCGATTCTCAGCCCGTGCTGAATCGTTGAAGTGAAAGTGAAATACATTAGGTGAACGGTAAGTGGGACCAGTGACTAATAATCAACAGAAAGACATATATTAAGTGAAGTTCAAAATAAGAAAGTAAGTCCCCAGAAAAACGGAAAAAAAAAAAACCTAATATAAATTTGTTTGAGCATATTGGGGGACACCGTAAGGACTCTGAAACAAAAGTCGGAAAAAAAAAAAAAGGGAGGTAACTTAGGAGGAGAACAATAAATAGGATAAGGTAGGGTATTTTCTTGTATATAAGGTAGAATTTTTGAACACTGGGAGTGAGACAACGGAGAGGACGGATCTTTTTCCGTAGATTTGAGTTAAAATCACAGACAAGGAAAGGAGGATAAAAGGTAATTACAGTCAGGTACCCGACTACGAGGGTGAAGTGACGGGTGTAACAAGGATTGCTCTAGCCGTCACTGAAGGTGTATGACTTAGGTCATCAGTCAAGAGTCCGGAGTAAAATGAACGACGAACTCGTCGTGAATGACTAAGATGGAACAAAAGAACTTCGAGAAAGAAGTAAACCGAAGGTGATGTGGTGTTTTGAAGTTGTTCAAAGGGAGGAAAGAGATACCAGTAATTGACAGAAAAATAATAAGGGAACAGTAAAGAACGGAACACGACTACTGAGGGTTCTACCTAAAGACACCAATGTATAGAAAGGAAATTTACAGTCTAAAAAATTATTGACGATCATATGTAAGTGTACCTACATATTACAGAATTTCAATAGTAGTAGCATTTTTTTGTTGTCGTCCACCAAATATATTGTGGTACACGGTTCGTAATAACAGGTTTTACTTGAGAAATGGGATAAAAATAGAAATCGATCATTTACTGTTTAGGAGTACTTAGTAAAAACTAAGGACGGAGAGAGAGAGACAAATTTTAAAGTGAGTCGTTTGGGACAACCAGTTTCAGGTCAGTGTAAAATAAGAGAGGTAACGACGGATGACCAAGTTCGGTCATTTAAGAACTGTATCACCGAGTCACCTTGTACAATTTTAGTTCCAATCCAGTACCTCCAAGAAACGAGTCTTACAGGTTTCCACAGGGGAGAGAGTCTGATAGATCCCCTTCAACCTACTGACCAGTAGGTCACCGAGTCACAGCTTATCAGGTTCTACCGGAGTGAGTTTACAGTCTTGACAGTTGACCCTACGGACACTATCGACCCTTTTACCCCAGAGGAGAAAGGTTCAGCAGACAGAGGAGACGAAACATTGTAACACTTCCGTAATGTCTTCCCGTTCGGGTCTACGTGTCCCCGAACAGTTCGAAGGCAAACACAGAGTGAAGACTTCATAACCGGTCTCATTCAGTGTGCCGGTTGGGGTTCCAGTGACACACTTCTCTCAAGTGTTACCACGTCTACGGTCCTCCCCATACTAAGTACAGACGACATCCGGGAGATACTAAACATAGTCTAAACAATCTAATAAACTAATATTACGTAGTGGGGAAAGAAATCTGTTTATCCATTTATTATTTTTTCCTTGGACTTATCTATTTGACTACAGACCTTCATGTCCAATTTATTACCAAGAACCCACCTTTTCAGTCTAAACTGAAAAAATATATAGAGTATTTAAAGCCTGTGGTGTCTTCATCTTTAAAGATCTATATGGTATTATTACATGTCTAATAAAATAAGTCAATTTAGTCTGTCATAGAATTATGACAACGACCGACCCAATTAATTCAACAGGTATAGGGTACAATATAAGGTCTAACCCTTCAACATGAAATGAAAAGGGATTGGATTTAAATATACCACAAAATGTATTTCTTGACAACGACAAAGAAAAAGGTTGTAATATAATCAAAGGACGAATGGATAATTCCCTATATCAGTGTGGGAATAAAAGAAGTCCAGTCGAGAAATATGAAACAGAACGGTACGACAGGGGTACAGTCCAATAAAAAGAGAAACGTAAAGGTCATTTAAACTAACCGACAATGAATGTAACTTTGAGTAAAATTAAGATTACAGATGGGTCTAAAAATGAAAGTAAAGGGACAGAGACCTTAAGACAATTGGAAGAGAATTTTCATATATATCCTTGAGGATCACCTGGTCACTAATTCTGAACCGTGAAAGTGACGGCAGCTGGGCCGAAGTCAGAGACCAGACCCTCTGACTATGGTGTTCGGTGTACATTTCATGTTCGTAACTATTGAAGTAATAAAGAATTTCTTATCAGAATGGACTGGTAAACAAATAACATATGACCATAATAATTTTTAAAGAAAGATAAAAAGGAATATCTTCCGTAAATCAATAAGTAAAATTACACAATTTATTTATCAAATATAGTAGAACATAAAATAAAGTCCTTCTATTTTCGTAACAACGTTTCTTACAGAAAAAAAAAAATTCACAACTTAGGTTATCACAACTTTTGGTGCAAGGACCGGATGTAGTAGATTATCTTATTTATTAGAGATCACGTCCTTTACACACTCACTTATTGAAGTAGTATCACGACACTCACGACAATATCTTCACCCGTAATTCTAAGTGACCCTTACGACCCGGTTCGGTTCAGGGAGAATGTCCTCAACGACTCAGAATTTTATGTTTTTCCCCAATTGGTCTGGTTCTTCCTTCCCCTTTTCGTAAAGTCCAACTCACTTTCGTACTTAGTTCTACGTCACCCCGTTTTGTCGTCCCTTGATTTTCATTAAACCAAAATAACCCAGGATTGTATATATCAACCTTCGATACTCTGAATTGTACGACATGGTCACTTGAATCCAAAACAGTACTCCATAAAAGAGGATCAGAAAAGGTGATTTCATGTTGATTTCATTGTCCACTAATTTATATACACAACCTTCATACCTCGGTCTCAGACATATCTGGAGGACGTACAAACTCTAAAGAGAATTATTAACTACAAAATAACAAGTTTTAATACTTATTGAAACAAAAGATAAGATCTTAGTTAATTACACGTAAGAATCGAAGTTAAAGGACTAAAATTTTACTCCTATTATTATCGTTAATGTAGAATCCTAACAACCCTTCTAATTATTATGGATATTACTATTATTACTGTTATTATTGTCAAAAACTCCCGAATATATTGTTCCTTGTTAGGATCTCCAAAATAAAGACAATGGAGTAAATTAGGAGTCTTGTAGAGTGACTTCACCCACGAAAATAATAGAGGAAGAATGACGACTATTTTAATTCCATATCTCTTCATTAAAAGGATTTCAATGTGTCGATCATTTATCGTCTCACTCCAAACTTGGGTCCGTCAGACTTATACTATGAATTGATACTGTAAAATAAAAGGGTAAGACACTCTAGTTACACATTTCGTAAATCATATCTTAGACGGTGTATTATTAAAATTTACATTCGTCAATAGTCATAAATTATTATGAGTTAAATAAAACGGGTCTAGAAATTCAATTTAACCACAGACTTTCTTTAACACGTTCACCGAACTCAATAAGGGTCGCACGGTAACTCATGTCACACTATAGGTTCGAGTACGGAAATTGGTGATGGAAGATGACGAAGGAGAAAGGACGACCCGACAGAGGTGTAATCTTAAATTTAGACCATCCTCGACATTACAAAAAAAGTAGTAACAGATGGATCAGGAATTGTGACAAATCATGTCTCTTTATTGGTTTAATAATAAGTAATCCCCAAGTATCCACCACGATCACCATTTCTTGGGTAGACGGTTTCGTCCTCTGGATTCTCTGCGTCCAAGTTAGGGACCCAACCCTTCTAGGGAACTTCTTCCCGTACCGTTGGTTATAAGAACGGACCTCTTAGGGTACCTGTCTCCTCGAACCACCCGGTGTTCAGGCATCCCAGCGTTTTTCAGCCTGTACTGATTTCGTTGAATCGTACGTATGCAACAAGTAACTCACTGACTTATAGATTTATGGATGGAAAATCGACCAGAGTCTTACATTCGAAAAAAACATGGAAGATATTAACACCAAATTAACGAAATGTACCAAAAGGAAGGTATGCATCAGGTCAAACCTGGTCGGTAGACGAGGACTTGGAACCCATGGTGTTCTTGGAAAGACCCATTGACTATGGACAAACAGGAAATCTCTAGTGAGTCGAAAGTCCGGCCCTCTAATCTTATTGTCAACCTATGGTTTGATCTTAAAATCTATATATGTTTTGTCTTAAAATTTTACACATGAGAGTCTTTGATTTATATTTTTCCTTTTTTCGGTGCTATAGAAAGGAAAACGGAAACTGTAACTAGTAAAATTTCTCTTTTATTAAATTGAAAGAAGTTCTCCCAAGAGACAATAACACCCAATTGAGTATAAAAGGAGGAGAGGAGATAGATCTTACAGAATTTGGTAAGATGGAATACTCTTTAACCTACAAGAACGTCTATCAGTAACACCCTCTTTTGCAAAGTAAATTCAGGGTCTACTCCTGGCCTTTGAACTTTAGTCTCCTCGTAGACTTTAGTTCATTATAATCCATCCTATTTTTAATGTTCCCTAAAGATGTACAAACATAAGGAAAATCTCTATACAATTTCATGAGTGTATGACACTTGTGATCATCTTCTTAATCTTCGAAAGCCTTCGTAAACTATAACCGGCCTTACCCCCTCCCTCATGATTGCTAAAAAAACAAAATTGAATACGTCGGAGTATTCTTGGAACACAGAAATGAAACAGTACTCGTAAACATAGAATGTCAGGTTTCTTTTAAAATGTGTAAATCATTGCATTTACATTTAAAATACAAACACATGCACCAGAGACTTACAAATACCGTTCGTTTCCCCTAAATAGAACACCACCTGATAGGAAATCTTATTTTTAACGACAAAACCTAATGCATATGTCATCAAGTAAACTTATGTTCCTCGGAGTCAAGAACGAAGACAATACAATCGGACGTATGTCAGTCCGGAAGATCTACGGACATCTTTATCCATATACCACCACACGTTCTCTTCGGGAGAGGTTGGTGTGTCACTCGACCATTGAGGAGAGTGTCATCGAACATAGTCAAATTTACTATCACACTTCCACGAACCCCAGTCTCTACTCTGAAAATTTACACTTCATGACTAACAGGGATGTTCAACTTTGGTACTGTCTCCGTGGATCTCGGTCCGGTAAGGTCTTCGGAACGAAACAACATATT
This sequence comes from Capra ibex, assembly GCA_006410555.1. Taxonomy (NCBI): domain Eukaryota; kingdom Metazoa; phylum Chordata; class Mammalia; order Artiodactyla; family Bovidae; genus Capra; species Capra ibex. Next base: position 3,495,173 of record SJYO01010634.1, read on the forward strand.
ACGAATACTCGAGACCTTGGTCTGACGTCCCACCTTGGGTTTGACGGTGAAGGGTCAACACACTAAACCCCGTCCAATAAATTGAAAAAGGAGTAGTCTTTTTACCCTTATCATGACAATGAATGGACTATCTAAAGAACACTCTTAATTTCCAAATTATCATATAACAGTGTGTATTTGACGTGGACCGTTTATCATTTACCAGTGGACCTGATAATACATTCGGTGACGAATGAAGAATCCTCTACTCGAAGCTACCGCAAGACATTAAGTACGAAACGAGCTACACGACAGCACAGTCCGAAAATTGACAAACGGATTCGACACACGAGTTTCGATTACAAATCTCTCCTCTTTTCACACAAACGCCTAGGTTGAAATTTGACATAAAGAGATTCAAAATATATTAGTTTTGATTACAAACTCCTCTTTGTTTTTTATGTTATTACATTCAGGAAACGTTAAAAACGTATAATTAGAGAACAAAAATAAAAGACACGTATGATCTTACACCAGTAATGTTGTAAGTCCAAGAGAACAATGAATCGTAATGCACCACTATCTACTGGGTCCTAAAAAATGGAGGTGGAAGCTTGCAACGGCATAAGTTGGATCATACAACGAAGTCTTTCCTAGGATACAGTCACTGAGTTTTCATTAAACCACCAGTGACTTCATAAGTACAGTGTCCAATTGGGAGAGAGAACCTCAATAGAGTTACCTGTACTTAAACTCGTTTGAGGTCCGCTATCACTTCCTGTCCCTTCGGACCGCACGACGTCAGGTACCGGTTTCTCAGTCTGTACTGAATCACTGAGTTATCGTTGTTGAACCTCAATAGTGGATACAAGGACATACTTTGAATGGACAAAACAAATAAGGACCACCGTTGAGACTTTCCCTCGAACATAGGAACAAAATATCTACTCCTTCTACTCCAAAGAACTTTGAGGTTCCATCGTGATAATGATATTTGGGTCTAAGTCTGGATTCAGAAAAAAGGATACATAGTAAAACACAATGTATTTTAACGGAATCATACTATGTGTAAAATGGTAAGTAATTAAGTTGTTTTAACATCACTTGTCGACACTGTATGGTCCGTAATAAGCCTCACGACCCCTATATCAGGACTTGTGACAGAAAAGTGCAAAAAAGCAACACACACTAGACATGACATGAGTAGTGAAAAAGAGTCGAGAAAACGGACAAGTAAAACAATAATAGGGTATCCAAGTGGTAAGAGGAGTCAATTAGAGGGGGAATGAAAATCTGTGACCAGACTAGAGGACGAAATAGAGGCTTGAACTCCGCCACATCGTCACTTAAGAGACCTGTAGAAAGGTGGGACGGGGTGAGGGTCTAAAAGGATCGTGTTAAGAAAGATTATGATGAAAGGAAGTTAAAGTAGGAGAAAACTTTCGATCAGAACACAGGACAGAAAAAGTATAAGAGTACAGAAAGGTAGAAAAGGTCTTCGTACGACATAGTGAAAACAAGAAAGGACATAGAAGTTGGATAAGTAAAGGCGATCGAAGAAAAGAAGTAAGATTTGTACGAGTTCAGAGAGGGTAACCTTTTTTTCTTTGAAAATGGGCACCGGAGGAAAATAAAGAGAAGTGTCGGGTCACACAATTCTCAACTGACTTTGAAGAGGGAGAATGAACAAGGAGTAAGAGGGATGTCAAACTGTAACAAAGAAAGAGACTGTTCCGTCAGTAATTGGGAATGACGTGATTTAGGTTGTGTGGGAGGTCAGGAATCTCATGAATAGATGACGGACACTACAACAACTGACGGGAAGACAAATAGGAGAAGAAAACGGGAGGACACGGACACTCAAAGAAGAACCACAAGAAGTAAGAAAATAGACGGACAATTCTTACTTCTATCCCTTGAGCGTGGTGGGAAGACGGAAAGACCCGTTAATGTCGATGAGGGTACCAAAATCGACGGTAGACACACGACTAGTGAGGTCGTAACACAGGCATCAGAACTACAGAGGGGACACGAACTGTGAGTAGAGAAGAATTCACAGACGAACGAGTGGCGGTGAATCAGTCTATGGGTCTACACGTTCCGTTCTTAAACCCTTACTAAAATCTACCAAAGGAGACGAAATAAAAGACGACTAAAATGAAGGTTTATAAAAACTTAGATCCGCAAAGGTAGGTAAGTACGAAGGTGAAGTAAAGGTAGGTAAGTAAAGGAAGTGAAGGAATGGAGGTCAGAACGGGAAAATTTGGGTAGAAGGTACGTAGAACAACATTAGTAAATTTTTCCGTTAAGACTGTTACGACATGGGGACGAATTTTGGGTCGTATCTAAAGGATCATCAAATTTTCTGTCTTGGACTCGAGGAATTGCACAGTAGGTGCCGGAGTGTCAGACGTCAGACGACACTGAGAGGCCGAGTAGACATCGAAGGACGGGACGAAAACTACGCAGTCAGATGGAGGAAGTGACCGAATCGAAACAAAAAGAAAACACTATAAAAGAGACGGACCTTCTCATTAAGGAAGAGTACGAAACTCTAAGGATCTGGTCTTAACTCGGAAATATTTTGATCCATGTGTACAAGTTTATCATGTCTAATAACTCACTTACAACATTATGTCTCGTCACCTCACAGTCCTCTAAACTTTCGAACACGGTCTGACACTTCACGGTGTCTCTCTCTTTCGTTCAATCATCAAAATAATAGAGAATGACTCTTCGAGGAAATCCTCGTCGTAAAGGAATCCACAATAAAAAGATACACTCTAGGTTGTCATCTCGTCGTGCTAAATAAAAAAAGACTACGATTTCGACTTTGAGGTCATGAAACCGGTGGAGTACGCTTCTCAACTGAGTAACCTTTTCTGGGACTACGACCCTCCCTAACCCCCGTCCTCTTCCCCTACTGTCCTACTCTACCGACCTACCGTAGTGGCTGAGCTACCTGTACTCAAACCCATTTGAGGCCCTCAACCACTACCTGTCCCTCCGGACCACACGACGTCAAGTACCCCAGTGTCTCAGTCTGTGCTGAGTCGTTGATTTGACTTGACTTATGGCACTCTAAACTACAATGGAATTTCCAGAGTCCTTACACACACACACACGTAGACTTAAACATTCGTGTATGAACGGAAGGTCACAGATGAGAGACTGGACAATAAATTGTGTTTATTAATAGTAGTCCAATAATACAAATACCAGTATTGACTACCGATGAGCATAGGACTTATGAGGAATCATGAAATACCTTTATTCATTTAATAGAACTTTATTCTGCACGATACCGAAAATAATTTAAAGTTTTTTTTTTAATCACAACGGAGGGTTTTGTTCTCTGATTAAGTGGAGAGGAGTTGACACTCAAATCTCCTGTAACCGAATATATAAGGATACAAGAAGAGTCTCTACCTTCCCCCAAACAGGTCCACTTTCCTTAGAAGGTGACATAAATGGGGATTGAACCTTTATAGAACATATAAAAATTCGGTACTTATATTACACACTAGAACTCTCTATAAGACATAAGCAATGGAACGTAACAACATAGTCACCATACATATTAGTTCGATAAACAATTTCTTTTAATGGTAATTGATCAAAAGAGGAGATCACTGTAATATTTTTTTTAATGACAATTTACAAATTAAAAACTTTCGGGGTCAAGAGATCCGAAAATAATAGTTCGTAAGGAAAAGGGGGAAGGGGTGGGGGACGGGGGAATGTTAGAACATATTCTCTTCTTGACACTACGTCACCAATCCTCAATCGGAGACCTTAGTCACACAACTTAACGACGGAGATGATGAACGATTGAACTACTGGAACCCGTACAATGAATTGGAGATATAGGAATCCAAAGAAGTCGATATTTCACCCTCGTCATTATCATGTATCACTCCCAATTTACTAATGACATACGGTTTGGGAATGAAATCTTGTTACACCGTTATTATTCACGATTTATATCACAATCGATAAAATCACATGGATCACGTAATCTCCTCTTCCGTCACCGTGGGGTGAGGTCATGAGAACGGACCTCTTAGGGTACCTGCCTCCTCGGACCATCCGAAGTCAGGTGTCCCAGTGATTCTCAGTCTGTGCTGACTCGCTGAAGTGAAAGTGAAAAGTGAAAGTACGTAACCTCTTCCTTTACCGTTGGGTGAGGTCACAAGAACGGACCTCTTAGACCCCTGTTGTCTCGGACCACCCGACGGCAGATACTCCAGCGTGTCTCAGTCTGTGCTGACTTCGCTGAATCGTCGTCGTCGTCACGTAATCTTACACAATTTACATAAATATCTATAACTAAGAGTGGGTACCAGAGGTTCTTATAACAAAGTCTACCAACCGAAATTTGTATAAACCAATAGTGACTTACAAAGTCTAAAACAAATCGGAAATTTACCGAAAAAGAAAAAAGAACAAACTATCTTCACGAATTAAAAACAATAAATGTTTGTCTGTTATATAAATCATAAAACTTTCGAAATATAAAATTTATCACGACAAAATAATGACTTCGGTACTACTAAAATTAAGAGCCTAAGAAGTAAGAAAAATAATTAAGGAAGTCGAATTTCATTCTTATTGTTTCTTAAGTACACCGGTGTGGAAGATCTTCGGTTCTCCTTTGAAAACTTTTAATCATAGAGAAATATATTCGTATCATCATAATTAGAAATTATTATAACTAGAAATTGTTTTGGTCATCCAGCAACTCCATATCATAAAAGACAAATATTTTTTTCATTTTATTCATCTGTTAAAACACGATTACAAACACTTTCGTCAACCAAATTCTAGTGTATAGACAACTAAAGAATATATAACATGTGGTAGATTTTTTTGAATAAAAATTTGTCAGAAGAAACACTGTAATACTACAGTTGTTTATTTTTATAAATAAAACTCCTCTGATAATAACTACTGAGGAGCATACCCTTTTGACAAACAAACCCCTAAATATGTATAGTTGAAGAACAAAAACTAGTTTATGAATGAGGGACCTCGTCCTCTCGGTTTGGAAAAGACACTTCCCCGGCTATCATTGACAAAATCCGAACTACTCTGTACATCAGAAATAGAATTGATGAGTGGAGACGAGAACATCGTCTTTCGTCGGTATCTACTATGCATTTACTTATCCGTTCGGACAAGGTTATTTTACATAAATGTTTGCAACTAGGTAACACTTCCTTCTTTAAAATGGGTGTCAGACTGGTGACGTACTCTTATACTTAAAATGAAGAACACCAGAAAGACCATCTTTAGAGTCCATAAATAAAGGATTATACTTGACTAGAAAAAAACCAAACAAAAAATAAAAAACACTTGACTAGAAGTCAAATCTGATCAACTGAATTTACAATTCTAAATTAGTTGTCTCGTGTTTTGACTTGGATCCATTCAGACACAATCGAAAAATACAGTATCTTAAAAATTAAGGTTGAACTTTATTTTTATTAAACTTGAAGTCTCAGTCTTTCTTGATTGAAACATGAATTAACATGGATCAACGAAACACTATTACCTGTCTGATAAAGGTGTAAAGTGTCAAAGTTAAAGGAACAAATACCTTACCCTTACTATCACCGATAGAGGGTGCCAAAATAAAAGACAAATTGAGAGAAATGGTAAAGTCAAATCGTCTCAATAAAATCAGTAATTGCGCACAGAGAAAGTCTTGGATCCTCTCTTGACACGAGTCTCCACTCGTAGAGAAGGGATCAGCAAGAACTCCGTAGTTTTGAGAACTTTAAAGTCTTACGAACCTGTAAGTACAGTCTATCAAAAATACTGTAAAAACGTCAAAACAAACACAAATCTAAAAATCAAAATATAAAGAACCTGTCCAATATATTTTTACCATATATTTTTATATATCACTTTAAAACTAGAAATAGTCACCTCCGGACAAGGTCTTAGACAATCTTAATATCAAAAAGAGAATGACTACCGGATAGTCTCTTCGTCTAATAAACCTTTATCAAGGACAATATACGAGTTATATTAGAAGTAAACTGACCTTTAACCATACGAGTAATCCGACTAGAAGTAAACTGACCTTTAACCATAGGAGTAATCCGTCTAGAACCCTGAAGGGAACACCGAGTCTGCCATTTCACAGACGATGTTACACTCCTCTGGGCCCAAACTAGGGACCCAGCCCTTCTAGGAGACCTCTTCCTTTACCGTTGGGTGAGGTCATGAGAACGGACCTTTTAGGGTACTTACCTCCTCGGACCATCCGATGTCAGGTACCCCAACGTTTCTCAGCCTGTGCTGACTCGCTGAAGTGAAGTGAAGTGAAGTGAAATCCGTCTAGAAGTCAAGTCAAGTCAGCGAGTCAGCACAGGCTGAGAAACGCTGGGGTACTTAGCGTCGTGCGGTCCGGAGGGACAGGTAGTGGTAGAGGGTCTCAAGTGGGTTTGAGTGCAGGTAGCTCAGTCACTACGGTAGGTCGGTAGAGTAGGAGACAGCAGGGGAAGAGGAGGACGGGGGTTAGGGAGGGTCGTAGTCTCAGAAAAGGTTACTCAGTTGAGAAGCGTACTCCACCGGTTTCATGACCTCAATGTCGAAATCGTAGTAAGGAAGGTTTCTTTAGAGTCCCGACTAGAGGAAGTCTTACCTAACCAAGCTAGAGGAACGTCAGGTTCCCTGAGAGTTCTCAAGAGGTTGTGGAGTCAAGTTTCTGTAGTTAAGAAGTCACGAGTCGGAATTGTCAGGTTGAGAGTGTAGGTATGTACTGGTGTCCTTTTTGGTATCGGAACTGATCTGCCTGGAATCAGTCGTTTCTTACAGAGACGAAATCGTAGTGGTTTTACCATAAACAAGTAGAAATACTCGTTTAGAACAAACCTCACTCTTTTGTTAGATATTTATGTACTAAGAGTCACATAGAACATACATGATCTCATACACAAAATTCCATTCTATACCTAAGTCAAGACAAATCAGCGAGTCAACACAGGCTGAGAAACGCTGGGGTACTTGGTGTCGTGCGGTCCGGAGGGACAGATAGTGGTTGAGGGTCTCCGGTGGGTTTGGGTACAGGTAACTCAACCACTACGGTAGGTTGGAGTAGGAGACAGCAGGGGAAGAGGAAGACGGGAGTTAGAAAGGGTCGTAGTCCCAGAAAAGTTTACTCAGTCGAGAAGAGTAATCCACCGGTTTCATAACCTCAAACTCGAAGTTTTTAGTCAGGATGGTTACTTGTGGGTCCTGACTAGAGGAAATCCTACCTGACCAACCTAGAGGTTCTATACCTATGTAACATTTTATATGGGAATCATTGAACCGATGAGTCTTACTTTCCAATGACTTAGGTTACTTCTACGTATTCATACCGACCAACAGAATTCATATTTCAAGCATTCAATCATGAGATCAATCCAAACCAACTCCCGTCCTCTCCTCCAACACTGTGACCATCCAATTCTCCACTCCGTAAAGATTTATACCAGAATCTAAAATTCCTGTATTTAGTTGATGAAACACTTCAAAACCAAACAAAAAAAAAAAAATTACCGTTTTCAAATCGTGAGTTTCGTTTGTCATTTTGATCCGACTTACCTATTACCTTAAACTGCACTACAATAAAAAATCCTAATTCATATCGACACATAACCCTAAGGGACCACCGAGTCTCCAATTTCGTAGACGGACGTTACACCCTCTGGACCCGAGATAGGGACCCAGCCCTTCTAAGGGACCTCTTCCTTTACCGTTGGGTGAGGTCATAAGAACGGACCTCTTGGGGTACCTGCCTCCTCGGACCACCCGATGTCAGGTGCCCCAGTGTTCTCAGTCTGTGTTGACTCGCTGAAGTCAAGTGAAGTATCGACACATAAACTATAACAAGTAAATATCACTATCAAGAGTACACCGAACACCAAAAATATTGTAGGATAATACGAAGACAATATAAACTTTCGAATTAAAAATTTTTTATAATTTTTTTAAAAAATTTCGATTCTTTTTTCTAAGTACAATATAAAACTACTTTGATTTTAAGTGTTAACTATAATTTATTATTTGTAAATGTCATTTTTAAAATCTCAGAGACAAGAGATTGAAAATACAGTCTAAAACAAAAATTTTTACCTCTAGAGAATTGAAATATAAGAATGGAATAATATAATATACTGACATTAAATCGGAAAAAGGAAAGAAGTGAATTTTTCATAAACAACTTACGGATGAAACATCCGTATCCTCAACACTACCACTCGTAATTTTAGACACTATACATGATACTTCTTTTTTATGTTGACGAAACTCTTATATTTTGTTCTTATACAAAGTACATACATCCCAAGTTTCCGAAGGGACCAGCGAGTCCACTATTTCTTAGACGGACGTTACGTCCTCCGGACCCAAGTTAGGGATCAAACCATTCTAGGAGACCTCTTCCCTTACTGTTGGGTGAGGTTATAAGAACGGACCCCTTGAGGAACCTGTCTCCTCGGACCGTCCGATGTTAGATACTCCAGTGTTTCTCAGTCTGTGTTGACTCACTGATTCTGTGTTGACTCACTGATTCTGTGTGTGTGTGTGTGTGTGTGTGTGTGTGTGTGTGTGTGTATCCCAAAATCATTTCGAAGGAGTCCTTCATTACAGACGACTCTGTTTCCTACTCAGTAATTCATCTGTTTCACCCCTTCTCCATAAAGATCGTTTCCCCGAGAAGAAATGTTTCCGAAACTCACACTTCCCTCGGTTTGTGTAACCTCTTAGATCTTTCTTCAGGTCCCTGACCTCGTTTTCCCAGTTCCCCTCTTGTCTTACTACTATCTTCATCTCATGTCTCCGAGAGAAGTCTCACGTCTCCCGAAACTTCAGGTGAAATGATTTCTAGAACTAAAAGTGGGATTTTCGTCACCCTACAGTAATTTTCCAAAATTCTCCCGTCAACTACTCCAGTCTAAACGTACAAAATTGCTAGGGAGACTATCGTCATCTCGTTTGTCTTACTTTCCTCTGTCCTCACTTCACCTCTTTTTCTAAACCACCGAAACGTTATCAGGTCCGTTACCTACCAATATTGAACTTACTATCACTGACTTTTTCTTGATTTCCCTCTTAATGTCCAAATTCTACATAAATCATCCATTTTAAGAAACCGTAACTATCTAATAGTCCCTAAACTCTCTTACAACAGTACCTACTGAAGGGCCACAGACGAAAAGTGTCGACCCTTCGGTACTATGTAAATCATTACATGTTTTGAGATCTTTCTCTTTGGTCTCTACTTCCACCTCCAACTAGTACTCAAGTAAAGAACTTATGTCAGTTAAGAACTTCTTAAACCTTTCTCTCTTTTCTTCGTCGTCAATCTGCTCTTATATTATATCTTCTAAAATTTCAGACACTTTCACATCCCGTACAAATTTATGAGACACTCTGCGTAGGTTATCTCTCCCTTCAAAAATTTAATAACTTTCTCCCCTCCACCATTAATTTCCTAGTCTTCAAAAATGTTTCCGATCTTTCTCGTATGGATTCACCTTAATGACCAGAATTTGTTCTATATGTGAAGGAGATCACAAAATTGTTCTCATTCTTTCTTCTCCCAAGACACTTACATCATTCGGAAATCTTTCCCGCAACAAAAGGACTCCTTACCTTGACAGGAAACGACTTTTCTCAACTCTGACTCCTTCTCCCGTCTTTAGTCGAACTCCTCCTACCCCTAAATTTTATCAATATCACCGATCACTTAACTCTTTGTGTCTTAAAAGACCGGAGTAACTGTCTTTTTAAAATTAAATTATTTACAGTGAATTTACAATAAAAATTTACATAGTCTAAACCCTCATTGTCATTCTTTCACTTGGGACGGACCATCTTCTCAAGTACTACTGGGACACTTGCAGATTCGTCACTGTAGTCAAACGATTCTAGAATGATAAGACCTACAATTTCGTCCCAGTGACAACCGTCACGGTGTTTATCTCGACGATATGTAAGAAAAAAAATTAAACGTAAGAATAACAGTATACTAAAATGAATTGAAAATCACAACCCATCCGGATCAAACAAAGATTAACTATAAGAAAAAGGGAAAAAGTCCGTCCGTCTTCAGGACTTCCGACTGTACTGTCCATGACAGACTGAGTAAACAAAAAGTGTGGAATAAAATATGGTAATTTAATTCTCTTCACACAGTAGAATAATATGATGAACATCATAGCAGGACCAACTGTTTTCCAAAAAAAGTCATAAATAACAAAAATATCAAACTTAAAAATGAATCTACCGAGTAGTTTTAAAAAATATTAGACACGATGTAACTGAACTTATAACGGATCAAATTACGTATATTATTAAATTGAAACTGTATGATATAATCGTTAAATTCTCTATGTCTTTTTTATTAAGTAGATGGTATATTTGTGTTCATGGTTGTAATCCAAATACAGAAGGACAAATATTAAGGGGTTTGGATTTATCATTTATTCGGAAGTCTCTTTTTATAAAAAACCTTTTGAGAGCGTGTAACTTTCAGGAACTTCAACTCGATGGAACGGTGAAAAGAAAAGAGAGAATGGAAAAACAAAAGTTATTATCGGTTCCACAAAAACTTTGTTATTAATCTGAATCGGTCATTTTCCTCGTCTACTGAACTTGAGTTTTAATCCTTCATATACCGTCGTCGATACATCACCAGTTTTACAAGAGAAATGTCGTACTATCGTTGTACGAAAGACACATTGATACGACTTTACAAAATTTTTTACATCCACGATCACCTAGAGAAAGATTAAAAACTTCTAAAATCAAGACGTCACTGTGAGTGTTTCTGTCAATTTGAACAACATTTGACGTATGGACGATTTTAAATGTTGGTTCTCCTTTACCCGATAAACCTACACAAAAAGAGTTAAAGATCTCAACGTCCGATTATAAGATTCTTAAAACTCATTAGAGTGACAGTGGAACAAGTTCCCCCTTTTTTCGGGTTTAGTGAAAAAGAATCAAATGGCAAGAAGGACAATAATTGTATCGACAGTAATAGGAGGTATGATACCGAGGGCCCCAGTCGAGACGTGAGACGAGACGAGATAATACGGAGAAACACAACCGTAACATTAGACGTAACACACTATTGTCAACATATACCTCGTTAGAGTCCGTCAGATATATGGAAAATGTAAAAGAATTGAGAACTTGTGAGAGTCATTCTTCCGGAATGCCAAACTGAAAACATCCCATGTAGACAACAAGGGTCTTCCACTGAACAGGGATTCTATAATTCAGACGAGTAAGTTTACGATCAGAGAGGCTACCCAGTCCCAATTACTATGGAATTTTAGGAAAGAGATGTCGGCTACTCAACTTCGTCCCAACTTACTTAGATATTTAGATAAATAAATCAGTAATTTTCGAAATTATTTCCCGGTTCTTGGACTATGGTTTTATATCTGGGATATAAAATCAAAGATCGTCTGAGAGCACTCCTAATTGAGATTATAGACCCTCTAAGACACACGTCTTATTCTAATACCACGGACATCTATGATTATCGTTTGGATTTCTCCTCACTTCTGATACGGCAACCTTTTGGAACTTTACGTTGGTCTGTCCGATTGATCGTCAGTCTTTATATATTAACTTTTCAGGTAATAATTCAAGATGACTCCGTCGAGTGATAGTCAACAACGTGAATATTCGGATCATTGCCCTTTCCGATTACACGGAACATCCTGAGACCGTCTGTTATGTCGGGGCCAAACCATAATGTATGTCAGTATCGGACTGAAGGACTAAAGTAGAACGTGGGTCAGAGAGTAAACCGGAGAACTCGTCAAATTAGTGAACAGACGAGCAAATGTAATTTATCGTTCATACGTAACGAGTGTTTTCACAGAACTGTTCGTCGGATGGCTAACCATTTTATTGTGAGTGACAGTTCTGAAATAACCGAACTGTATATATCCTTTCATCCTCATTATCGTCTTACGAGTTTGTTGACGACCTAACACTCGACTGTCCTCCGAAGACATTCCCGTTAACACTCTTACTAAGTTTTCTTCTTCTTTTCGAAGAAACTTGTTTCTCTATGTCAATAATTACATTCTCATTTGTCTAGTTGAACCGTCAGGTGGCAAAGTTTACCCCACTGAGAATACTCCGTATACTGAAGGACACCATATTTATGTATCTATAGGTATGGTTTTAGTTTCCCACGTAGTAAGAGAGAGAATAAAAATTCGGAAAAAGTAAAGTACCACAATAAAGTTTTGATTTTCTGTTTATGTCTTCATAAAACTTTCTCAGTTAGTAATCGGTTTTCCACTTTCAAAGTAGACTTTACATCATCATATTTTGAAAACCTCGTCAGACACTATACATAAATTTCGCCCAAAAACGAAACCACTTATCTCTCACTTCCTTAACAACTACACCCTATTACCGGAATTGATAGACAAAGAGATGGACGACAAAAACAAAACAATGAGTCTAAGATTCGACCCAGGTCGACTTCAGACCTGTAGGTCCGTCCGAGACGTCCTGGACATGGTCTTTTACGAACAATGACTAAACCTTATGCGAAATCTGTTCTTTCATCTTGTCCTAGACATTCATAATGATAAACCCTACAGGGACATTCTAGTTCTTAGAGTGGCTCTGAAATCTTCTCTTGTTAAACCAACAAAGAAAAATTGGATAAAGTCTCATTCGATAGAGTTACCCTTTTTTTTTTTCTTTAAGATTATAAACACTACAAAACTTGTTTGACTGGAAACCATATTTCTCCTCTTTACAAGTCTCAACTCAAAATAATTCCACAAATCCCGTATAGTATTTTTGTTCAGACATATATAAAGTTCACGATTCTTTATCACAAACTTAAGAGACATAACATAAGTCAGGACATAAATTCGATACTAAATCTTTTCCTTCACAAGTCTCGTCTGAAAGAAACTATTTACGTTAAGATATTTAGAGAGGGTTTCCTTTTATGTAACATTCCTTTCAAGAAGGAAAATTAGCTTATTTATCTATAAAGGAAGGAGGTGAGGGGTTGTTCTGATTCTTTTTAAAATGCATAAACCCGATAAGGTGAGTAAGAGAGATACTCGATACTTTACCGTCTATTGGTCTAAGGGTTCACTCATTTATTTAAGGAAAGTACCTTCCGGAACGAAATATTTAACTTTGTTCCTGTAATCGGACCACCTTTTAATTTTTAGTTCTTATAAGACAAATGGATTCAACACCACTTTTAATCAAAAAGGATTAGATTAAAAGGACTAAAAACGTGTGGACTGGAAATATAACAATCTTCTGGATCATTATCTTAAATTAGTGTTGGTGAGTTTGTGCATAAAAACTATAATCTCAGTACCTATTCTACCGTAGTTTTAACGACTCCCTCACTAACGGGAGTCTTTAGTAATTTTTGGGGTCACGAAGTTTTCTCAGAGTTTTCGACGGCAACTATTTCTTAATCCATGAAAGGTCCATCCAACATTTGGGAAATAGATATAAACGTAGGAAATTACTTCGGTCATATAGAAAGAAGGAAGAATCAAACAAAAAAACAAGCAAAGAAAGAAAAGGGGGACACTAAAGGTTTAATCCCTCGTTGACATGAAGTGGTATTGATTTAAATTTTACTGAGAGACATGTTGAACTAATTACTTACTTTCCGTAAAATATTGTCCTAAAACCATCCGGTATAAAGTCGTGACACAACAAAGAATCAAACTTATCGGTTTTGACTTTACAGTTTTTATTCAAATATAAAGTTCGAGAGCGTTTTTATAATTGGGGTTCTCTTTGTTTTGATAATTTATCTTTATCTTGGTTCACAACACCCTTTATTCAAAATCTCTTTATTCTTTATACCGAATTATAAATATTCCTTTGGCGGCGATGGTAGGGAGTAGGGGGGTCCGTACGGTGAACTATCTTCTGTAAAAAACCACGTTACTATTTTACATACTTTTGAACAATTATCGAATGAAAATGAAACCAGAATGGTGACATCAAGATTCAAACATGGTCCTAAGGATTCATCCAAGATTGAGATCATTGGGATTTTCTAATTATTGACTTCGGTGACTAATAAGCTTGTAAACCATTCACAAATGATTCCAGTCAACGTAAGATGACGAACAGATCAGAACAAGTTTCCCCTCGTATTTCAATAAATTCACTTATTGAAATTACGTCCAAATGACAGATCACACAATATTAATATTGTTTGTCAAGAAAGAACAAGAGTCCCCCTGGTCACAGACGGGTCACTCAGTGACGATATGGTTTATCTTAATGTAAAACAAAAGTCGACCTTAGTACGGAAATTCTTAGTCTAGTGTTGTGATGTTCCGGTCCGTTTCTTAGCTCGTTTGGGCTTAGCCTCACTTCAAGTCCGTTTGGAAAGAGACAAGGATCTCCGTCGATCACCGAAGATATGAGTCCACTCAAACCGTGACGTATGGTCAAAAGGATTTTTAGTCACCACTTGTAAGGGAAACATGTGTAGAATAAACATATCCATGAAATGTATGGGTATCATACCACGTAGATCCCCAACTAGTAGACATTAGAGTTTAAAATTTTTACAGGTCTTAATAAATGGTATTCTGAAAATTTAGTCATTTCTGAGACGAGAAATTTTCCACTACCAAGTGGAATTTCCAACCTCCATATTAACATACTTATCCTTTTCCCATACTCTCGTTACGGTATCACTTCGACGTCTTCATGTCAATGTTCACTTGACTGAACCGAAGTAATCTCGTTTACACTTACATACCCATACCAGTGATTCTTTCAAATTGTCGGTACAACACGGTCCATTCTTTCAGTTTGAGACACTAGAGTTTACTCAAAGAGATCATAATTCATATATCATCTTATATAGACCTCGAAGTTTACGACAATTCGATGGATTCTCTATCTCATCGGAAAGGAGTCAAACTTATTATTCGACAATAAATAACAAGAGTCTTTGAAAGGGACGGGAATCAATATAGAGCTATACTGAAGATTTAGTGCACTCCATCTTACTAAGAAAAAACCTGTCTGTTTATTAAGAAAAACCTGTTACTTAAAATAAATTCGTCTTAAGGAAACTTTTGAAGTGGGGTAAGTGAATATTATCGTAAGTATTAAATTATTTTACACATATTTAAGAGGAGAATGTTACTGTTCCGTTCTAAAACTCCTCGAACATGGTTTCTTTAAGTGTCTTGGAAGAGAGACGACGACGAACTGGTGACGATGGACATAAAACAGATAAAACCAAAACGACAAATCTTTTCTGACAACTTTCTATAGTTTATCGACGGTAGAATATCTAAATGAATCTGATTTTTTAAGTAGTGACAAGTAGTAACTTTCTTGAGTTCATACCAAGAACAAGAGTGTGAAGTAAAAAATTAACCAAGGTCGAAAATCGTTTTCAACCATAAAGACCTCTCTCCCCAACACCAAACTGAACTGATTAGGAATCCCGTCTACAATTTCCAATTAAGTAAGACGTTCATTGACAATTTTTAGACAAGAAACATTCTGTGTTATGATCTGTGGCTCCTAATCTCCCTTCTCTCTGGTAGAAAATTGAAAGTTTCCTGATAGGTCAGATTTACTCCTCTACCTATACAATTTATCTATGAAAAAAAACCGAAAAGGTAATATTTTTTACGTATGGTTACGGTTCTCTAAACTTTTAATATTTTTCAGTTTCGTAAAAAGGAATGGGAGAGTAAGTCCTATTTAATGACTACTCATCTCAAAAATTGTGATAACTATTAGTGAAAACAAAAGGGTCTTTCAATAGTAAATACAAAAATTTAAAGGTAGTTGTCACATACGTTCACAGATAGAACTGTATGTGAGTTGTCGTAATTCATAAAGTCATTTCCGTTTACTTACTAATTAACTATTGTATGAAGTATCTACCTCTTATTAAATTACAGATCAATGATGACTACAACTTGAAGAAAGTAAGAAATAATCTATAAACATAAAATATGTTAGTCAAATTATTAAATAAAAGGGGTAGGTAACAAGTTTGAGATTAAAAAAGGCGTCATTAAATAGACTCGAGAAAGACGTATCCCTATAATCAAAAAGAAGGAAAAAAAAAAAACTGTCTGTAGGAAAAGAGGTTAAAGAAGAACGGGAAAGTAAAACAAACTCCAAAAACTTTATGTCGTCAATGTATCAAAGCAAGAACACCGTGTCCAAAAGAAACACGTAAACAGGTATCCAGTTGTCTATGAATTATTATTATTAATGTTAAATTTCCTTGTTTATCCAAAATATAAGTTTATGATTTTAAACCTTCGTTGTGGTTATAGGATGTCATCTCATTGCCAATTTATTTAATATTTGGTAGACATTTTACCTTAATACTTTGATAATATCTACCATAAATACTTCCAAAAAAATTAACTCCAAATCGACCACATGTTATAATACATTCAAAGTCCATATGTTGTATCACTCAGTGTTAAAAATTTCCAACATGACGAATACGGACACACGAACGATTCAGTGAAGTCAGTACAGACTGAGAGAAAGCGGGATACCTGACATCGGGTGGTCAGAGGAGACAGGTACCCTAAGAGGTCCGTTCTTATGACCTCACCCAACGGCACGGGAGGAGGTCCCCTAGAAGGGCTGGATTCCTAGTTTGGACGGACGGATAGACTACAGAAGACGTAATCGTTCGTCCAAGAAATGGTGATCACAGTAGACCCTTTGTGAATGAGCAAATATCATTAATACTTATAACCAATATCAGGGACACGACAGATTACACAGGAATCTCGAATAAATAAACCACGTATTGTCGAACACGGAGAAGCAGGGGATGGAGATGGAGAGGAGAGAGGAAACGGAAAGGATCGACCATTGGTGATCAAACAAAAGAAATAGACACGCAGACAAAGTAAAAAAAACAATATAAATGATGAAACAACCCAAAAAATCTAAAGTGTACATTTACTATCGTATGTCCGTGAATGGAAAGACATAGACTGTAACGTAAATTATATTAGAGAAGGTTCAGGTACAACAACGTCCACCGTTTAAAAGTAAGAAAAAATACCGAATCATCATAGGGTAACATGCACATACAAACACCCCTATGTGTGTGTGGGGTGTAGACAAAATAGGTAAGTAGACAACTACCTGTCAACCCAACAGCGGTATACAACCGTCAACATATATTGCGACGACACTTGTAACTTCACGTACATACAAAACAAAAACAAAATCAGCCGATATACGGGTCCTTATCCTCACCTTAACGATCCATTATCTCATCAAGACAAAAATAAAAAGACTCTTTGGAGGAATGACAAAAGACGTGACTGACATGGTTGAATGTAAAGGTGGTCGTCACATACCCCCGAGGGAAAAGAGGTACAGAAGTAGTCGTAAACAACCACCACTAGAAAAACTACTATCGGTACTGTAAACACTCCATTATTGAGTGACACCAAAATTAAACGTAAAAAGACTACTGATCGTTACAACTCGGAGAAAAGTAACGGATAACCGGTAGTCATACAGAAGTGACTTTTTCACAAATAAGTCTAGAAGACCGTAAAAAATTAGGTCAACAAACAAAAAAACTAGAATTCAAAATACTCGTCAAATATCTAAAACCTATAATTGGGAAATAGTCAAAAGAGAGTAAACCATCCACCACAAAAGTAAAACAAACTGTCAAAAGAAACGAGACGTTTTCGAAAATTCAAATTAATCAAGGACAAATAACCTCTTCCTTTACCGTTGGGTGAGGTCACAAGAACGGACCTCTTAGGGTCCCTACCCCCTCGGACCACCCGACGACAGATACCCCAGCGTGTCTCAGCCTGTGTTGACTTCACTGAATCGTCGTCGTCGTCGTCCAGGACAAATACTTCTAAAAAAAAATACTAGTCCTTTAACACAATTTACTTTTTAGTACTATATTTTAGACACATATGTCAACCTGAGATTTGCAATCAACTTATCAGAGTCGAGTTACCCCATAATTGTTTTTACCATACAGAGGGATAAGGATCGTATGTGTGTAGGGGGTTAATGATGAAAGTTGATATGAAGAAACTTAAGGTCTAAGGGTAGTATTGGAAAACCTGTCTAAAGCATGGTAAGAGTAACGGGAATCCAAAAATATTATTTGTTAGATCAAAATTTTGAGGTCAGAGTAGAGGTTGGATTTAGAGGATGTTTGGATGTAGAGGAGGTACATCACCTTTAGATTTGACTTGTGTTGAATTCAGCCCTCCTCGTCATCTCTGAACCACCTCCATAACCTAACCGGTTTTCTAGAATACCTTTCTGGTCTTACTTGGGAAACCGGTTGGGTTATCTCACAGGTGGAAGACGTCATGCAAAAATATAATCGGAATAATGTATCTGATAGAACTTTTTACTAAGAATTGGAAAAAAAATACTACACCGTGTGTGCAGCGTGTAAAGGTTCCCAAACCAACCTGTGACTATTTAGGTCTGCTTAGACGTTCCTTCACATCGTCCTTAGTAAAAACAACTCCATCGTCCAATAAACGTTTTTGTAAAATATTCGTTCAGTTATTATTTTAGTAATTTACAGAGTTTTATAACAAAATATTTCCTTTTATAATAAAACATTTCCTTTTATATATTTATTAGATTAAAACTTTAAACAAAAACTTTAAAAACATCATTCATAATGAGAAAGGGGGTGACGTAAGGTGTCCGGGACCAACTCATTAATGTGGTCAGTATCTTACTCGTCGTCATTTGAGAGAAGTCTAGAGTTGTAATTATCTTGAACAATCATTGTAAAAAAAACCAATAGAACTGAACTATTAACTTTGTCAATTTACCACAACATTTGTTATTACAAGACATGTGGAAAAAAACTACTGTACACCATGTCTAATTCGATGATCTGACCCCTTCATGTGGTCCAGGTTTAGTAACATATCGAAATATCTGATTCTACTCAAAACTTAAAATTAGACTTCATATCAACGTTCAGTAACCCTTCATCTGTCCCCTTATCGTACTATTTTAAACATAAAAATTTTCTAATGAAACCTACAACGAACCTCTAACTAAATCGTCCCCAGTTCTTACCTTCCATCCATCACACGACGACACCATTACCCTTCTATGACTACCTAAAAATTTCATACCGGTCCTGAAGGATTACCTAACCTAGTCTACATACCTTAGTCCTATCCCCTTCTCAGTCTCTATTCAATAGTCTAACTCACCGATCAACTGACCAACATGGTAAATGACTCTATCCCTTGTGACTCCTTTTCTGTTGAGATAAGTCCGATGCGATCCCTCTATCTACGGTCAAACTGTATATTCACCTCTCCAGTTTATCCATTAAACTATTCGATTCGATCCTCGAGTCACTTTTCCAGCCTCGGTCTCATTTTAAATACTAATGTTATTTCATGGGACTGAACCTGTAATCCCAAAAACGTAAATTTTGGTATCTTGATCCACCTTTGTCCAAACCGTGTCATCCTCGGTGTAAAGTCATCCTCATTTAGTCTCACCATAGAATCTTCTGTTTCTCTTTTCGTAAAGCGATACTCCTCCCTCACTGGTTGAGTCAACTCACGATGTTTCTTTAGTTCATTCCATTAATTTTTCCTAGTCAACCTAAACTGTGTGTCTTCAGTAATCACTTTAATTACCTATGGTATAAAGGAGTAAAGATTTTGTAAAAAGTATAAAATTGTGGAGACTCTATCCCTACGTAAATGTTTTCTACAAGTCAAGTGGTAAATTAACCGTCAAAAAATAAGACAATGTATTTATTATCAAGTAGAATATCAAATACCACAGAACCTAAACTACTTTAAACTGAATTCAACTCACCAACTCTATCTTTAGACTAATCTTACCTAACTTTTCTCTGACTATGTACTAATAGGAGTAAAGACAAAAGACACTTCTACTAAAACTGAATCTATGGCAAAACAATTGATAACCATAATTTCGTACCACGAAGTTTGGTCTTGGTTTAACGGTTTACTTCATTTCTACATTGTAATACGACATACCCAAAAAAATTTTGTACTTTTTTGTCTTGTCATCTCATCAGGAATGAGAATTCTTTACCCTCGGTTTTTCTTTCGTAATTCATAGGCATCATTAATTTTCTATAAGACACATAAGTATCACTTTCACTTTTCACTTTCAGCGAGTCAGTACAGGTTGAGAAACACTGGGGTACCTGATATGTCAGGTATCTCAAGAGGTCCGGTCTTATGACCTCACACCATCGGAAAGGGAAGAGGTCCCCTAGAAGGGTTGGATCCCTAGTTTGGGTCCAGAGGGTGTAACGTCCACCTAAGAAATGGTCGACTCGGTGTTCCCTTCGGGTCCTTATGACCTCACCCATCGGATAGGGAAGAGGTCGTCTAGAAGGGTTGAGTCCTTAGTTTGACCCTAGAGGACGTAACGTCCGCCTAAGAAATGGTCGACTCGATACGCCCTTCGGGACACATAAGTATGAACCAAGATTTAAGAATCCCATCTAACTTCTCGATTCCTCGTCACCTTATCATACTATCTCGAAAGTGTCTTATCAACGGTCTATATCAAAACAAGTCGAATAATTTGTAGACAAAGAGAAATCAGAGTGGAACAAAGACGGAGTTGAGCACGAAAGAGTGGACCTTAGGAAACTTGGTCGTCCTCAAAAAGGTCATACAGATGGATGTTGAGGACCCAAGTCCGTTTTTCAAGTAATAATCTGTCGGTGTACTTCAAAGCTGGTATAAACTAATTGAAAAGAATTTGTGGGAAAAAGGAAGATATCTATGAGTCGACACGGACTAAAAGGTCGGACAAGAAAGTCGACAAACGAATAGGAGCCAGTACAAAGAAGAACGACAGAAGGTGTCTTAGACAAAATCCCAAAAAGGGTAAAAAACAAGGAAAAAAAGATAAAAGTCTGAGAGAAGTAAGACCCGTGATCAAAACAAAAAAAAACAACAACAACTAGTTTAGATTTATAAAATAATATATCAATGTGGGTTAACACAAAAACGATATATGAAAATTGAACTCCTGCAGACATTTTGGTCATGTAATCTATTTAGGACTTTAAG
The DNA here is from genome assembly GCA_006410555.1 of Capra ibex. Classification (NCBI taxonomy): domain Eukaryota; kingdom Metazoa; phylum Chordata; class Mammalia; order Artiodactyla; family Bovidae; genus Capra; species Capra ibex. Next base: position 3,516,268 of record SJYO01010634.1, read on the forward strand.
GTGATCGATATTCGATAAATTTATAACGAATATGTTTTATAAACCCCCGTCCCCCCTCCACCTGTTTTCGAATAAATGTTTTGTCTTCAGTCTACGTCTTTAGAATACTAATGGTCCCCTACGCCCCCTCTTCCTATGTGACCCTCTGACTGTGACCGTACGTATGTGACGGTATGTATTTCGTCTACTGTCGTCCTTTACCGTCGGGTGAGGTCATGACCCGCGATCAAAACAAACGAGTTAAAATACAGTCATTTATAGAACGTGTAACGTTTACATGTCCATATTTATGTCAACATCTATTGGGGACACAAAGCACTCTTCCCTTATATCCTAAAATATAAACCAATATCTCCACGAAAAATAGAATCCTTTTCCCACTCTATAATATATAGTAAGACTCAACCCAGGGGGTTCCATAGAATAAAACAAAGCACTTTAGACATGAATAATCTCTCTCACCATAAACTTAGTTCTATAAAGATTAAGACATTATAATGAGTTGAGTTATAAAAACATTTACCTCGAAGTATGGACACAACTTCGTTGTATAACGTAACGATGATCAAATAGTGTTCCTAATTCACTCTGTTTGTGTATCGGGTCCCTAACTTTGAAGAATATCCGTATCTTATAAGGCAACCAAATACGATAGCACAAACTATAGAAAGAGAGAGAAGGAGCAGAGAGGATGAGAGGAAAGGGATGAAATACATGGACAGAACGAGTAAATCGACACTCGAGGAATTCGTGTGTCTAAAAAAATAAATAGAGACACAGGGATAAAAGGTACCCACACATTATGTTATTGGTTCATAAACTTACTAAAAGTCAAGTCAGTGAGTCAGAACAGACTGAGACGTTGGCGTACTTGACGTCGTATGGTCCGGAGGGACAGGTAGTGGTTGAGGGTCTCAGGTGGGTTTGGGTACAGGTAGCTCAGCCACTACCGTAGTTTGGTAGAGTAGGAGACAGCAGGGGAAGAGGAGGACGGGAGTTAGAAAGGGTCGTAGTCCCAGAAAAGTTTACTCAGTCGAGAAACGTACTCCACCGGTTTCATAACCTCAAAGTCGAAGTTGTAGTCAGGGAGGTCACTTGTGGGTCCTGACTAGAAGGAATCCTACCTGACCAACCTAGAGGAACGTCAGGTTCCCTGAGAGTTCTTAGAAGAGGTTGTGGTGTCAAGTTTCCGTAGTTAAGAAGCCACGAGTCGAAAGAAATATCAGGTTGAGAGTATAGGTATGTACTGGTGACCTTTTTGGTATCGGAACTGATTTACCTGGAAACAACCGTTTCATTACAGAGACGAAAACTTATACGACAGATCCAACCAGTATTGAAAGGAAGGTTCCTCATTCGCAGAATTAAAGTACCGACATTAGTGGTAGACGTCACTAAAACCTCAGGTCTTTTTATTTCAGTCGGTGACAAAGGTGACAAAGGGGTAGATAAAGGGTACTTCACTACCCTGACCTATGGTACTAGAATCAAAAGACTTACAACTCGAAATTCGGTTGAAAAAAGTGAGAGGAGAAAGTGAAAGTAGTTGTCCGAGAAATCAAGAAGAAGTGAAAGACGGTATTCACACCACAGTAGACGAACATTCATTTATAAACTTACTGACTCTCATCTTACACTTCTCGACACACCTCCCGGTTCTTAATTCACGAACTCCAATAATTACACCTCCCTCTTTTCAGAAACTTACTTCCTGTGACTTTTCTTTACTATCCGTTCTTTTTTTCTTGATCTTTTCGAATCACTAGTCAGTATTTTAGTCGACAAAAGTTACACTGTCTCTCTAGGTTATCCTACTACTGATCCTTTGTAGGTAACATAAACGATTAAAAATTGTTCTTCAGAAACTGTCGTCAAAGTCATCTCACCAACACCTACCACCCTACCCCTTGCCTCTCCAACACACTTTCAGTCTAGCATTACCTGGTTCCTCGCTGATCCTTAACTCTTTCGTCTATACTATGAATACCTGAGGAAACTTCCTTAAGACAACTCTTCTTCTCTGTAATCTTCGAACGATTTCGTCTTTAGATCTCAGTTCCCTTTCACGAAGGAAAGACGCACAAAACAAAATATCATTATTAATAACAAATAAAAAACACCCGATGCAAAGTATCCGGTCTCGTTTCTTCGAACTATTCAACTTTCATCTAAAATTTTTACTCTCCTACTGTCCGTCCTCCGTCTTTTCTTACTTTGTCGTACGAGTCTGTCTCTTCAATAAAGAGTCACTCTCTTCCTTGGGAGAGTATGGTATTTTGATCTCTTCTTTCCTTCTTTCTCACCTACAGATGTATTACAGTTTTCAAGGAAGGTCTAGAGATGTCTACATATCTAGACACATACGTCTCTGGGTTCAAACTGGAGCTCGAATTCTTTTATTTAGAGTCCTTTGAGGACTTCAGACGGTTTATACAACCAAACATAAATTCAGTTTAAACATTGGTTGATCAGAAATTACTCAAAACACACAAAGATTCTCCTTTTGTTTTATCTCTCTCTCTCTCCATAAAGTACCTCAACGAACGACTTACTTAGACTTATTGGATGAGTCCATTTTAGAAAAAAAAAAGGGATTTAATGACGACAAGGAAAATCTACATGTAGAACCTAACGAGATTATGAACCGTTCAGTTTACTATACTAAACATTACTTACAATGATCAATAGGATACTTTCCAACAGGATAGAATCCAGAATCGTCATACATTATAATCAATGTGTACAATTTCATATGGTTGTAATGACAATCTCGTGAGACTGAATTATGATTAGGAACGAGTACAAGAGGAAAGTCAATAATGTTCTTGACACATGTCACAAATTACATCTAAATGGTACGGCACACTTCAGAAGGGTCAACCCTTAATAGTCGTTATTTGTCTGCGTATGGTCGCGGTATCACTTCGGTGTCAGATCGAGGACAAGGATATAGACGGTCGTGACGGAGCAAGTGGAACCTCTGTAACCACTCGGGAACCACACTTCCTTAACTATTATGTAAGTACGAAAAGAAACCTCATCAGTATCTTTCTAATAAAAGAAAATTTGTTCGTATGTGCATGTTGAATCTAACAGTACTCTCTTTTGATATTTTACATAAAATTCTTTGAAACTAAAAGACTTACGAAACTCTAACCGTTTCTTAGAACTTCCTTCATTGAAAGTATAAGTCTAAAATACGTCTATATCCGTTTATTATCCGGTCGTTTTTACATTAGTTTCGAATTAAAAAGTTTCACTACGGTATTATAAAAGACTTTCTGACATGAGGAAACCTTAACACCTCAAATATTTTTAATGAGGAGGACTTCGACCCAACGGAAGAAAAGAAGGATGGTCACGTAATTTTCAAGTAAAAATTAACAAACGAAAAATGTCAAGTTAAACATAAAGGTAAAATATATAAAATAGACCCTTACAATATCTTATATACATAAGAACAAGTAAGGAAATTCCACTGGATTTTTCCCAACACTTTGTTTAATTGATATCCTAATACAAAACTGACAGGAGTTTATTGTTCCTCACCTAAATGTAAGTCTCTAAAAATCTAAAGAACTACAGTAAGTAAGATCCTCTCCAGTGTAGTTTCATTCGTGGTTAAAGATGTCCCTCTAAGTCACTCATTATCATATAGATCTAACGAAAACGAAAGTCACATCAGAAACGTGTGTGTATTTATTATAAAGTCATCCAGACTCCGTAAAAAGTTTTAGTGAAATATTTTTATAATTTCTTTATGTATTTAAAGTCTAGTATAATATATCACAAAAAACAAAACAAAACAAAAATTCACGGTATATTGAGTGGGGAAGAACACCCGGCCGGGGTCCAGTGGTCGTATCAGGCATCACCCTCGACCACTACCGTACTGTGACCTCCTGGACTTTTACCCCGGATCCATTCGAAATTTCAACCAGTGTACGACTTACAGGGTCCATCCCTTCCGACCTACCTGTGAAGTGTGTATTAGGATGTCAATTAAACAAAATTTTATAAAACAGAAATTAGTGGAATTAAATTAAAATGACATAAATAATTGAAATTTAGAAATTTGACATCGACAAAACCTTAATGGGATTACCAACAAAAATAGACACACAAACAAAAATTTGACTCGAAAAAGAAAGGGGGGAGAATCGAGCCATGTCTTTGGTCTGGTCGGTCCGCCTCAGGATGATATCCGTACGCCGAGTCGAACAGGGGAGGTTACCACTCAACGAATACTGTGAAATGAGAGTCATCTTTTTACCTTTTATCTATCAAGTCCCGAAGAAATTCTTCGGTTTTCTATAAAAGACAAAACCATAACTAATAACATAAAAAGGAAAGTTGACATGTAAGACACATTAACCTTTATTTTTATAATAATGACAACAGTCATTTCGTGATACTTAGCTTATAGGAGATTACACTAGATTTTAACGAAGTTGTTGACCGAAGGGATTATTATTATTATTAAAAGAAAAATTATGGTATTAAAGGGAGGATCTTTTTAAGAGAGAATGATGTTTTTCTATTACGAAAACAGAAAACTACCGAGGGATTTACCCGCAATCCTCACTAAGAACTTAATTTAATGAAATCCACAAACCACTATCCGTAAGAACAATTCGGTATAACTTTCAGGAAAAGTACGACAGACACCGATGAAAGGGTGATGCCACCGTCTCCACTCATCAACACTATTTCTGACCGCGTGTTTCGTTTTTTATGAATGACAGATCGGGAAAGGTTTCAGAATAAACTTGAATCTCACGGGAGGTGGGATTAGTATCCTGAAAAATTGGATACGCGGTAGTGGTTTCACACGACGATCCGGTAAAAATTACTCGATCAGTACTCTAAATGAAATATTTTACGAGGGGTAACAATTATGTCTCTAAATTTTTGACTGGAAGACATAAGACACTATCGTTCTGAAGTGCGTAGAACCTAATGAAATCTTAGAATGGAAAGAGGAGATCCAGTCGGAATGTTAGTCAACCGATAGAATCGAAGAAGGTTTCCTCTGGTAGACTGATGTTAAAAGATGATGACGTCTTCGTAACGACACTTCAAGGGAAAGGGTCGACGGAGATGATTAGATGTTTTTCGTGAAAGATTTCGTGACCTTTCCATCCCAACTGAAAAGGTTTACCTGAGTTTAAACCCGTATGCTCTTTATTACCGGTCAACGAGTACGAAGGACAGAGAGGATAAACGGATTTTAAATTTGTATACATAATGTTGTCAAAACGTACTTAAAGTTGACCAGTCAGAGACTTAACAAGGGTCACCTCATCATGTCCGACGACTCATGATTGAGTAGACTCGTACAATGTCAACTTTTCAGTGACTCTCGTGTTAGACGAGGGACTCAGTGTCCACGAGTTTATCACACAAAAACGTTTAGTTTCAGAGGACACTCTGCAAAATCGGTAAAACGACGAATTCTAAGTACTTTCAAAAAGAAAGTAAAGTCGGCCCTACTCCACTTTTGGTTTACCCCACAAAGACTGAAGTAGTTCCGGAAATAATTTAAGGTACCAGTACACATGGACTCATTCTCGAACCTTTTCAACTCGGGAGAAGCTCTCTTCAACCTTCTTGTCAAATTCCAATCTAAAAAAATTTGTCTTAAAAAAGACCAGATTTACTGCTTCGTATGCTAAAATCTCCTCTGAGTGAGGGTCAAAATACAGTAATGAATTAATACTTTACAACTATTTTGGCTTTAAATTTCGAACACTTTAAGACCGTTTGGTGTAAGGAAGTCAAATTTGACTCCACGACAGATATATTTCTTTGTGTCGTCTGTACAAAAGTGATTCATCGACGGTAAACCGTCTTTTATAGTATCACCCTTTTCTGTTTAAAAGGAGGAAGGGAGAGTCTAGTTCGTGGAAAGAAAAGAGTCAAAACCTTCAGGTCGTAAACTACAAAAGACATAAATCTACACTAAACCAACGGACGAAATAACTATCATTAAGGTAAGACGTTTGACTCGAGTAACAAGAATGACACGAAACTAGGGAGTCCTAAACACTAACTGACTTCCTTTCATTACTCTTAAAGTAAGTCGTCCGTATATAAAGTGAGTAAACATGTTCCTCTATTTTAATTTCTTGGAAAAAAGATCAATATGCATACTTTTATTAAAAATAATCATATAATTGAAACAAATTTACTACATCATTTTATATATATTATAACCTCCTCAATTTTAATTGAAAATAAAAATCAAGTAAATAAGTTGTTTGTAAACTGATCATACATAGTTAGTGACAAAATCAGTGACTTTAGTTGTCACTTGTTCTGTCAGAGTTTATTGTATAAAGATCCAATGAAAACTCACAGATACGTGAACCCCTTAATAGACATTGACCCTTTAACAGATACTTCATAATATGTTCAAAGTGTAAGGTCTCTAACATCTTAAATCAATTCTCTGTCATTTAATCGGTCTATGTTAGTCTTTATCAAAAATATCTACTAGTAAAAAATCAACTATGAAAAATACACATTCTCTAATATGGTTCATTGATATTATCTTTATCGAACAAAAATTTTATTTGAAGATCTCAGGGGACGACAAGAGACGAAGACAATCACTGGATAAATTTGAATCGAGTACTAAATACCCCAACCCATGTACTTTCTTTGTTGGTTGAAAAATTTCGGGATCCGACAAGTCGGGTCTTTTTTGTTCAGATTTATAATAAGTAACATTCAAAAGTCTATGTACTTCCTAATAAAATTTTCTTGTGTAGAAACAGAAGGACTCCAGTCTTTATTTTAGAATTTTAAATTTATCTCTGGACATCTCCCAATGATTCTCCAGAGAGAAAACTCTCGAATTTTCAGTTTAACTGTCGGTAAAAAGAACTTACCAAATCCACGTCAGAGTAACTTATCGTCCCCCAACCTGGTTTACTAGAAAACTCTAACGAAGGTCGAGACCAAGATAGGTTCTATATGAGGGATTTACCCCTCCCTCCCCCCTTGGATGGAAGTATTCTAGAAGAAATTCAGTAAGAGTATATCTTACATCAGTTAAAACATAAACCAAGTTGGAATCTGTGATTATAACAGACGTCTATATATAAAAACGTACACTTCAAGACCACCCACATATACCCGTTAACGATTTTATTGTGAAATTTCATAATAAGGTTGTGAGATTTCAATTTGTATCATACTCCGTCTAGATAAAATTTGGAATCGGTCATAACTTTATAGTCTTCTTGTAACAACCTCACTTTAAAATCGTATCAACTCATTCACAAAGATTTCCGAAATGTCTATTAATCATAATAGGTGTACATTTGGAGTCACATAGACAGAATGGTCGTTCAGAAATAGATGATTCGTCTTTGTACATGGTTGAACTCCAGGAATTCAGGAGTAACCTCCTGAATTTTAGACCCAAATCCTTAACTCTATGTCACGAAAATATAGACAATTTACACACGACAAAGGATTGTGATAAATCAAGTCATATTAGGAATTGACGACAACTTTCACAGAAACTCATTGTTTTTCAGTCAGAGCCAAATTAGACAATGATTTTACGTTAGGTGTACAAGACTTTAATGTTGAATTATCAATATATAAGGATTTTCATACCCGATAAGGAAGTGATTCACAAACTCAAGTATAACAGATGAGACGTGACGAGGGTGAAGAGATTCGAGAATCTCCAATCTGTTGTTCTGTGTTCTGCGTCAGACATGGAAGTACTTGACAGTAACAGTAAACGATCAGGAACCGACGAGAGTATACGATACAAAGACATGTATTTGATCTTTTTTAAAAAAATTAAAACAACTCATCTTGTAACGGAAGATTTTATTTACGGTGACCTAAATATCTATGTTCCCTATGTAATGATATTGAATATGAGTATCTTTTCGTGTGAAGAACTTTTTTTGTCATAAGAGTACGGTCATAATGCACAAACACATTTTATCAGTCGACTAGACATTTCAACCTACATCTCTTACTTTCTTCTCAAGTACCCTCGTGAACCTTTTCTTTATCGTAAAGTCCTGTAAGTCTCATTTCCTTTCTTTTTACCAGCTACGGTAAGTTTGTCCTCATTCGTAAGAACTACATATATGACCTTCCTGTCCACCGTCCTACTATCCCTCTCATCTCGATTTCTCTTTGTCTTGACACAAAAAAGGTCACTATTACACTTTCTAGAACAATCATCTTAATACCTTGAATGAGACCTATAAAGTGTAAGAAATACATTTTTTATTTTAGAGTCTTATCCGACCTGTGGCCGTCGATATTTAAAGACCCTACCATCCCAGAGAATAGTGACGACCATCTTCATATTCACTGTATTAGGCAAAGGGTAGTAATCCGATCACTGTCACTTGGGGTGGAAGAGGTTTTCAAAACGGACCCCTCCCTCCGATAAACCGACACCGACTTCGCATTCCACTTTGGTCCTACGGCAGAGATTATCGATAGTTCAAACAATCCTTGAACACAACCTTTTGACAAAAGATACCCTCATGAGATTTGATGACGTCTATAACTCCATCTTCCTACTACTTCAATTCCGTCGACTCTCGCACGTCCACTTCGAAAGGAGTGTCCCTACGAGTCGTCCAGTGACACTTGTGTGTCAAGAATTCATTTTCTTTACACCAGCACTTCCGGCAACGAAAAGACTATCTCCTTACACAGTCATATTAATAAACATGTTTACGGTCAAGTCAAGTCAAGTCAACGAGTCAGCACAGGTTGAGAAACGCTGGGGTACTTGGCGTCGTGCGGTCCGGAGGGACAGGTAGTGGTCGGGGGCCTCAGATGGCTTTAAGTACAGGTAACTCAGCCACTACGGTAGGTCGGTAGAGTAGGAGACAGCAGGGGAAGAGGACGGGGGTTAGAAAGGGTTGTAGTCCCAGAAAAGTTTACTCAGTCGAGAAGCGTAGTCCACCGGATATTATGAACAATTACTGACGAAACCAAACAGTAAATGGGATACAAAGTCTATACGAAAACGATATATAGAGTAAATATTTATTTAAAGAAATTTGCATAGTTCGGAAACTTTCTCATTTGAAATACTGGTTCAAACCTTCTGTAAACAATATACGGTTCTCAAGTTTTTGTACACAAAACGGAGAAAAATGAACTTTAAAACTAAAAGTGATACACGTGGATAAAACAGCAGTAACCAGGACCAAAGTATAAAATCATACAAAGGTAGAGAATATTTTGTCGAAGATTACTTAATTTTACATATTTAAATAATTCTCAGGAGATTTTTCGAAAAGAGTCTAGTATAATTTTTCATGTATCAAAGAACGTCATTTTTCATAACAATTTTTTTTTTGTTTGTCGAGACACCACTGACCCAATTTAGAAAAGTTCCGTCTTTCAGTTGTACTCTTTGTAGTCTGGTGTAGTATAAGTTAATTTTATGAGTAGATATTTACAATGGGAACACCAAATTTACATCTGACGGTCAAATTAAGAACACGACTTCTGTCGAAGCCAAGAACTATTATATAAGTCATAAGGATAGAAGAAAATGTCTCCGACGATAAGGTCTTTCGAAAGTTGAGAGTCGTCAATCAAGTGCAGTGACAGTAATTGGACAAAGTTGAAGTAGTGGAAGCACTGAAATCGTTGCTTTGTCTCGTCGTATCAATATCGGTTCTACTCGTCGACACAACCTGTGTCAACGACCGGGAGAAGTCACTCATAATTTAGTAAATTGAAGGACACGGTAGAAAAAACCCTTCGTACTTGAAACTGTAAAAGTAGTAACGTTGTTTGGTAATCATTGTACTTTTTCACAAATAAAACATTATGACTTAGTTCTCCGGATTTGGGATTCAAGAAAGGAAAATCGACGACTGTAGGGGGAATAGTTGACATAGACACTGTAAAGATTACATCTTTTCTTTTACAGAAAAATCTTTCTCCGACATTCTATAAATTCACAATTCATCGTATGTCGGGTTCCGAACATCATTATAAAATTAAACCTGACCATGCGTTAAAGTTTATAGAATAAGAAACACGTGTGTAAAAAAGAAGTTCACAGAAAAGAACCGTAGGACACGTTCACAGGAGAGGTCTTGTTCAGAGTCCTCCTTAGGATGTTACGGATAGGGGATGGACGGCAGTTCCACAGGTACCTGACCAACTCTGAGTCTGGGTCCCACAAAGTCCTCCGTCACCACCTACTTTCTGTCATCATTCATAGAGCCTTAAAGTGTAATCGACACACGAAACAAACAAACTATAGGTATCTATACATCTTTGACGGCAGATTCTGTTATAACCTTGTCACCTCTTGAACATAAAAGGTGGATGAGAGATCTTTAACTTGACTTCTGAAGAAACATACGAAAAGTGAATGAACAAACTTAAGAAGTACCCCCCGTGTTAGAATTCCTAAAGACTGAACGATACACAAAGGCGTAAGGACCAACGGTAGGACCCCTTTTCCGTAAAAAGTGTAACGTTTTACTTTATCAAACAAAGAATAAGTAATGTTATGTGGGGTTAAAAGACAAATGCTTAACTTCCCTTCTCTAAAAAATGAAGAAGGTAAGAAAAAAAATTGATTCGACAAACTACAACTGAAAGTCATTGTGGGTCAAACTCAATATAAACAAGATTCGCATCTCCTAACCTATAATAAACCCGAAAGTACTAAAAGACACATTAGAGATGAGTCTTATAAGGACTGTCAAGAATCCTTAATAAGTAATCTGTCACTGTTTACTTTCGAAAGTGAAATGGAAACCGGTATCCTTATTTACCCGAAGGGACCACCGAGTAGTCATTTCTTAAGTAGACTGTTAAGTCCTCGGTGTCAAAGTTAGGGACCAGTCTTTCTAGGGGATCTCTTCCTTTACTGATGGGTGAGGTCATAAGAACGGACCTTTTTAGGGTAACAGTCTCCTCGGACCGTCCAATGTCAGGTACCCAAGTGATTTCTCAGTCTGTACTGAATCGGGGATTTGTTGTTATCTTATTTATGAAGGTCATTCCGAAACGTCACTCACTCTTCGAAGAGAGGACGTATGAAACTACTACATACAACCCTCTCAGAGACTTTAAAGATTAAACACCGAGTCGTAGACGTACAACTGGTTTCAGTGTTGGACTTTTTACAGGATCGGTGTAAGTCCTGGGGTACTAGAGAGCATGAAACACGAGCAGAATGGAGAAGAGGGCAGTTTAGATTGAAATTCGCGGAAGTAAAAACTATTAACAGTACTTACCTCAAATCGTTGTATTCGTGTCGTATGATGTGAAGAGAAAAAGTACGGCTCCATCGATAATCATTCAATATAAAATCTCTCACAAAAGAACGTCAAAAGTAAAGAATTGGTCTTCGATATGGAAAAAGGAAGAGTACACATGAAATCTTGAACACAAACCAAGTGATTCAACATAATCATTACAATACCCTTTTCGTAACTATAAAAATAAATCAAAAAAAAACAAGGATATGTCACTCACTAGAAAATCCGGGTAAGACACGTAAGGGTAAAGAAAGAAAAAAAAAAAAAAAAAATTAAAATAAAAGAGACACGGTGTATTCAACGTCCTAGAATCAAGGGGGTGGTCACTAACTTCGACCCAGTGTTGTCGTTGTCGGGGTTCAGGATTGGTGATCCGACGGTCCCTCGAGGGACACGTAAGAATGGCAACGTTTCCTATAAGTTGGTCTTCTTTGTCGAAATAAAAGTTTGAAGAAAGGAAAAAGATGGTATACTAAATGAGAAGAGGGAAGGAAGACAGTCTAAATAACCCTAGAAATCTTAATATAGGAACGTCCATAAAATAAAATAGAATTTCATACAACAATGAGTAAAAGGCGATCAAACCCCATAAAGAGATTCTGACTTCTAAAAGAATTACACAGACTATGTAGTTCCACATTATTAGGAGTATAGAAAATTTACTCCCTTTTTTGTTAAAAGACTTGAAGTTCATTGGAAGTCAAAGAACGAAAACTGGTAATATTAAAGATCTTGAACAAAAGAAGATATGAAAAAACTCTTGTACAAGAGAATTTGACTATTCATGTACTTTATCACTACATAAAAAAAAAAAGAAACATCTTTCGTCTCAATCTGAATTCATTGGGTGTCACCCCATTTCGTCATATAGTAATTCAGTAAAGAATATGAGAAAAAAAACAGACAAAGAACTCTAGAGAATAAACAACGCATCTCTGTAACAAGATCAGATCGTAAGAAGGAAAAGTTGACAGAGAATTAAGTAATATAGGAGTTTTCGAACATCGTCTGTAAATAAGAAGTCACAACAAAGAAATATATAAAAAGGATATAATAAGTAAATATATATAAAATTTCATCGTATAAGGATATAAAATTTCACATGTCGACAGTCGAAGATCCAAAAAAGAGACTACACTACTACATGTAGGTCAGAGAGATAGGACCCGTTGAGTGGGACCCGAAAATTTTAAAAAAATTTCGGTGTGAAAAAATGGTTGTAAACACCAATGTATAAAGATCTTTTAGAATTATAATAGAATTCATCTAACATTAATAAAAATTATAAAATTGATTCATACTTATACAAAAATTATAAAACGTTTGAAACCGTTTCCAAACCACAATCCTCTGTCTCCCATTCCTGTAACATTGTTACACACTTAAAAAAATATAGTATTTCTTTTTCCATATAAGTAGTGAAAGTCACACTAAACTGATACTATATTGGTGTAGGGTACAGTGTCTAATTCTTGATCATTACCTAAGGTATTGACTATTACATACACTTTTTATATTTTTGTATTACACGACAAAGAGACCAGTTTCCAAAGAGTCATTTATAGGTAAAAGTTACTTATTTTGACTGTTCAGACAAAAAGACTAACAATTTAATCCTTGGACCCCTGGCTAGACGTCATCATCCAGAGACAATCCCTTCAAACCGGGAAGACCACATAGAATAGATCTGTGTAAACATGAATGTAAAATCCTTTAGTATGTCGTAAATTTTACGATTTGGTTCTCTTTTATGTATCAGATCCAGGACAACCATTGTAAAAATACCGAATAATCGCAAGACCAAAGAGTACGTTTTTATTTCAGACTTGATAGACAAATTAAATGTCGTAAACCGGCACCGATTAAAGAGAAGACTTGTCAAAGGTAGGGGTACTTCTTCTAGAAAGTTCATGATTACCATTCCCGAGGGAGTTGGAACACAACGACTGTAACAAGAGGTAATGATTGTCACCCGAATCACTTTCACTTTCAGCGAGTCACACAGGCTGACAAACGCTGGGACACCTGATACGTCAGGTACCTTAAGAGGTCCGGTCTCATAACCTCACCCATCGGAAAGGGGAAGAGGTCCCTTAGAAAGGTTGGGTCTCTAACTTGGATCCAGAGGGTGTAACGTCCGTCTAAGAAATGGTCGACTCGGTGTTTCCTTCATTTATCATCCGAATTCCGGTCTCTTTTTGATCCAAAACAAGAATTCACAAATTGAAATTTAAGTCATAGAGTCTCCTCTGAAACACGAAACGTAACCAATTTACCCACCTTTATCTCCATTATTAAGAGAACATCAAGAGAGTCGAATAAGAGGACAAGACGAAGTAAATTTATCCTCAGGTCTCTCATCACAAAAGTCTAAGAAAGGTAGAAGGGAAGAAGGAGTAAGAATGATCAATAAAAAAACCCTTGATTACACTTGTTGTAATGAGACAGTTTTATTATGAACGAATAGTCCTGTAAACCCTGTATATTGTGTTCAGGGGGAATCAAGAGAGTATGTCTTTATGAGAGACATGATAAGTACTATGAGATAAAAGAAACTCCGAAAATGAAGAAACATGTATGTGTATAGACGTACACTAACTATAGTGCAACAATTTCAATACACTATATCAATGTTGAACCTGAAGGGATATCGAGTCTCCAAATTCTTAGACGGACATTATGTCCTCTGGGTCCAAACTTGGGACCCAGACCTTCTAGGGGACCTCTTCCTTTACCGTTGGGTGGTGTTATAAGAACGGACCTCTTAAGGTACCTGTCTCCTCGGACCGCCCTTTAAATTGTTCTATGACAATCTTAAAAAGAAACAGTAAATTTGTAAAACCTTGTACTAAAAAATTTCCGACGAATTATAAGGTAGGATACCGATACGGTATTAAATAAATTAATAATAGGTAAACGAATTTTGAAACGGGGTAACATTCATCGTGACGTGACTTGTTTGACATCAACTAACTGAGGAAAGACTAATAAAAAGAAGGTAATCTAGTCACGGGGAGTTCGTAGTATAAACGTTTACTTAGTGACCCCTAGAACAATTTTACGTCAAATACTAAGGCATCCAAACCCTATTACGGGTTCTAAGACATAAAGAATGTTCGAGGACCCACTACATCACAACTATAAGTCACGAAACTCAATTGTTCCTCTATTAGATTTGTAACACTAATTACCTAGCGCGACACTTAAAAATTCCGACGACCCCCTTTTTTATCAGGTAGCGTGTGTAGGAGGAGTCGGAACTCAGCATCCACTCATACTCCCGTTACAGTGCCCGAGTCTCCGGTGTCCATCCCCGAACTGTCCATTCAATAAAATAGTGTCATTGATATTTCTCCTTGTCTCTTGATACTCGTAATTAGAAAGAAAGACAGATCTTTTATAAGAAAAAAATTATATCCTTGGTTATAGGACGACTTGTTATTATAAAATTAAATTTACAAATGTTCAGAACTAAAGACGGGAAGAGATCGTTGTGGTGAAGGTCTCCTCAAACTCAATGTTCCTAAGAACCGAAACTCTGGAAGAAAGTCCATCCACCGGAAACAGTGATAGATGGATCTCATATTTTTTCGAAGGATTACATGAAGAGATGAATTTTCGAGAGAGGAATGAATCAGGTAAAAATGAGACGAAGGCGTTAATATTTCATATCTAAACTACTACAGGGTAATGATCATGTCTTTTGAAGTTAAATGTGTAGGGGTCAACAATTTTATAGAAAAAATAGAGCTACAGGTTTTCGAATCAAAAAGTCGGTATAAAGGACACTGAAAGTGGGGGAAGGGGGAGGTCATCAATGTGTACAATATGTATTTGACACTGGACATGAACTTATTGAGACATAAAAATAAGGAGGTTTTGAAACAAGTACGACACGGACTTTGCAAGTGTAAGGAAAAAGTAGGAAGGGAATGATTAGACATTCGAGAATTGGTATGGACAGGTCCCAGGTCCAGTCCATAGAGAATAAAACACTTAGAAAAGTTTCGAGTAGTCTTCTGTCATTACAAAGAAAATATTACGAAGAGAATAAGAAACGAATCGAAAATAGAGAAACCTAATTTAGTATTAATAAACAAGGAATTCCAGCTCTCTGATAAATAGAAACATAGGAGTCAAAGACCGGATGACGGACCTTCAAGAATCTACGACGACGAAAAAAAAAAAAAATTCTATCGAATTTCTCTTTAAACTTTTTGGGAATAAAAAATCCAACTGAATGAAAAGATTACAGTTACTCAAAAAACGAGACATGTGAAATACCATACACAATTAGAAAAAGACTAAATCCAACCTGGTGGAACTTCACTTATCTATTATGATAGACAATCTTATCGATAGAGTCTCTGAGATCGTAACGGTACCAACAAACTTCACTCAATGAATGTTATACTCGAATGACAATTTATTTTTGAAATAAGAAGAAAAATTTTTTCAGTAAGGATTATTTTGAAACACTAAATAAAG
Source organism: Capra ibex (assembly GCA_006410555.1). NCBI lineage: Eukaryota > Metazoa > Chordata > Mammalia > Artiodactyla > Bovidae > Capra > Capra ibex. The sequence goes on from SJYO01010634.1 coordinate 3,532,041, forward strand.
TTGAGGAGGTACTCTTTCACTTTATATTTATTTTTATAGTGTAATTATAACGAAACAAAGCACCATAAATGTCAGAAATTCTCATATTTATTCAAGTTCGTTTACGTCGATTAAGGTTGTTTATCGATTGGACATACCCTTTTAGACTTCGGGAACGTCAAGTAATCCAAATTAAAAGATATTAAACGAATACAGCTAAAATCCTTGAACCTAAAAAGGTTTCCAGTAGTCCCATAATGTCCGCTGTTTCTCCCAGTCGTTGCTGTTTATGCTGTCGTCGCAAACTAGAGATATCCGTTTACCTAACGTCTATTAGTCGGTTCCATAAGGAGTAGTCTATGTATGTGTATGGGGTATACTCAAAATGTGAACCCATATTTCGATAACTAATATTTGAGAATTTAGTTTTCCAACCCTTGTGTCGTAGTCTAATACTGGGATCACTAGAAATCTTAAAGAAATTAGAGACAGGAGAGTAATGTGACGGAGAAAATCTCCTTAACCGGAACAGAGGGAATAAATAATACTCTACGAAGAGGTTAAATATTTGTAGACATATTTAGAATTGATTTAACATACAAGTGTCAATACCACTAAACACAACTATTCCCGTACGTACCACCAGTCAAAGTCAGTTCTGTCTGGTCCTACTACGAACACCGTAGAGACTCGAAGTCAAAAGTGTGGATCTTTTATCCTTGAAGTTCCCGGATCAGATCACAGAACACGACTTTGTACGACTCGTTGATATTGACATGAATGATCTTTTTGCAATTTTCCCGGATCCGCACACAACACCACTACACACCACCGTATTGCTCTTACACTCAAAAACGTCTTTGACAAATACAAGGGGTTTAGGTGTGATAACGTAGGACGACAAAGGGTGTAAAATTCCGACACCCTGGGTATGTTTCAAGTCGACAATGACAAAAATCTAAATACAAAAAGTATATACCTAAATAAAAATGAAAAAAATCCGACTAAGTCACACTTTTACTCCATCCCTTTAACAACAAATAGTGTCTTTAGGGTCTCAATTATGACCTTCTGGGGTCACTTCGGTTTCTCTTGGAGTAAGACGTTCTGTGTTGGTAGTATCTCAGGGACCGTCGACTGCCCTTGGGTCCTGACTTTAGTCACGACAGATGCCCGGCCTTAGATTCGTTGTCGACACTGTGTCCTCTCTTTGGTCACCAGTGGAAGTTTCTCTTGTAATTCGGTGCTCTTCGATTGTCTCTGGTTCCTTCTTCAAAAGGAGGGTTTCTCCACTCTTCCTGCCATCGTTTCCTCATCGACACTGATTCTTACTGCCTTTCCTGCTGCTCTCCCTCTGTCTCTGGTCCTCTCCGTGGGATCTCTGCTGCTCTCCCTTTGTCTCTGGTCCCCTCCGTGGGATCCTTTCCGCGTCCTTTGTCCTTCCGTCTCACGCCGTGACGTCCACTCGACACGAACTCGATCCTTCGTCCATTTCCTCCGAGGGTTTTCCGTTCTCAAGGCAAGGTAAGGATTTGGGAACGCTTCACCGACAAGGCCTTCGAAGTCACGTGAGATTCTTCCGACGTATCGTTCCATTATCCTTCTTGACACCATCTAGCTATGAGACCAGTCAAGTGTCTTTAACATTACACTTACTTTTTTAGGATTGGACTAACCTGTAGAAACAGTCAAGAGAGGAATCAAATTCACCATCCTTTACTCTGGTCAACGTCTCGAGAGTTAAAGTGTTTATTAATGTAAAAGAAACCCTCGATATTGACGGTAAAAATTTTTTAAACTCTATAAATATCTAGGGTGTATCGACTCATACAATTCCGAAGGTGTCACCACAAAGCAAGGGGGCGGGGGCGGGGGGTCTAAGTGAGATGTTTTACTTTATGTAGAAACCTTTTTCTAAAAGGAACTGTAAAGATAGACGGGGTCGGTCATCGTAACATATTGGAATCACAATAGGACTGAGTACCCTTAAACATTTCGTTCTTAGGTTCAGAGGACGACCCCTTTCTATTTGTGATGAGTCAATAAACACTGAACACAAATATATATATACACACACACATACATAGAAAGGTTTCTCTATGTCTACTAAAGTATATTTGTCTTTTTCCAGAAATGAGACACGACCAGAATAATTATGGTGGTTACAAACATCGGTAAACTAAGTAATTGTGTAAAACCGTTTACATAAATAAATGTCATCCGTACTCCTTAGAATGTAAAAACTTTCGACGGAAGTCTATTTTAATAGATGTCACATAAAAGGAATGTTCCAAAAAAAAACCCTTTCCTGCATTATCAAGGCAAAATTATGACTATCATCCCCCTCTTTGTCTCTTTTTGTACCATCTTTAACTCCTTTCCGTGTCTCTGTCACTCTCCACAACCCCTTTCCGTTCCCTGTTTGCGGTTTTCTTGATATTTCGGTCTTTAGTCACAAAATCCCCATTTCTCAAGTCGACAAAGGACGGACGAGACGGAAGTAAGAGACTTCGACGGAGGGTCTTTCCAGATCCTTTTACTTTAGAGAAGGTCAGAGTGTAGGGAAACTTTAGACTCATAGACACTAATTTCTTTCGGACTGTTATTAGTCACATAGTGGTGGGAGACACGGAGTAGGATTCAAAAGATAATTTACGACGACCAAAAGGAGTAAAATGAGTAGAAGTATAACGAACTCGTCACGTATATCGTAGACGAAGAGTTCACGACGCACATCCTAGAGTCCGGACTAAAAAACGATGACTTTCATAGGAGTAAATAAGACCCCCACTATCGCAACGTCCCACCTCCCACCCACGAACTGACTATGGAAATTTCGGAGGGCCTACTTCAATGTGACTCCCGGTTTCACAGAGTAGACACTCGATCGCGAGTAATAGTTAGGTACATACAAGAATTACTTAATCTCTTATGTACCGGGACCCCGACTGTCGTAACCGAATTCTTTTATCCGTTGACGAAGTGGGAAAACCGTAACCCACAGAATAAATATTTTCTTTACTCAAGAGTCAGGAGAAGGTATAAAGCATGAAGACACTAAAACACTTTGTTTTATTGATATGCTCATTTTGATTCGGGAATGACGAAAAACTCCATAAATTCATTAAACTAAAAGGGTAAAAATTAAATCCACTTCACTTATTCGTACAGTCAAGTCAGGTCAAGTCAAGTGAGCGAGTCAACACAGGCTGAGAAACGTTTGGGTACTTAGCGTCGTGTGGTCCGGAGGGACAGGTAGTGGTTGAGGGCCTCAAGTGAGTCTGAGTGCATGTAGCTCAGGCACTACGGTAGGTCGGTGGAGTAGGAGCCAGCAGGGGAAGAGGAGGACGGGGGTCAGGGAGGGTCGTAGTCTCAGAAAAGGTTACTCAGTTGAGAAGCGTACTCCACCGGTTTCATGACCTCAAAGTCGAAATCGTAGTAAGGAAGGTTTATTTAGGGTCCCGACTAGAGGAAATCTTACCTGACCAACCTAGAGGAACGTCAGGTTCCCTGAGAGTTTCAGAAGAGGTTGTGGTGTCAAGTTTTCGTAGTTGAGAAGCCACGAGTCGGAAGAAGTGTCAGGTTGAGAGTGTAGGTATGTACTGGTGTCCCTTTTGGTATCGGAACTGATCTGCCTGGAATCAACCGTTTCATTACAGAGACGAAAACTTATACGACAGATCCAACCAGTATTGAAAAGAAGGCTCCTCATTCGCAGAAAATTAAAGTACCGACGTCAGTGGTAAACGTCACTAAAACCTCGGGTTTTTGTATTTCAGACTGACAAAGGGGTAGATAAAGGGTACTTCACTGCCCTGGTCTACGGTACTATCAGCAAAAGACTTACAACTCGAAATTCGGTTGAAAAAGTGAGAGGAGTAAATGAAAGTAGTTCTCCGAAAAATCGAGGAGAAGTGAAAGACGGTATTCCCACCACAGTAGACGTATAGACTCCAATAACTATAAAGAGGGTCGTTAGAACTAAGGTCGAGCACAAAGAAGGTCAGGTCGCACAGAGTACTACATGAGACGTATCTTCAATTTATTCGTCCCACTGTTATATGTCGGAACTACGTGAGGAAAAGGATAAACCTTGGTCAGACAACAAGGTACAGGTCAAGATTGACAACGAAGGACTGGACGTATGTCTAAAGAGTTCTCCGTCCACTCTACCAGACCATAAGGGTAGAGAGATTCTTAAAAGGTGTCAACTAACACTAGGTGTGTCAGTTTCCGAAACCGTATCAGTTCTTTCGTCTTTATCTACAAAAAGACCTTGAGAGAACGAAAAAGGTACTAGGTCGCCTACAACCGT
>SJYO01010634.1:3536492-3583313 GCA_006410555.1 Capra ibex
TGTTATATGTCGGAACTGTATGAGGAAAAGGATAAACCTTGGTCAGACAACAAGGTACAGGTTAAGATTGACAACGAAGGACTGGACGTATGCCTAAAGAGTACTCCGTCCAGTCAACCAGACCATAAGGGTAGAGAGATTCTTAAAAGGTGTCAAATAACACTAGGTGTGTCAGTTTCCGAAACCGTATCAGTTCTTTCGTCTTTATCTACAAAAAGACTTTGAGAGAACGAAAAAGGTACTAGGTCGCCTACAACCGTCAAAAGAGACCAAGGAGACGGAAAAGATTTTGGTCGAACTTGTAGACCTTCAATTGCCAAGTGTATAACAATTTCGAACCGAACCTCTTAAAACTCGTAATGAAATGATCGTACACTCTACTCACGTTAACAAGTCATCAAACTCGTAAGAAACCGTAACGGAAAGAAACCGTAACCTTACTTTCGACTGGGAAAGGTCAGGACACCGGTGACGACTCAAAAGGTTTAAACGACCGTATAACTCACGTCGTGAAAGTGTCGTAGTAGAAAGTCCTAAACTTTATCGAGTTGACCTTAAGGTAGTGGAGGTGATCGAAACAAGTATCACTACGAAAGATTCCGGGTGAACTGAAGTGTAAGGTCCTACAGACCGAGATCTACTCACTAGTGTGGTAGTACTAATAGACCCAGCACTTCTAGAAAAAACATGTCAAGAAGACACATAAGAACGGTGGAGAAGAATTATAGAAGACGAAGACAATCCAGGTCTGGTAAAGACAGGAAACAGCTCGGGTAGAAACGTACTTTACAAGGGAACCATAGAGACTAAAAGAACTTCTCTAGAGATCAGAAGGGGTAAGACAACAAAAGGAGATAAAGAAACGTAACTAGCGACTTCTTCTGAAAGAATAGAGAAGAAGGATAAGAAACGTTGAGACGTTAAGTCTACGAATATAGAAAGGAAAAGAGGAAACGAAAAGCGAAGAGAAGAAAAGTGTAGAACATTCCGGAGGGGTCTGTCGGTAAAACGACAAAACGTAAAGAAAAGGTACCCCTACCAGAACTAGGGACAGAGGACATGTCACAGTGCTTGGAGTAAGGTATCAAGTAGTCCGTGAGACAGATAGTCTAGATCCGGGAATTTAGATAAAGAGTGAAGGTGACATATTAGTATTCTCTAAACTAAATCCAGTATGGACTTACCAGATCGCCAAAAGGGATGAAAGAAGTTAAATTCACACTTAAACCATTATTCCTTAAGTACTAGACTCGGTGTCAGTCGAGGACCAGAACAAAAACGACTGACATATCTCGAAGAGGTAGAAACGGACGTATCTTATATTAGTCAGACTAAAGCCACAACTGGTAGACCACTACAGGTACACATCTCAGAAGAGAACACAACAACGTTCTCCCACAAACGATATTGGTCACGCAAAAGAACCGTTTTGAGAATAATCAGGAACGGGACGAAGTAAGGTATAAGGTTCCGGTTTAAACGGACAATGAGGTCCACAAAGAACTCAAAGATGAAAACGTAAGGTCAGGGGATATTACTTTTCCTGTAGAAAAAACCCATAATGAAGATGTTCCAGAACATCCAGAAGTATCTTGGTAAGTTGAAGTCGAAGAAGTCGTAATGACCAACCCCGTATCTGAACCTAATGCCACTATAACTTACCAAACGGAACCTCTGCTTGTCTCTAGTAAGACAGCAAAAACTCTAACGTAGGTCCATGACGTAAAGCCTGAGAAAACGACTGGTACTACCGATCAGGTAAAGAAGACTCCCTAAGGACGGGCGTCATCATCTATATTACCAGTAGACTCAATTTAAGTGGGTGAGGTCAGGTAAAATCAAGCAACTAAGGATCTTACAGCTGTAAATGAGAACGGTAGAGAACAAACTGGTAAAGGTTAAACGGAACTAAGTACCTGGAGTGTAAGGTCCAAGGACACGTCATAACGAGAAATGTCGTAGTCTGAAACAAAGATAGTGGCCAGTGTAGGTGTCGACCCATAACAAAAACGAAACCGAGGTAGGGAAGAAAGAACGACCTCAATATAGAGGTGACTACAGGTCATCGTATAACCTGTGGATGACTGGACCCCTCAAGGAGTAAGTCATAGGATAATAAAACGGAAAAGTATGACAAGGACCCCAAGAGTTTCGTTCTTATGACTTCACGAAACGGTAAGGGAAGAGGTCACCTGGTTCGTACATGAAATAAAAAAAAATTGTATCCCAACATTTAGGAAACAATCTCATCCACGACGAAAGACAGAGTAAACTCAAAGTCTAATAATATCTATCAGAACGAAGACCAACCAGTATCCATTTTAGAGTCTGTCTCAATTCTTTCTGAGGTCACAGACTTCGGTCCTTTTGTGGACATTGAGTTTGGGGTTCAGTTCGTTCATTGAGGGTCAAGTAGGGGTAAGTAGTGGGACCTCGGAAGGGAGGAGAAGGGTCGGCCGGTCCATTTATGTACAAAACATTACAGAAGACGACTTAAGGCAGACACATCCTCAAAGATAAGTGGACAACTCTTTAAGATCTGAGACTTCCTGTAATGATTTGGGAATTATAATCTTCCATATTCCTTCAAGAGAAAAGGGATTACAAAGTCAATAAAAACTCGGTAAATGGACATCAAAGACACGTTCACGTACGAACAATAATACTTCCTTACGGACAGTGATTTGTACCGTAGACTCTTTGGAAATCCTGCAAGGTCAACGGAGTCACCTATCTTCATCGTCCGTCATTAGACATAAATTAAGAACTTTAGTCCAATTTCCAACTGTCAACTCAGAATGAACTACCAACTAGGGACAGAAAGTACTAAATAATCTTTTGGAGAAGAGGTGGGGTCGGGGTTTACTGATTAAAAACAGAAAGCAAACGATTCAAAGGAATCTTGATTTTGCTACAAGAAGATAAAACTTCCCAAGGGCGGGGGTTGTATACAATAGGGGGGAGGACACCGTAAAAGATACCCGAGTCCAATGTGGAAGGGTCGACCACAAAGACAGGGTCCTTGGAAGGAAGTCGGACGTCGAGTGAGAGGTCGTCCTTTGGTCCACGTTCGACCCTTTGTCAGGGTGTAGGGAATGTCGGTCGTCGCCGGGAGGCCTGGTCCCGGGCACTGGGTCCCTGGGGTCGTCGGAGTCGGCGGCAGGGTCGTCGGGGAGGGTGGAGAGGGGCGAGGCGGTCGTCGTGTCTGACGTTCGGTCGACGTCCAAGTTCGAGATCGAGTCGTCGTCGTCAGGGGATGTTTTCGACACGGCCGAAACCCCTTTTCAGGAGGAGTGGTGAGACCTAAGGTCGTCCACTCAATGTCAACACACATGAAGGTCGACTCCACTCCTCTCCTCATGGACTTTAGTAAGTCACAGTTCAATTAATTTTTATGATCAATTAGGTGGAGGGAGCCATTTTATCTCTCGATTACCCTTCAACGAAATACTGTGTCCCTCGAGTTGGGCCCCTCCCACCTTACCCCACCCCGTTCCCACCTTACACCCTCCCTCCCCTACATACATATGGACGCCGACTAAGTGCGACAACATACCGTCTTTCGTTATGTTGTAACATTACGTCAATAGGAGGTTAAATTTTTCTCTTTCATTCGTAAGTCGATGAAAAACGAATCTGAATACTAATACCCTTGTGTCGTCAGAAACGACAAATCCTTCCAAGTCAACAAGAAAAAAGAAAACATTTCCTCTCATCTATCATGGATGGTATGAAACGACGATGACGAACAGTCGAAATATCTTTCCCTAAAAGACTTTTAATAAAAGGTATAAATTTCGACTTGATGTCTTCCCTTTGTCTGAGCACGAGCACTACTCTACCATTCTCTTGACACCGCGGTCAGAGGTCAGAGTGGTAGTACGTCGTGCACCTCGTCTTCCCCTTTACCCACGGGTGGGTGGGTGCGAGTGTGGAGTAGTCAATTTGGAGAATTACAGTCTTCACTTTCTCTTGTACTTGAGTCACGGGAATTAGACAAGGGTCTTTCGAGACACACAACTTTTGGGATTTCTTTTCTATTCGGACGCACTGGGTCTCAAAACAACTACCATTTTAGAGAGTTCAAGAGAGACACTCAGGACTCACTTCATTGTAACGTAAAATAGGAGTAGAATCACTTGGTCCGTAGAGAAAAAAATCATAGTTGTCCGTCTACGGAGGTTTGTCGACACCTTAGGGGGAGTCCAAGTTCCGGGTAATCCCTTTTAGTACGGACACTTTGTCGGGATGATGGAAGTTTGGGTTCTGGGGTATTTTGACAAACTCGGCAGCAACGTTGGAGGACATTCCGTCGTCGTCGGAGAACTCTTTTGCTACTTCGGAAAGGGGTACCTCGGTATATTGGTGTTGGGGAGTCTTCAGTTCTAGGGCCTCAAGATGACCCTAAGAAGGATGTCGCGACGACTATTGTCTCGACACTACCGCGTCGTTCGGTCACACCTGGCGTCCCCGTTTGCCAGGGGCCCTCAGAAGGCAGGTCTCGTCCTGGGACGCGGGTCCTACGGCAAACTCCACGCACAGGAAAGGAAAGAGGTCCGTGGAGTCTCCAGAGTCGATCTACAAATTTCCAGGGAGACTAGAGCAATCACGCTGTCTTGCGGTGACTCATTCATCCACGTCGAGAACCGTGGGAGAAGTGTGGTGTATCTAAACCCCTTCGACTTCTTGCGGTAAGGACTGCAACTTGAACTGCCAGACCGTCTCTCCTGGTACACGTCTTTAGAGATTCCGTCGTGTAATCTCTTAAGACTCTGTTTCGAGGAGTCAACCCGACCCAGTAGATTCAAATTTTCATCCCAATGACGTATAAATTCGTTCACCGAAAGACTCCTTGTTTAAATCGGACAGTAGAAACTGCCACCTCAAGGGACAGAAACGGGAAAAATGAGTATTCTTTGTCCACACACAACCCTTGAAAAAAATTTTTCGACAGAGAGACAGTCGGGGTCTATTGTGACTGGAGAGACGAGGGAACGCGACAAAGTGACCGACAGGTGGAATCGGAAAGCACAAGACGAGACAAACAGTGACAGAAATGAAGAAAGACCACAGAACTAGAAAGGAAGAGTAACAGGAACACAGTGAAACGAAACCACAAAGCTTCGGAAAAGGAGAAACGTATTACGAGAATGACAAGGAATGTCGAAGGAGGAACTGAAATCGACGGAAGTAGAGGGATTACTACGATGATGAGGCGACACGAAAACAGTAGGGAATAACGTAGAGTGACACTAGGAAAGACAGTGATCCTGGGGTTTCCGAGGGGAGACGAAGGAGGCCTGGACAATTTCTCAGACCGACGGAACCTCCTTCTCCTTCTCGACTAAAAAAGATTGGGAGGACTAGAAATGGGTCGAGACGACCCCGGAGAGCGGAGAGAAGGACCTGCTTCGGAGAAACATACATAAACTACATTAAGAAAAAGAACGACGTTGGGGATGGAAAAGAAGACTCTAAAACATCATCTTATCCATCAAAGAAGAAAGATCCCGAAAGGAAAAAAACTGTCTTAAAATTTCGAATAAAGGACTAACGGGTTTGATTGTAAGTGTACTGTCATTTTACGCCGTTTTGAAGCAGGGTATCAAAGGGGCTTAGAACATCGAAACATTATATACAATAGGTCTTTCGTAGGACGTCCCGACCCGTGTGTGTTCTACATTACGACCCTTTAATTGAAGGAAAAGTCCACAGTAAAGGTGGACCTGGGCCCTTAAAATCCACAGCAAATTAGACCGAATCCTTGTCACTCTAAAAAGGAGTACATAAGTTTTATACTTTACTTTATTACAAGGTCTACAAAATGACTTATTTTTCTAAGATCTAACTAAAATGATTTGTCATTCACCAAGAAAACAAACCAATTGATTTTCGGGACTAGACTTAAGTCTCGGTCTAAACATTATACTTCTCCTGAGTTAAAATTTTGTACTAACCTCATGGTAGTTACTCACTCGTGTCTCTATTCCAGATTCTTAACTAATCATCATAGAAAATTTTTATTAGAAGATACAGGGTCAGACGTAAAGTTTCCTACGGTAATAAATGTACAAAATGACTCCAGCCCTTGACGTTCTTTCTACATACGATACTCCAAAAAAAGGGGGAAGGGACGAAGAATTATTTCGCATTTTGTAAAAACTCAAGGTGAAAGAACGGCTAAGAAAGGGTATTTGTGTCCCATTCTTTTGCAAGTGTTCTGATTTCACGTGACTAAAATCACAATCTTTTTTTCGAATTACCGAGAGGACTGTCTTTGACGGTAGAGATCGTGAACTTCAAGGGAATTCTTAAAAAGACTCACTCACCGGTGTGTCTGGAGGGTGAGGGGTGGGAGGGGTTTAATCGTCTTTATTTTCTAGGGGATCTGTGGGCTATCATCATCACGCCACTGTCGCGGATCTCCAGCACCGGTCGGGTCGACGATTTTGACAACTAAGATGGACAAACGGAAAGAACGACAAAACAAAAACAAAACCGACCCACCGAATTCCCGGATCCCCGTCTCGCGGAAAGACAAGTGAACAAAGGATTAGGGAATTAAGAACAACACGAATGGAAGAGGTAACCTTTACTTGGATTACCACTTTGTTCTCCCCACCCCCCGCCCCCTAACGAAAATCACCCCAAAACAGTACAATTTTTTTTTTGTTTTGTGGAATTGATATTGGGAAGGATGTAAATTGTAGTAATGACTACAGCACACACTGTCACGGCACGTACATCGTTCACAAATTATTTACGAAACAACTGGTTGTAAAGTCACTATCACTCGTAGTCTCTAAGTCGAAACAAAAAAAAAATTGGTTACTCAAAGAATTCCTGGTTATTTACATTTGAACTGAAGTCGTTCACAAACTTATGTATGGTATTTATTCTCAACGAATCCTTGGTACGATTGTTTCGGTCAACAGTCTACTTAGATTTCCGAAAAAATTTCAGTAATTACGGACACAAAATTCTAAGATCGCTCCCCCCTTCTTTAATCCTTCTTTTGTCACAAACTAGTCAAGTCACAGAACAAAACTCTCGTAAAATTTACGTCGATCACTGTTTCCCTAAGGACTCCAAGAATGGATCACTTATGAGTCATGACGGTCAAAGGTCCCAGGGACGGTCCTAGAGACACGAATTCAATCTTCATGACTAGTCCTCCCAAGACAGACTGAGTGGACACTACTGACCGGGAATCGTCCTGGTACCATAATTATTTTTCATTAGGCTCAACTTAACTATGAAAGATTCGAAATTAAACATGTTCTCTCTACTTATGTCCATAAGAATTTAACACTAGGATATAAAACGAACAGACCATAGAATTTTAATCATGATTCTTTTACCTTTCGTATTAAATTGATAGAAAACAAAAGGGAGACCCTGACACTTCTTTAGGAATAACCTCTTCGGGAGTCTCGAGTACAGTGTAAGTAGAAGAAAGGACAGAGAGTGGCCTAAGAGGGAGTTAGTCCACGCATTTGTCACTCCGTAGGACGACACCCGATCGTCAAAGAAAGGGTCAGACAGAGTTATGTAGACAAAAAGAGAAAGGAAAGAGAAGGTATATAACCATAAAAGGTCCATAGACTAAAAGGGGGGCGGGGGAGGGGGGCGAAACTAATCCGACATGACCTCTGAAGACATTCAAACTTTACCCCGAGAGAACAAGTCGGTTCATTTAATAAGTATGACAAATTGGACTCGCCAAATGTATCTTGTCCTATTTCCCACCCCCTTTCATTTTTCGCTTACTTATTTTTGTCCTTTTGACTTTCTTTGTCTTCATTTTCGGAAGTTTTCAAACAGAACGTTTCTTTCAGAATTCTAGACAGTTCGTAGGTGCACGTACTTGTGATGTAAAAGAAAGTAACCTCACTCAGACAATTGAACCACCAGCGACAGAAAGTCCTTGCTATGGGTTTATTGTCACACAAGTTACTCCACATGCCCTTTTTGGACTGTGGGTCGAGGTTTCGTCTTGAATTAGGGAGTTACCGAGGGGTCCTTTGTAGTAACATGAGGGAAAAACTTCCCTGAGGTACCAGAGGTAGAGAAGGACGGTCAAGTCCATAACTGATCAGAAATTTAATATCTGAAACGTAATAATGGGCATGTGAACTTTCTATCACACCAAACCATTAAAATACATAAACCACCAAAAACAGATACTGAAAACAACAACAGCAAACACAAACAAAAATTTCATTGAAGACTTCCTTTTACCCCACATTTTTTCGGACCACTCGACCAAGTGTATTATTTACGGTAATTTTTTTCGACAAAATGTAAGAGTCATTACTCGTGTCAACATTCCCTCTTTTTATACTCAAAATAGAATTCCAAACGTCGACAAAAAATCAAAATAAACCCATCTATAAGTAAGAAACGTCCTTTTAAGAATTCCAATCCGTTAAGACTGGACTATCTCTTCTGGTCATATATGAATAGACTTTGTCCGTGTGGTTTTGTCACGTATGCAAACTGTTTTGACAGATGCAAAAATAAAAATTCCATTCCTTGCACGGAATCTGTACATGTCATTATGTCCGATCATGTAGACCGTCCCAGGGAGACCCCCGGAAATAAAACGGAAAGAGGGCTTTGGGACACCAATAAAAATTCTCTTAAATTCACTAGTTTAGAGGGCCTTTGAAAGCAAGAACCATACAAACACTTTGTAAAGATAAATTACGGAACGCAACGACAATAAGTTATCTAGTAAGTTGTGGTCGGTCGGTCAGAGGAGTAAGGAGGTTGGGTTCGTCGGACGGTTCGAGGGGAGGTTGTGTGTTGGTGTTAAGACAGGGAAAGAGGTTAAAACCTGGGTAACCCTGAGGTCTATTGTCCCTATCCTCTTGCCGTCTGGCCACCTTTTGACTATTCGGTCCACTCTCGGTCAGAAGTAACGAATCGTCTTCACTTGACTGACCGAAACACAGGAAGGACCTGGAAACCGTCACTTTCTTGTAGAAGAACTTAATAAGAAAAGAGAAGTAAGGATCGATACCCACCCAAACCGTAGCTAATAGAGAGTCGTCGTAGTAGGAGACTCTCGTCAACCGTAGTCCGGTCGTGAGGTTCACCGAGGACCTGTCCGGTACCGGGTAGGTACCTCCTAAGGAGACGACAGGAGTACCTCTCGGATTTCCACTCACCTAGTCCTTGTTCTTGGTATACTCTACAGAGACGTAAGTAAGTGTATTTATCGATCAGAATAAGGATTCCGGGAATCCTAACAAACTAAGTATGATATATAGACCGTTTCAGAAGTTTCGTACTAGACGTAATATTCTAAGAAATTTTCCTAAAAAAAAAAAAAAAAAATTAAAAACCTAAGTGATCACTATTTGGTCATAGGAGGCCCCCTGTCTGTACTTCCAAAATCAACCTAAGCTTCTAATTCTTTTAAGACTGAGTAGAACTTTATAAAAGAAATGAGGAAAAGACTTGTTCATTTTCTTCCTATAGATTAAAGTATTTACAAAACGGACGGATTTTGGAAATATCGATCAGTCACAGACAAGAGTGTACCTCGACTTAAAATCATTTTTCTGAAATATCTTTTGTATGAAAGTGGAAAAGACCAAATTTTACTAGAATTACTCTCGATTGATTGGTCAGAACTTCCTGGACCAGAATGTCGTTGAGGAACATTATCGACCTAAAAAAGTCACAAACCCCTCGAACCCTGTATGTGCGGAAATACAAACCGACCCTAACTTTTAGTTTAGGGAAAGTCTGTTGGTCCGTACACTGGAGACGACTGTTCGAGACCTGACAAAAAGTCAGATAGACCAGGTCAAGGTACTACGTAGGACCTGGAAGGCGAAACCTCGTCGACAATTACGTCGTCTTCGTCTTTGTCGTCGCCCCTGTTCCGCGGTACTTAGGAGGTGTGACTCCGGTCTCGCCGTGGGACCCTTACTTCCGAGGTATTTGGTACCGTACAACCCAAACGTCCTGACTGGGTGTGTCAGGGGACGTCCACCGTCGGGAGAAAAGACACAGAGCGACAACTCTCCCACATTCATAAGGTGGTCGGGCGACTCACACGTGCTTTACAGGCGTCACGTTGTTTTTCTTTTTTGGTAGTCCTTGAGAGGCAGGGGGGCCCCGGAAGGCCTCCCCCTCTCCTTGACGACAAACAGAGTGAGTCAATGGACTATAGTGGCGGAGAGTGGAAGAGGTAGCACGTACAGGGGTCGGTGTACCCTTCACTTTCGACTCTTCCCTTCCGTCTACCCTCTTCGGTTACCCTTGAAGAGTCAGGAAAAAAAAAAGGAGAAACCCCTTATTTTATCCTTAGGTAATTACTAACGAAACGACTGACTCTTACATCAACTTTAATGAGGACTTGTAGAAAATAATAACAATAATGAGAGTCATCATTCTATAGTGTGACTTAAGAAGGTATGTGTCTACACGAAGAAGATCAGTCACACATCGTTCCTTTTTGGGGCACGTGACGAGGACACTCTCCAACCACCACTGTCCTACCCCTTTGGCTGGAGAAGTCGGGCACCTTTGCCAGGTACTCCCGCTCCTGCGCCGGAGGCGAACCTGAGTCTTCCAAGACCACCCGGGAGGAGATCGGACCTCTGAGGTCGGCCTTTACGGGAAGTGAGACATCCACGAGCTCGGGGTCGACTCCTACGGCGTACCGACGACCACGACCCGACCTGATCGGCTCCTGACGGCATCCCGAGATTTCCTTGCAAACACTGAGGACAGGTAAAATGCCATCACAGCGTCCGTCAGGGCGTCGTCCGTCCGATCAGGTAAGTACCGGACTGTGTCAAATTATCCATCTTCGAAAGTCACACCAATGAAAAACAAACCAACCAAAAACACGGGGGTAGGATGAATGGTGGGTGGAGGAGGACAGGGATGGAGGTGGGGGAAAGATGGGACACGACACACGACATTAGCAAAAATAAGGATTACACATGTTGTAGAGCGGTTCTTCGTTGTCGTACCCCCGGTCGTCAACCCCGGGTTTTCTGTCAGACTTTGTCTTCCTTCACCGCCCCATGCGTGCCGGGCGACTCGCCGGTCCGGGACGGGCCGACACCAGAGGGTCGGAGGTGAAAGTCTCCTTTAGGTTCCGTTGTGCCTGCGGACACGCAGTCCGTGTCTTCCTTTTGTGTCGCCTCAGGTGAGACCTCTTCCGCCTTCTTTCCTTTTCTTTGAAAAATAGACTATAAATAATCTTCCTTTCTCCTGACTTCTCAAAAGAACACATCTTTGTCTTCCTGTCGTAAAGACTATCAGTAAAGGACCTTTTCATTATAAAATTCCCCTTTAATACCTTTGTTAGATTTACAGGTTAACGACACGATCACCATCCCAAACAAAAGACCCTCCCGAGAGGAAGCGCACGCGCACACACACAAGTACACACACGTGCGACCGGGCAGACGAGGGACCTCCCCTCCCCACCACGCACACTCACACACCTCGATCGCACCCTGAGTTCTCGACCTTTTGTCGATGTCTCGTTTCGTGTAGGTCCTCGGGACCAGCAGTGACCTCAGACCCGTCGGGGTCGTTACTTTCCCCCACTCTCTAAGTACGAGTAACGAGAAGGCTCTCTCACCAACCTCAGGGCTTACGAATGTAATGACGAGAAAATCAAACTGTACCACAAACCCCAAAAAACAAAAACTACAACACAAGAAAAAAAAAAAACTTTCCAGACTTTCCCACTTCAGGGGGTGGGTTACCGTTATACTTTGGGAAACACGAAGAGAGGTCGGGGTGGAGACACTGGTGGCAGGAGGGTAGGGGAGGGAGGGCTGGGAAGAAGGGACGACGGAAATGGGTGAAACACACAAACTCGAGACGTAAGTCCGTCGACGTTGTAAGGTCACAAACTTGGCAGTGGTTGAGAACGTGGGAGCTGTGCGGGTGGTCCAAGCGACAGAGCGAGGGCGTCACGGGTGCAGGGCAGACGTCGGGGTAAAGACGTACTCTTAAACCACAAACCTTACAAAAACTGAGAACCCCGCCCCAGGGAGCGGAATAGTAGGAGTCACACCTCATTACTCCTCCCTTTCCTCTTAGAAGTAGTCTTTGACCAAGACACATCGTTTGAAAGAAAACACAAAGAAAAACAAAAACAAATAAACAAAACCAGACAGACACGTTCTGGACGTCGACGACTTTAGTCGAAACGGAAATTAATTTGGTACAAGAGAGGTTGGTCTAGACACATCTCTAACAAAGAAAGGACGGGACTTTCTTTTAGGTTGAATTGTTTACATTTGATGAGTGTTCAGTAGATCCCCTTACTTTCCAGTTTTTAGCTTTTACGAAGTGCCAATAAAAACAAAAATCATTATAAAGTTTGGCTACACGTCCTAATGTTTTTCCCTACCTAAGTATTTCTTACCGAATTCGTTTCCTCAATTGTTGAGTCGTAAAAATAGGAATGATTGTGGGAATTATTCCGTCGAGTCTCTGGCACATAGGATAACCGGGTCATTTGAGTTGAGTCACACTACTCGTCGTTGCCATAAACCACAAGAGACGAGACCCCAACATAAAGGAGTTCAACACAGGGGACTAAAGGTCACCATTGGACGGCCGGAAGCGACACACGCCTTCGGTTGTGGCGTGGAGTGGACACACACACGCGTGCGGGTGGTGGATGCAAAAGTGTGACTACAACTAAGTCAGATCAAACAGAGGATTTACACGAAAAGTATTCGTGGATGTGTGAACTTTTTAACAATTGTCTTATAAGGTGTTCTCCTTCCCCTTAATTCCGGTCCGCAAAACTCAAATACCTTTGAGTGGGTTCAATTAGGACTTTTTATATTGGATCATCCTACCATGATTGGTGGACCGAAGGACTCGTACCAGGGAAAAGTAGAGTTCATAATCACCGTATATGAGTGATAACTTGAGATTGTCTACAGGAGATACTCTTCTTTAGTTCCCTGCATCAAGGTCATAAAATTAAAAGACACTTTAATTTTCGATATAAGGTCCCCTTGTATTGAGTCGGATCCGAGACAAATTCGTCGCTCTGAAGATTAGGGGTTTCACAGTCAAAGGACACACATCCGCACGTACGAGTGTAGAAGACTCAATGGATATTTCAATGGAGTCAGGGGCCCTCAAACACTATCATTACCAGATCCTCACCCCTATAAATATGAATCCAGAACCCGGACGTGAGACCCATAGAACAAAAACATTCAAAAAATAACTCCGTAGTGTATATCTCTCTTCACATGGTTATCATTCATGTGTTGAGCCACTTAAGTGTTTGGCTTGTACCCATCGGTCGTGAGGTTCGTTCTTTGTCTAAAAGACGTGGGATCTTCTGGGGGGAGAAGATCTGTAAAGGTTGGTGGTGGGGGGGTGGGCAGAAGTCGCATTAGTAACATTCAAGAGTGTAGTAGCAGATTATCCAATTCAAAATTGTCTTCTCATCTACTTAATTATGAGGGTCTCTACAGAGAGCTTACATGTCGTCTCCGTACGGTTTAGAACATTCGCTATCATGAAGGAAAAGAAGTTGCAACATCCAACACTTTGTAGGATCTGAGAAGACCCACACGAAAGGTTCAGACATCGACGTACAACAAGTTGTTTTCGAAACCCCTTTTACGGTTGGAAGGGAAACGTGAGGGGAAGGTCGGTAAGAAGTAAGTGACTATTTTCCTTTTCATATACAACTGAAGACTTTACTCATCTCCTCTTAAGGGAGTGGGCTCATCAGGTGTATCTTGAACCCAACCAGAAAGAAGTGGGGGTCAACACGACTGTCTCTTTTCAGTTGCAACCTTTTCACTGACCATTCTCGCTTGCATCCTCGATAGAGTAATAGCCAAACAAAATCTGTGTCCTCATTTTACGTCTTTTTAAATCAGAAGTTTTTCAATGGTTTCACTTTCTTTAACTTGTTACTTAGGAATACACACTCCACCCAAAAAAAAAAAAATTGTCTCAAAATCGAAACAACCCTTGGAAACTAATGTCCTGTTCCTATACGGTAACCAATTTATCTATTTATTACTAACAAGTGATCACTTACTAGTTTCTTAACTCTCAACCTCGATTACTACCCAAGTCAGGTACGAACATTTTATGTTCTTAAAAGTATCGTGGATAAAACTCTGAAATTATTTCATACACGTATCTGAAGTATTGAGTCAATATCGATTATTGGGGTAAAATTAAAAGACACCAGTTTTCGATGTAAGGTCTCTTTGCATTGAGTCAGATCCAAGACTCTTCTGTGTTCTCTAATTATCGAACAAGCCCCAGTAAGACGGTTATTTATGGTCTGTGGAGCCCATCGACGTTGGATAAGATCTCGGACAGGTCGTCTGGCATCGTCGACAAGTCTAGTCTCCGAGTAGAAACCTACACTACACAGAGGTAGTCTGTAATGTCGTCGTGGTACACCATGAACCTAGGACAGGGGTCTTTGACAGGTAATCACACCTCACACCGACCCGTAGGCTCAAGTGGGTTCCCTTAAGATTAACGTTTGACAACAGAACTAAGAAGGAAGATACTATGCTCTTAGTCGTAAACAACACGACCTAGGACCCTCGAACAATCTTTACGGTTTAGAGTCCAGGGTGGGGTTTGAACTAAGCCCTAGGTAAAATTGTTCAATGGGTCTACCAAGTGTAAATTTTAAACTCTTAGAAAACCTACTTTGGTAAGTGTTGACAACTTACATTGTCTTGAGTTGGGGAGTCGGGATGTGTTATAAATACGACTTAAGATAAAGGGATACACAATGTTCTCAAAGTTTTAGAATGTATCCATGAAGACTTAATTTGGTTGAATCTGAAGATATGTTTAGGGTCATTTCTCATATGGTGGAAGAGAGGTATAGATGGGTCTTCTGAAGTCTCGTAAACAAGTAGAAATAGAGTAGGGGTGGGGACTTTTTGTTTAAATCGGTCGACGAACCAAGACTGTGAAATTTTTACCACACCTCTCAAATTAGGTTGAGAATATTGACTTAAAGGTAAGAGGGAAATCTTATACGCGTGGTTGGTACGTGGGACAAACAAAAAGTAAAGAATGCAACAACGACGACGACGATTCAGCGAAGTCAGCACAGGCTGAGACACGCTGGGGCAGGGACCCTAAGAGGTCCGTTCTTGTGACCTCACCCAACGGTAAAGGAAGAGGTTACGTACTTTCACTTTTCCCTTTTACTTCAGCGAATCAGCACAGGCTGAGAAGCGCTGGGGTACCTGACGTCGGGTGGTCCGAGGAGGTAGGTACCCCAAAAGGTCCGTTCTCGTGCCCTCACCCCACGGTAACGGGAGAGACTGTAAAGAGGGAGAGTAAAGAATTAGACAATTAAAAGACAATATTAACTATTACCACAAGACAAATTTGACAAAACGTAACGATTACATGTTCTAAAGTCGGCACACTTACTTTGAACTATACTGAACAATGGTCCATTTCTTTACTTCTCACAGTTTGGTACTCAATAATTATCTTACGACGAAAAGTCATACCAGTCATCTGGTCGTAGTGGACCTTCGAACAATTTTTACCTTTAGTCACCCGGGGTGGGGTCTGGACTTAGTCTGAGAGACCACGACTCAGTTTCCTTAAATTGTTTAATGTTTTCTACGTACTCGTGTGAATCGCAAACTCTTCGTCATTTAATCTTGGGAGGTGAATAAAATTAAAAATGACACAAACTAAATATTGTTGGACCCTTCAGTGGTCTCTCTCGTTAAGACTTATCAACAAAAAATCCCGTTTTACATACGGAAAGAAGGGAGTAGAAGTTTTTCATGTAGTTAAGTTTCTGGACATCAAACGTTTTGTAGTGATAGTGTGTCGAGTCACGTTTGTGTTTCACCAACTTTGGGGGAAGGTTAAGCAACTGAGGTCACACTCTTGGGTACCGAAGGCTTTGGTAGAAATTATACACTGGTTTCAGACGGTAACCAACGAAGGGACGGGTTCTCTCGTTGTCTACTTTTCCACTTGTGTGAGTCAAAACGAGGGAGGGTGATTCTTGACCCTTCCTTTAGCTTTGGTAACCGATTTCAAACATCGACTAACTACAAAAGAAGAGAGAAGGGAACATAAATAACGACGATTGTACATGTAATCAAAGACGTGAGCCTCATCGTGAATGGGCAACTATAGTGGTCCTAATGCAGGGGAAGGTCCTTGAGGTCCAGAAGACCGACCCATCGGAGCATTGACTTCTCTCGATGGTGAAACGAGGGAAGGAATTCGAGTCCAAGACAACAGACCAATAATCGTAGTCTAAAAAACGAAAGAAGTCCAAGTAGACCTTTAGGGACCAGTGGGACTTTATCGTTTCCCGGATAAATAATCAAAAGGATTGAAGGACGGTACTTGTAAACTTGTAGTGACTTCCTCAGTTAGTCGTTTTACAGTTACATCGTGGACCCTATATTTGAGTTTCGGTTCAAACACTAGTCACGGTCCGTATCTGGACCACACATGAAATACTTGTGACCTACCAACCCACTTTCACTTTAGCGAGTCAGTACAGGTTGAGAAACGCTGGGGTACCTGTGATCCGCCGAGACAGGTACCCTAAAAGATCCGTTCTCATGACCTCACCCAACGGAAAACCCATTCACCTTGGTTTTCCAGCTGTCCTGACATCTAGTAGAATTTTAGGATGACTTTGGAATACAATTAGGGGTTTTCCCATCCATGTTAACAATTAAAAAGAGTCTACCTCTTTGTCCAACTTAGTGTTCATTCACTTTCTTGGGTTTCAGTTGAGGGTTTAGTTGTGGAAAAGGGGTCGTGGGTATTGTGACCCGTGGAACAATATCTTTCCGTTTGAACAGACGCGATAGGGTTTAGATAATTAGTTCTTGAGGGACACCCTCAATTGTTAGTAATTGTTTTGTTTTTTTTTTAAATTTTGTTTTAGTTGTAAACGTCACTTCATTACGACTTCGACTTCGAGGTTATGAACCCGGTGGACTACACTTGTCGACTGAGTGACCCTTTCTGGGACTACGACCCTTTCTAACTTCCGTTGTCCTCTTCCCCCGTCGTCTCCTACTCTATCAATCTATCGTCGCGGTTAAGTTACCTGTACTTAGACTCGTTTTAGGTCCTCTACCCTTTCCTGTCCCTTCGGACCATACGACGTCAGGTACCCCAGTGTCTCAGCTTGTACTGACTTGTTGTTTAAGTGTAAATCTCGGCTTGATTATCCTTAGGAAAGTTCTGTCTTGACTTCCCTAATCAGGTTTTTGTCTAATAACCTTTTCGATCTCACTGGAAAGTGTGAAAGTCCCCTGTGGAACGTCCCTGTGAGTGAACGGGGACCCAGGACCCGGAAGGTCGGTCCGGTCGTGTCGGCGAGTCGACACCGGCTGAGACGTTAGGGTACCCGCCGTGTACGGTCCGGAAGGACCGGTAGTGGTCGGGGGCCTCAGATGGGTTTGGGTGCAGGTAGCTCAACCACTACGGTAGGTCGGTAGGGTAGGAGGCAACAGGGGAAGAGGACGGGCGTTAGAAAGGGTCGTAGTTCCAGAAAAGTTTACTCAGTCGAGAGGTGTAGTCCACCGGTTTTATGACCTCAAAGTCGAAGTTGTAGTCAGGGAGGTTACTTGTGGGTCGTGACTAGAGAAGATCCTACCTGATCAACCTATAGGAACGTCAGGTTCCCTGAGACTTCTCAGAAGTTGTGGTGTCAAGTTTTCGTAGTTAAGAAGACACGAGTCGAAAGAAATATCAGGTTGAGAGTGTAGGTATGTGCTGGTGACCTTTTTGGTATCGGAACTGATCTACCTAGAAACAACCACGGTCTCCGTGGGCCTTCAGAGTCCAGGTCCCCGAGGTGAACGACTTTGTTAAAAGACTTGAGCTTGGGGATTCAAATGAAACACCCCAAATGATGTCCCGGAAGGAGGTCTGGATAGGAGAAATCAAGAAGGGGTAGTTTGTAAACAGAAACTAAACTCACGTTTCCTCTGGGAAGGGATTGACTCGTCATTGGGGATCGGTCGACACCCCTACTCCCAAACCTCCTTCCTGAGCGACCCGGGTACGGATGTATAGACCTTATCGAAAGGACGACACCAGTAAAGATACCAGAGTTTTCAGGTGAACACCGACTTTTGATCATCGACTGGTTCCTAAGGGAATCCTCGATAAGTCAAAATATGGAGTCCGTCTATTTTGACGTCTACGGTGACAACTGTTTCCGGTTTCGTCCTTTGTCCACTCTTCTCCTTGACTTCACGGTTGCCCTGGGGTGAACTGTCGAAACCCGCCACCCCTGACTTCCAAGTACCAGAGACACAGTCCTGAGGGGTCGGCGGACTAACACCCAACCCTCGACAAATGAGTCCCCTTCGGGTGGTCGACGACCCTCGGTCGTACCCTCTAGGGTGGGGACTGTTCCAGTACGCCTCTCTGGACTGCCCGTTCCGCCTAGTCCTGAGCTCCCTAGGGGACCTTGACGAGTTCGTAGATGGGGTTTTTGGTCTCAGACAGACAGAATGATAAAATACTGAAAGTGGTTGAGGAGACTGTAATTGTCCCCCGATAGGGACTGGTGGAAAGAGACTTCTTTTAGTTACATCTCGAAACCAATTATTCAGAGGACCCGTATTATTCTCACAAAGTTAAGTTTGGGGAGACTATCGAAAGATTGAACGGACTGTCCAAATAGACCTGAAAAAGTTGATGTGTACACTAACAAATACCGGAGGGTTGACACTCTCCGTGTCCTTCGAATTTTGTAAGATCCTTACATCTCGGAAAGCTCCTCAATTTTTAGTAATCTTATCTTGACTAATTCCCAAAGTAACAACTCGGTTATGAACGACGGCTCAAAAGAATAGAAAATAAACAACTATATCAACCATATATCTCTTTTGTCCATCATCGGGACCGTAATCGTTGTAATCTAGAAACTCAATTCATGAAAGAAACAACATTGGGTGACGTGGAAACAAGACATCCTTACATTGAAATAAATCACGAAACTCCCACTACGTCTAATTTCTTTTTTGTGAAGTTCCCTTTTACTCAAAAGACCAACTAATTGTAAATAGTTCCTTTTCTCGGTATTTTACAATTGTCCAGAGGACAGGTCTTCTATTACATTTAGTGGACTCTGGAAAACATATGTCTTTCCATACGTCTTTCTTTCGGACCATAGTTATTCCCGGCCCTGACGACGGGGACGTACTGAGACGTAGAAGGTAATACATTGTGAATCCCATATATTCGAGGAAAACTTTTATTTCAATGCCCAGAACGTGTTCGAACCGACGGGGTACAACATGAAAGAAAGAGAGAGATAGAGAAAAAGTCCGATCAAGGAACCTCGTGTCTCCGAGAGACGTAAGTGAAAGGACGGACCCGAAGATTCTGGGTGCACTCTCCCTCGGGTTCCACCCCGTGGAAGGCGATAAGTTCTCCCGCGGACACCGGACGCACTTGTCTCGTTCAGAGAACAGACTCCGAAATAACCGAAAGACGTATTTCGTTCCTTATAGTCGGAGAAAAGAGAGGAGATAAGAGAATTGACGTTTAAGAAAGGAATAGAGAGAGATATAGATATATAGAGAGAGTGGAGCGGCAGGTGTGAAGTCTATGGGACCTAGGTTGACCCCGACCTGGGGTCATTGGTCGGTCGGATAGACTAAAGAGACGGAAGGAGTATACGGCAAATTTAATGGTTAGGTTTTGTTCTGGAGTGAATAGAAGAAGGGACGAGTGTGATGGTTGGATCGTGTCGTCACAGGTTCCGAAGGGGATAGACCGGGACACCAGAAAGGTTGTGACAAGGGTGGTGACAGGGACGGGTTGTCGTGACTCGGGGAAAGGGTGACACGAATAAGAACACCAGACGGGAGGACAAGAGAGGTAGATATAGTATGTAGGTAGTATTGGAGGAGGTAGAACGATTAATGATACGTCGTAAAAGTCCCATTCGAAGTTCTGTTAAAGTCGGAGATCCTTCTGAACAGGGTGAAGGGAGGTCGTAAAAACCCACTCTATGGGAGGACTACAATCCATTTACGAATGCATTGTCTCATTTCGTAAACACACAGAGGTAGTCAAATGAAGTGTGTACGAAACATCAGTAGACGAACGAGAAGGGGAGTACTTTTTTCCGGACACAGAATGATCAAAAATATAGAGGTCATGGATAGATCTCTGCAATCACGGGTCTTTTACAAACAACTTCTTAATTACAGTGATATATTTGCGACCTTCGGTGGGTTTACATGTGGTTGTTGACTTACTTATTCGGTCAACATAGGTATGTTACCTTATGGTAAATCGTAAGTTTTCTTTACCTGATAATTTTCTTATACATATGACATGCTAGGTGAATAAACTTTACTGTATTTCCTGTTGAAACAACTGTCTTTCGTCTACCTACTAAAAGTTCCTGGTAACAACCCTCCCTTTTAATTATAGATGTCGTTTTTCTTTACTGTTGGAAAGGATCCCTCTGATTCCCTGTTTCGGGTTCTCTTGATTACACATCGACGATGAAGATCGGAACTTGAAACGAGGACTGAGGGAGTAAGAATGACCTTTCAGTCAAATTGAGAAGATCTGGGGTCCCGGATATCTATTGGACGGGAAAATGACAGTCATGTGACTCCACAAGTTCTCGTCGTCAGGGGTCGGAAAGACCCGTGGTCCCTGGTCAAAGTACCTTCACTGTCAAAAGTGTGTCTGGACCTCGACACATTCCACCGTTACCAAAGCCCTACTAGTAGCATTCCTCGTGTGTTGGGATCAAGGAAGTGTACGTCTCAAATGAGATCCCAAACTCGCAGATACTCTTAGATTACGGCGACGAGTAGACTGTCCTCCATCTCGAGACCACCCGAAGAGACTATCGAGTTAACCATTTCTTAGACGGACGTTACGTCCTCTGGGGCCAAACTAAGGACCCAGTCCTTCTAGGTGACCTCTTCCCTATCCGATGAGTGAGGTCATAAGAACCCGAAGGGACCACCGAGTCGACCATTTCTTAGACGGACGTTACGCCCTCTGGACCCAAACTAGGGACTCAACCCTTCTAGGGGACCTCCTCTAGGGTGAGGTCGTAAGACCGGACTTCTTAAGGTACCTGACGTCGCAGTGTTTCTCAACCTGCACTGACTCGTTGAAAGTCTCAGTGAAAGTCTCGAGTTCGTCATTACGTTCACTACCCCTTGTAGACTTTTGTATCTACTTCGGAGCGAACCATCACCCGGAGAGTGGAGGACGACACGTCGGACTGAGGATTGCCCTACCCTCGGGACAAGTGCTCATGTCCGTCCGAGACTCATGACAACCAGTCCACCTGGAGTGAAACGGAACAATGGATGTAATATTTTGTCCTATTGTTTTGTACGGAGTGTCTCAATACCGCCAATATTCTTAATTATGTGTCTCACGGGAATCGGGTCACAGGCCGTGTGTCTTTCAAGAGTCATCCACAAACGACAATCATCTTCCAACAATAGGTTCAGCAGAAGTACTTTATTTGCGAGCGATAAAAAAAAGGTGAGGATTTACAGGAAGGGGTACCTTTGAATTCCACTTCTTACCGACACTTGAGTCGGAGTTCGACCCTGAAGTAAGATTGGAACGAACTAGCTCGGGTTTGGAATCCACACCGACGTCTACCTTCCCTGGACTTCGAAAGACACCCGAGGACCCGGACGAGACGAGAACACCCTTTTGGAGAGGACCGACGTGGGGCCCACTCCTACGGTCCCGAGGTCCAATAATGGACGGTACAAGGGTTGTGATACGGATCCAGATCCGCGGGTCGTGCGTGACCTACTTACGAGTTGACAACACCTCCTTCACTGGACAATCTGTAAGTCGGAATGTCCGGGAACCCGTGAGTGGTGCCACAAGAGTGTGGTGTCGCAGTCCGTCATCAAAAAGTGAACCCGGGTCCGTAGGAAGTACGACTTAAGGCTTTCTCCACGGTCGAGTAACGACAGGGCTCCTGCCATCGACCCATCTCCATTACTCCTTCTTTGTTCAGTCCGTCGTCGTCCCGTCCGGGTAGGAGACCGGGCGTCACCCGAGGGCCGACCTGGGTGCGCAGAGGGACACACGTCGAGTGGAGTCGAAGCACACAAGGCCGTCCTCTAGGTCGAAGAATCGGTGGTACAGGGCCTGGACCGACATCCCCTCGGACTTGACTCAGAGGTACTGGTGGCACATGAACATTACGTGGAACTCACACATCCTGCACCCCTGTGACTCGAACTGAAGGACGACCCTCTCGGTCGTCTCCCTTAGACAGTCACGGACTCCGAAGGAGGTTCGTTGTATGACTTAGGGTCCCTCATTCATGGGGTACGGCCCCCTTTTCGGGTCTTCACGGACCAAGTGTGATTGTACTCTCCCGGAAGTCTCAGGACAGGAGGTCGAGTTGAGTACGAACCTATTTTTAAGGATACCCACTATGGACCGGGTGGTCGGTACCCGGTCGTCAGTCACACACGTACCTTCTCCCCCTCTAACAGTTTACGGCCCCTCCCCCCCCACCCCCCCAGGGACCAGGGACCAGGGACTTATATACCATTGTTGACCAGATGGGGAAGGAAACCCCGAGAAAGATGTTAGGCTCCGCCGACGGGCATCTTTACCAATCCACCCGTTGGATTCGAGAAGGAAAGAGATGGTGAGCTTTATCATGTTCCTTTTTTTTTAATGGAACCCGAGAAGAAAAGGAAAGACTGGATTTACCTCTTCCACTCTCATTTTGTTTCCCTCTACTACTCACTTGTGAGAACCGATCGAGGGCGGTTTGTGTTCTGCTTTGGTGAATCTTGGTCCGCGGGTTGAAATATGCGAAATTAGACACCCCACTAATAATTGGAATTATTTGAACCCACCTTTAGTAACCCATCTACACTTCCCGTTTCGGTACTTGTGTGTTTACTTGGGTCAGAGACGAAGATCCGTCGTATATCCATTAATCGTTTCCTGGTAGTGTAGGAGTGGTCGGGTACGTCAATCCCTCCCTAGGGTTTCCTGTCAATTATTGTCACGACGACCACATCACCGTAGTACGTTCTACGGGTTTCCAGTCAATTTCGCCACCCGAGGTAGCTTTGTTTTAGTCACTCACACTCTGCTCGGTCCTCGGCGTTCCTCTTTATTGACGAATAAAAATTAAACAGGAAATAGAACACATACAAAAGATTACATATTGTATATAATTATATCGTCATGTATATATTACATACCCCAAAGGGGTCACCAAGTCTACCATTTCTTAGACGGACGTCACGGCCTCTGGATCCAACTTAGGATACCAACCCTGACCAATCCTTCTAGAGTAGAAGGGTTGGGTTCTTCCCTTACCGATGGGTGAGGTCATAAGAACGGACCTCTCAGGGTACTTGTCTCCTCGGACCACCCGATGTCAGGAACCCTAACGTTTCTCAGTTTGTACTGACTCACTGATTTGTGTATATTAAATATATTCTTTTCATACATATTACTATAAGTGGTACCTTTGTCGTCACGTACGAGTTTTTTCTGGTGACTAGAGTTTGGGTCAACTAGTAATCTTATGAACCCTAAAAAAAAAAATCTTTTTGTCCAAAGATTCGGACTAAGGTCAGGAATTTTTAGTCTTAGTTTCCGGAAATTAAGATGCAAGAATTTTAGAAGGATCCAATTATACACTAGGAACTACCCGGGGATCTGTCTTTTATATTTAAGCTCTTTCGACAGTTTCTGTAACCTCCTATTATCCTCTTTAAACTTATACTTTATATATTAGATATAACATATTATTATATATTATACAGTTGTGATAGGATCTATAATATAACACGAATACGTCTTCTCGTAGAAACAAGAATCCTAAGTCTACGACTTCACGTCCCACTTCACAGTACTCAGACATTGAATCAAAGTTCACCAAGTTGTTGATCTTTTTTTCAATATAATTGTCCTCCTCCTCGGGTTCATGTACCACGTTTTACAATTGTTAATGACTTAAATTCACTTTCTATAAGAACACAAGTATAACATGGCATGAAAGTTGGAAAGACATCCAAACTATAAAAGTTTCATTTTTATCCCCACCCCTCGTAGGGGTCACTAAGACCACTGGTCCACCCGTACTGTCAGAAACTAGATCCTAGACCTGTTTGGTGGATAAGTCACGCAGAGATGGTTCGTGAATGAGTCCTAGACGAATTGGGCGTGATCACTGGTTTTCAGGTACTGAAGGGTCCCGTCGGCAGAGGTGTATAGTCCTCTCAGAGGGAAAGCACAACCAAGAAACAGGTAGGAGGTCGTGACACGTCTCAAAGAAAAGATCTATCTCGAGGAGTCAGAAAACTTTTCTTGGTGAGGTGAGGCGAAACTCCAGTTGTCCACGTTAATGAACTCGGAAAGGAGGACCCTATTCCAGGGTGATGAATTATTGACTAACTCAACCCTACGAGTGTCGGACGGTCTTTCGTCGACGGAAATGGGTTCGAGGGACGTACAAGACCTCGTCCGTCCCTCCTTCGTAAAGACAAAAGGACACAAACCCCACCCACTCACTGTGTCCTAACCACCCCCCCCCGCGAGACCCCGCAGCACTAGTATTCGACCCTCTTGTTCTTTGGTCTAAGACAGTCCGACCCTCTCCTTTGGAGGCACCCCTCCGTCGGACTTCGTGAGGACGTGGGTTAGGGCCCTACCAGGAGGTCTCTGAGATTGGACCACTGTTGACCCCAGAAGGTCCTCGTGACCTTGAGCCCCCTCGACCCTATAGTCTGAACCCCCTCCAAAGAAGGACCTCCCCTCTCCTTCTCTCCCACTCTTGGAAGTACGTCTGTCAAGAATCCGTCCCCATCCTCAGCCCCTCTGGGACGTCTGGTGGTACCTTCCCTCGGTCTACGTTTACTGAAGGATTCTCAACCTCCCCACCACTGTAAATCACCTCTGATTCCCGACCCTTGCTAACTTCCGTCCTCCTCTTCCCCTGCTGTCTCCTACTCTACCAACATACCGTAGTGGCTGAGTTACGTCTACTCAAACTCATTTGAGACCCTCAAGTACTACCTGTCCCTTCGGACCGCATGGTGTCAGGTATCCCGACGTTTCTCAGTCTGTACTGACTCACTTACTTGACTTGACTTGACTTCCTTTCATAACTAAGTCACCGTCCGTCTCACCCGGACCACTTTTGTTAGTGTCATCTTTATTATTACTCTTTTATTCTTAGAATTGGGAGGTCGATGTTTCGGGAACGATGGATTAGTGGGGTTAACGGTGTGACCTTTGGGTAACCTCCGTCCCATCCTGGAAACAGATTCGAAAGAGTGAGATGTGGAACGAGGAAGTTTTCTTTGAACTGTGAAGCGTAGATGTACCGTAAATCTTTAAAAGGTCAGTAGACCTGTAGCACAGAGACTGGTCCCTCCCGGTCGGGGTGTCTCCTGTTGACCAACGTGTCAGATCTCTGTCCTAGATAACGGTAGTCCGTAGACGTGTCTAGGTTGCTTCTGATGAGGGGTCCTGACCGTCTTCCCGTCCAGTAACTCTGCCCCACCCACCCACCTCCACCGTCGCCGTAACCTTCGTCACCGACCGTTCCAGACGAGATTAAGTCACGAGGTTTCGTGTAAAGGATACCACTTACCTAAAGTGGTCGGTCGTGCAACTGCTGAGAAGGTCCACTTCTGCTGTAGGACCCTTCTGGATTCAACAGTGCACGACATCAACACCAGTTCAGTGGGAACTGGTCGTCCTTAGTGTCTCGACCCCCGGGTTATCCTGGACGACTACGGAGGTGAGTCGTGCAGACCTAAAAAAGAAAGTAGGGATCCAAGTCGAGACCCACCGACCATGGTTGAGTTCCGCCCGAGTCCTGATCACTCAGGAGTCCCGGAGAAGGAGAGACGAGAGGAGGTAGCAGACAGCCACCACCCCAAGTTCCCACCCTTCCCTTACCCAGTCGGGAACCGTGATGCAATGGACCCCGACGACGACTCCTACCTAGGCGTCGAGTTGACCAAGTTCCATCAACGTCCCTTGTTCGGGGAAGACGTCGCGTCGTAGCACCTCGGTCTTTCGTCCTTGTTTCTACGTCTGTAGTCGTCGTCACGTCCTGTGGGTCTCTGCACCCCTCCCCACCCCCCTGTCCACTTTCTCCCCCGTCGACCGGACGTATTATACCGTCGTCTACGACGAGGAGTTTTTCGAGACGGTACACGACGGTCCTAGGACACGGTAATTGGGTAGGTGGGGGGGTAGGAGACTTATGGACGGGCAACTTGTACTGGCATCGGGTCAATAGTAACGGGAAGAAGTTCTGTTTCTGCTACAAGGGGCCGTACTGGACGTCGAGGAGACCCCAGAGTCCGTGTTTGGGTTTGTTGTGTGCCACCCGAAGGGGAAGGTCCCGGGACGCCCTACTCCTACCCCTCTTCTCCTCCCCATCTGTGTTCTATACTCTAGAGTGGGTGGTAGATCGGACCTGGTGTAGACGAGGGTACTACGACACCCAGTCGTTGATACCTAGGCCTCGACCCTCGGAGTGAGGGTGGGGATTGACGGGTCCGCTGGGACTCGTCCCTCAACGGGTAGACTGCCGGGCTCTCCTGAGACGTACACTTGCACGAGGTACTGGTGTGCACGTCACCCTGTTCTCGATTTTTTTTTTTGTTGTAGTGTGTTGTGAACTACTGCGGAACGTTGGGGACGGGAGGGAAGGGAAGACTCCTCCTTCCTAGGGTCGACACGAACCGGTCACCGGTTCAGACCCGCCCCAGGCTGGTCTACGGTTCCACGTTCCCTCTTCCGCCCACTCTTGGGCGACCCACTCCTCCACTCCCCCCACCCCCTCTTTAGGGGATCTTGTCGTCAGGAGTCGGAAAAACCATGGTCCCCACCCAAAACACCTTCTGTCAAATAGGTACTTGGTCCCGTCCCCTTACCAAATCTCCACTAACGCAAAGAACACGTGACACAAAGATAAAACACCGTTAAAGTCTTATAAGGTGGAACTGAAATCCCCTTCCCAAGGTCGAGGATACTCTTGGATTACGACGACGAGCGGACGGTCCTCCGTCTCGAGTCCACCATTAAACTCACTACCCCTGCTTCGAAATGAGTGAGAGACGGTGAGTGGAGGATGTCACGCCGGGCCAAGGAGTCGTCCGGTGTCTGACCTTGGTCGGGTACCGGGTCCCCAACCCCTACGGACGGGATCTCGGTCGACCCCGGCAGGTGCCCGCTCCCTCTCTCTCATCCCCTCTACCCGGACCTCCGTCACCCCGCTGCACTCCGACGGAAGGAGACACAATACATTACAGTAAAGGGGAAACGGCAAAGGAGTTCCGGACGAGACGAGACGAGACGAGACGAGACCCCGCAGGGTAAACTCGGTGAAGTCTTACACACTGACACCGCCCGACCGGAGAGGTCCGACCAAGGGAAAGGGAGGGTGAGACGATGGAAGGGAAGCCGGGGAGGAAAACAGAGGTCTGGGACGTAAGTGGAGACAAAACCTCTGCCGGAGGGGATCGTGCACCCCTCGAATCCCCACTCGAGTTTCCGGGGAAGGAAAAAGATCAACGAAACCGTGAGAGAGGTGAGGAACAATGTCGGAAGGGATCACCCCTCCCCCTTCGACCCGAACGAAGAAGTGAATCTCCATTGAGACTTCTTTCGACACCCAAAACAGTAGGAACCGAAGAGAAGAATGTCTTCTTAGTGAAGAAAAAGAGCTCAGGAAGGAGAAGGAAGAAGTCTTTTGTACACGGGAGTCCCTCACCTGTGTGCGGGTGTGTCCTTTCCTGTGCGGCAAGGCCGGAGGGTGAGGCGAGAGGGTCGAGGTCCCTCGGACCGGAGACTCCCCCGAGGAGGACTCTCCTCCCGTGGGAGGTGAGGAGGTGGGACTCCAGACACATGTCGGGAGTCTCCCACCACAAGGTATCTGTGACGCCAGGAAGTCGCTGTTGGGGAACGAGAGAGCCCCGTGCGACCGATCCCCTGTACCCCGGTGGGGCGCCGAGTGGTGGCAGTCGGAGTGACGTCAGTCTCGACGTAAGGGTGGTAGTAAGGCGGGATCGGAACGTTCGTCCTCGTCGGACTACACGATCCGATTTAAGGAGTGTCAAACCTGGGACTGGGGTCGAAGTGGAAGAAGTGGGGAAACAACGGGAGCCAAGTCCGAACCCTCAAACCTATAAGATGTAAAACCAGATTTAGATTGAATGGACTTCTAGAGACCCCAAAAACCGGACCCACCTCCGAGTCGACGGATAGTCTGTACGTCCTCTTTATTCCTCCGGTCCTGCTGTTCCCTTCCTCCCCTCTCTCTTGTCTGCCAATTACCATTAAATTCGGAGGAAGGTCTGGTCTTGCAACTTCTGCCGTAAAGACCGAGTTAATCTTGTGAGAGCTCCCTCTTCCGTCAGCACATGGGACTGATTTGTGACCTTTTCTTGTGGAGGGTGGTCGAGGGACCCGGGTCTAAAGTGGTCGTGTCGTTAAATAGAACTCGGTCTGGACCAAAAGACCTCAAAATCGACAGTGTCTCGTTGTACCGTAGTACTCTCACGAACACGGGAACTTGAGACAGGGGGAGGATCCTGTCAAAGAGTTTCACGACGAGATATTAATCGTAGACGAGATGGCGTACTGTAGACACCCATCAATTTTTGGTTGAGTTCCCTGAAGGGACCGTAAGGTCACCGATTCTGAGACACGAAGATTACGTCCCCCGTTCCCAAACTAGGGACCAGTCCCTTGATCTAGGGTGTACGACACACCGGTTTTGTTTTGTTGGTGATACGGACACCACTATCAATATGTTGAGACATTTATATGGGTTCTAGTAAGTCAACACGTTCACTTCATTCACTTAACATACCACACATTTAATATTGAGTTATTTTTTTAAATTTTTATTTATTTTTAGTTGAGTTCCAGGTGCCCAGTCCATTCTTAGAGGAAAATTTCACACAAGGGCCAAGATGGGACTCATGGTACCTCGTGTTAATAGACCCGAAAAAGGGGAGACCCTCAAGGGACCCACGGGGTTTCGGGTTCCCTCAGGACGTTCCGAAAGAAGTTGAGAGACTATTCTCCCTCCAGTTTATTAGAACGGGGAGAACGAGAGGGGGAGACAAGGAGAATCGGAGGCCACGGGGTCAGAACCAGCGGAAGACCCGGTCGCCAGTTGAGAGACTGGGACCCTCCGACAGACGTGCCGGGAGTCTCACTGGTCCACATACGAGTGACCTGGTACCCTGGTGCTGAGAGTCTTTGGGGAGGGACACGAGCGCACCTGACTACGGGGACGGCTATGAACGAGACAACAGTGTCTCGACCTTGACAGGAGTTGGCCGTGATGGGCGAAGGGAAGCGTTCCTTCGCGACGGAAGTGTAAGGTCTGGGTGACCGTAGATCAGATAGACCTTGGCCAGAGACTCGGATCGAACTCCCCTTTCTACCAAGCGGGACCCCTGGGGACGGACTCCCCTAACGACGTACGCCGGCTACCCACGTGGGTCTTCTCGAGGGGGACACAGGACACAGACTCTTCCCTGTTCCTCGTTTTCGGAAGGCGTCGACACAAAGTCCAAAGACTCTCTTACCAGTTCCGAAGCCCTCTCTGTTCCGTACGACTCGAGAGAACCTTGAAGTCTCTTCACTTCCGACCGTAAACTCCCCCTTTACCTCCCGACCGAGGGTTCCTGAACTCTACTGTGGGTCCCTATACTAGAACAAGGGGAAGGTCGACACTCTAGGGACTGGTTCGTACCGGTCCGTCTATGGGAGGCGTCTGACTCTCGAGTCGATTTCCTCGGGACTTTTGCTCCAACGAGTCGTGTCACGTGACGGGTTCGACCGAGAAAGGGTCTCTCGGGACCTCTGGGCACCTCTTCCCGTCCTGGTGGAGTGGACACCGACGTCCCCCCGTTTGGGACTCTTCGACAGGACCAGATGGTGTCTACGGTGCTGGACTTTAACTCTGTCCCTCCACACTCCGACGTGGCCGAGACACACGGGCAGGAACCGAGAGGGGTTCTAGGGAAGGAAGGAGTGTGGGACCTAGACGAGAGTGTCCCTGAACCAAGGCCTTCACCTGCCACCGATTCCTACCCGAACAGTTGGGAATCCAATCTTCGACGGAGGGGTCCCATCTTGGTCTCCGTCCGCAGGGAAGGAGGTCCCAGGGGAGCGGGAGTGAGACGTCCCGAGTACGTTCTCCCCTGAGCCCTGTGGCTCACCGGAGTGAGTGGCACCGGAACGGATCCATTAGGAAGAACTGGTCGACTCGGTGAACGAAGAGCAAGCCGGCTTTCTCGGACGGGCGTCCCTAGTGATGGCCGAGTATGTCGAAGACAAAGATTTTGTGTCTCTTGTCTCAGAAAAGGATGGACATTTTACCCCCACTACTGGGACCAGGGAGTGACTTACCTACGTGCCTAGGTAACTCTCTTCGAGCGTTCTCGCGAAGAAGAGGTGCACGTCCCGACCTGAAGAATCACACAGTTCCTCCTGGCAAACCAAAGTAACAGCGGAATATGACTCTGCAGACACCCACGACAAACGGGTCGTGGGAGAAAAGGATCTCCCCGACGGGGGAGGGTGAGACACGCCGAGTTCATCCCGACAGTGAGGGCTGCACCCACCGGGTCCTGGGTTCGCTCCGGGTACTGGCACGAGAGAACCCCAACTACAGACGTCGGTACCTGTCTATGCATGTCTAACTGAATACGGGGGAACAAGGACCACAAATTTTTATATTAAATCTTGTTCGAAGTAGGGATGCACACGAGTTTGAGTTGAAGGGTGGTAAACAAGGATATTAGGTACGTAAAAAAGAACTCGCGACGACACACAGACCGGACCTCGGTCCGACGTTCTTGGGTCCCCCACTCGTTCGCCCGTGTCGGAGACGGGAACCCACGACGGGGGCCCGGGGGTGGTCTCGGGGGAACCTCCCCGCATTCCTCCCGAGGCGACGGAGAAGGAGATCCGGAGTCGAAGAATCTGAAGGTGTAAGTTCTAGGGTGTCCCTTTGTCTGGGGTTCTAGTCGTAATGGACCTCGAGTCTCCTCCATTTTCGTGGTGTAAAAACGAAGGGTTAACTGTACACGTGTCTTTGTTTAGGCTTGGGTTCGTCTGGGAGAGCGGTGGACGAAGTGGTCGTGTGAGTGGGTTTGCGAAAGGTACCGAGACAGCTAAAACCTTACAGATCCGAGTCTGAAGTACGAGCGTCGGTTGCGATTTACAAGAAGTCGGAAAAAGGTAAGGAGGGAGAACCGTATGTACTTTCGTTACAATATATTGTGGATCTTTTCGTGTCCGGTGTTGTATTTCGAATTCCGACGAGGCTTAGATCCCTGGTCCGTCCCTTCTCGAGTGTGAAAAACGGGGACCTTGTAACGGACCACCGGAAAGAGGGAAGGGGTCGAGAGGACCTCTATAGATGTTATGTCATGTTAGTCATAACGAGGACTGAATATAGATTGTGTTCCTACCATACTTCTTTTGTAGTACATTACGTTTTGAGGTCGCAACACACGTAAGGAAGTTGTTGGTTCCTCCAGTCCTCACCCGATCTCGACAACACACCAAAACCATGCCTGTCGTCACTACACTTCTCGAGCCCTATTATATGTACGAATACCGGAGGGTCTGGTCAAGGACGGTGACCAGGACCCGAGTTTCTGACCTGTCTACGCCCTACCTCTCTGTCTCCCGAGATCTACGTAGGTGTCTTGTGTAAGATCTTGGATCCTCATTGTTCTACATTACATCAGTATACCCGTCCTCCTTTGGGATACCCGTTCTCAAGCGACCTCAACCTTTCTCTGGCTTATGTCTGGGTCCCGTTGTGAAGTGGACCTCACCTTCCTTTAGTTCTACCGTTGATTGTCCGTCCCAAATGAAATGGAAAAAATTCTAAAAAAAAAAAAGTATACCTGACAAAAATTTCGGAGATAACTTAAACAATGTTGTAACGAAGACAAAATCCAAAAACCCCCAAAAACCGGGGCTCTGTACACTTGGGAATCAAGGGACTGGTCCCGAGTTTGGGTGCGGGGGACGTAACCTTCCGTTTCAGAGTGGGTGACCTGGTGGTCCCTTTAGGGATTGAATGAAGATAAACTACTGTCACGTCGTCAAGAATCCCGAGGAGTGTGCATACCTCCTACTGATTCACTGGTCCTCGACGACGTCCGAAGAGTGTCCAGTCTCACTATCCTCAGTGTCGGACTACGGGACCCCACCCCACCCCCACCAAGAGGTCCCGAAGTCTCTCCTCCACGTCGACCAGTGGACCAACTAACAACCGGAAGATTCGTCATTGCGTACCTCCGTCACGTCACCTCCCCGGGGTTCCGATAAAATACGATACACCGGAGTCAAAGTAATATTTTACTACTATTATTACAAAGGACGGAGGTCTAAAAACATTCTTTACTTCTTAAGTACATTTCGTGACTCAAAGTAACAAACCGTGCACCGCCCACGAAATCTCGAGAAGTAATGACAGTAGTGACAATAGACGCCTTGACAGAACCTTGAACGACCCTCCGACTCGTGTCTCCAGAACGGACGGAAGAGTCCCTCCCACTGTTACGGGTACACCAAACCCCCTTCCGGTGTCCCGACTCAAACGACTGACTATGGTAGACCCCTAAGAAACATCAGTCTTTCGCTTTGGATACTTCTTAGTCCCGAGGACCTTTAGTCACGACAGACAGTAAAATAGTACTAGTAACTGCACTAAGTGACTGGTAGTGATACCCGGTCCGTGAAATAGACGTGATAGAGATTCGGTGTGTTGGTGGTATGTTCCATCCCCGGAGTGAAGACACGAAGGTCTTAGGAAGGGATCGTGAAAAGAGGAGGATTGGGGTAGCGGAGTGTAATGTGTACTGGTACTCACAAACCGACGACTGTGGAACACCGGGGAACCTGGAGATTACGGACTGGGATCGACCGTAATACACTACGAGTAAGCACAGAATTAGAAACACCGGGGTACCTGATATCGGGAGGTCCACGGAAACGGGTACCCTAAGAGGTCTGTTCTTATGACCTCACCTGACGACAAAGGAGGAGGTCCCCTAGAAGGGTTGGACTCCTAGTTTGGACGCAAAGGAGGTGACTGTCCACCTAACGAATGGTACCTCGGTGGACCCTTCGGGGTCGTCTGTAATATTTATCTCCGTTTTTACTTACTTTCACAATCGTTTACGCATATCCCACTCATGAGTCGGAAAGAAATGTCTACTCCTCCTCGGGCCTCGAGTCTTTACTGTGACTTAAGTGGTTCCAAACATTCTGATCCTTCACAACCCGACCCTAGACTAGGGAAAGAGAGACTAGGGTTTCAGGAACGAAATCACGTTGGTCGAAGGTTCTGTCGTGGTCACTAAGAGTGGAGAACCACGAGTGGGTGGACACATCAGGGAAGGTGTAGGTTCCCTCGACTTACACATCACTTATCTTATAATACCTTTACTCTCCAAAGGTATTACACTGTAAACTCCAATTCAATATTTTCTGTAGTTGTGAGACATAGTCAAGAAGAACCTAGTAATAGAGGAGACCCCTTTCGGTCGATGGTATAGTACTGTCCTGAGTCCGTCGGAATCCCTCTCCAAGTTCACCGTTTCTTGACTCCGGAGGACGGTTCTTCATTGGGATTGAGCGGTCCATGGGTTCAGTGGAACCTTCATCTAGGAAGTCGGGACCAGTCCGAAAGTCTACTACCATAGGGATGGTTGTAGAGATGACGTTGGAGGACTCCCGGAGACTCGGTCCTGGTGGGTCGGTTTGAACCCAAGGACTACGGTCTTTGGTACTCTCTCAACAAAATTCACTTTCAGTGAGTTAGAGTAGACTGAGAAACACTGGGACACCTGTTATCAGGTACCTTAAGAGGTCCCGTCTTATGACCTCACCTATCGGTAGGGGAAGAGGTCTCCTAGAAAGGTTGGGTCCCTATCTTGGGTCCAGAGGACGTCTATCTAAGAAATGGTCGACTCGGTGGTCCCTTCGGGTCTAACAAAATTCAGTGAGACAAAATCTCGTTAAACCATGAGTCGTCACCTTTTGACCTCTTCCTTTCTCGTTGGGTAAGGTCATAAGAACGGACCTCTTAGGGACCACCTGGTGTCAGATACCCCAGAGTCTCTCAGCCTGTGTTGACTCGCTGATTGTGTGTCACCTTTTGATACCGAGAAGAGTTATGGTCAGACGGTGGATGTGACACTAACCGGGGCCCGGAGTAGGTCTTATCTTCTCCTGGTAAATAATTCCGTTCATACCTACACTCCCAACCTGGTATTTCTTCCGACTTGTGGCTTCTTAATTACGAAAGTTTGACACCACGATCTTTTCAGAGAACTCTCAGGGAACCTGTCGTTCCTCTACTTTGGTGAGTTAGGATTTCTTTTAGTTGGGACTTCTAACTAACCTTCTTAACTACGCCTTCGACTTCGAGGTCAAGAAACTGTGGACTACGCTTCTCCACTGAGTAACCTAGCAACCTTTTCTGGGACTAAGACCCTTTCTAATTCCCGTCCTCCACTTCTCCCACTGTCTCCTACTCTACCAACCTACCGTAGTGGTTGAGTTACCTGTACTCAAACTCGTTTGAGACCCTCGATCACTGCCTCCTTCGGACCGTACGACGTCAGGTACCCCAGTATTTCTCAGTCTGTGCTGACTCGTTGACTTGTTGTTGTACCTACCACCGTCCCGACCAAAAGGGTATCAATCAACCGACCACGACTTGCTACCCCTGTTCCTGGTTCGGGTCTCCACCTCTAGATCTGAGGGAAGGACCCGATAAAAACTCGGAGTTACTCGACAACGGTGGACGTTTGTACGAACTGACCGGACGTCCTTCTTTCCTCTGGAACTCCGGTAAATTTTGAAGGACGAACCAAGAGTCTGTGGATGAGAATTCTGGAGATCGTTGTCCAAAAATACTGAGGTACTGACCCTTTTCGGACTCTGAGAAAAGACCATACTAAAGAGTCTTAAGATCACCCTTGTCTCCCCACCAGAATATTAATCACTTCACTGACTTCACAAGGTCCACCGTCTACCCTGGGACCTTTCAGGTCGAAGGGACCGTCTCTCCGACCGTGTCGGTCATAGAGGACGTGGGACCCAGTAAAGTTGAGGTCGATGTCCCCCTTGTAAGGAGGGTACCTCAAGACGAAACTACGGTGACAAGAGCCTACGAAAGAGGTCTCGAAGAGCCAGGGAGCTGGGAAATTAGTCACATTCACTAAGAGTTAGCCCTCACTAGACGTTACATTTACAGATCTCTATAAAAGTTAACAGTGGGACCCTCACCCAACGATGTCCGTAGATCACTCATCTTCGGTCCCTACGGCGAGTTGTAGGAGGCTCCGTGTCCGGCCAGGGGTCTTGTTTCTTACTTGACGAGCTTGTGTAGTTTTCCTGGTGTCAACTCTCTGACGTGTGACCTTCGACCGGTTTGCGGTCGGGTGGCTTTTCGGAGTAAAGAGATCTGTTCCTCTTGACTTCAACGATAGGACGCCACCCCGACCTACCTCTGTGCACAGGGGTCCCCACGTCCGTCGACACCTGAGATAATAATCGGGACTCACTGGGACCCTTGTGACCCGAAGAAGACGGACTCTTTGAGTGCGTTCCCCCGAAAAAAAGTGACTAAGACGATTCATTTTTAGATATCAACGTCCCTATAATCAAAATTTCAATGACCACATATATGCCCCAAATCTTACTCTCACCCCTCCCAACCGACCTTTTCATGTACTGGGACACTTCAGCTTCGGTTAGTACGTAGAGGTAGAACCACTATGTCTTGTACAATGGGAAGACACTTCTGAAAAGGATTGACACACGAGACTCGACAAGAAACTGGTCCTCCCATGTCCAACCACGATTTACTAGGAGTGAGAAGAGAAACCCATAGTTGGTTCATGTGCTCCGTTGTGGTAAGTAGCGTTTCACACACTCGAAACCTTGGCTCGGTCCCATTTCGTCAAAGACGTACCTCTCACTTGGACACTAAAACAAAGAAACAAAACAACAACAGAAAACTAAACGAAACAAAAAACGACGTTTCCTTCGAAGTGATCCCGTCTCTGGAGACACTAAAACCTAAACAATCATATTACGACTCTTTTGTGGGACAGTTGGATCTAGCACGTTTAATAATACTTATAAAAACCCGAAGGGACCACCGAATCTACCCATTGTGAGACGGACGTTACACCCTCTGGACCCAAGTTAGGGACCGAACCCTTCTAGGGGACCTCTTCCCTTACCGTTGGATGAGGTCACAAGAACGGATCTCTTAGGGTACCTGTCTCTTCGAACCATTCGATGTCAGGTACCCCAACGTTTCTCAGTCTGTGTTGACTCGTTGATTGTGTATATGTGTGCTTGTGAAAGTGTCTGGTTGTGTGAGTACAGGTCGGTTCGGAGGGTAGTCTTTTAGGTCGTTTGAGTAAAGACGTACCGGGAAACTCGGAGTACAATTGTTTTACGTACGTGAGTCCATTGACTTCTGAGGTAATCCTCGGGGTTCGTTACCAAGACTCGAAAAAGAATTCCCATTTAGACTCAGGGTCCCCTCCCCTCCGTTTTACGGAAGAAACCCGAGGATCTTCACAGTTGTCTACCGACACGTAGACTCGACAGTCGAAGGGGAGTCGGCGTCGGGTGGTGAGGGGTCCGACCCGCGAGGCGAGGAGTGGAGTGTCCGTTTGTCGAACTTGACATCGGGGTCCTAGAACATCAGCTAGTCGACCAAGGGAGCTTCGACTCAGTTTCGGAGGAATTCCAGAAATTACCGCATTAGTATAGACGTCCTTTCTTCGGTCAAGTCCCTTTCCTCCTTTTTTTCTTACTTCACACACGGACAAAGGAAAGTAGGTAGACAAAGTGACCCTGTTCTTCAGAAAAGTTAGGAAAAACTGGACGAGATCAAAAGTCGTTGCGACTGCGGTCCTAAGACATCTTGAACCACAGTTGTCGTGGGGACCTCATACGTAGGGTCGTTGTGACGTCCGGAAGGTGAGAGACCGGTGGTGTCCCTAGAGACAGAAACGACTGACGTGTGTCGGGGGTGGAAAGACTGTTGGTCGAACAGTGAAAGACTTTCTCGGAGCTAGAGGGGTCTCTCGAGGTTCGTCTCGTCGTGGACGACCGGGGGTACAGAGGTACCTCGACTAAGTAAGGGGTGGTTCGTCGGTCCGGTCGGACTACGTCGAGGGTCCCTGGGAAGGAGTTCCGGTGACTACAGTGGGAGGACGGGTCGCGGAAGAGGAAGTGGAAGAAAACTCAAGTAAAAAAAAAAAGAGAAAACTCAAGAATCGAGAACCAAACACCGACAGGGGAGGGAGGAGAAGGTGTATGATATTTTTTTTTTTTCTGTTTGGTAGTGAATTCGGTCTCTCGGGAAAAAAAAGGAACCAGTTATCAATTCTTATTTTTACATAAGCTAAAAACACATAAATTAAAAACCGACACGACCCAGAAAAAACGACGTGTGCCCGACCGACGTTGCTCAGCCTCGATGACAGACCGACGTCACGTGTCCCAGGAGTGACGACACCGAAGAGAACACCTCGTCGCCGATATCCGTACGTCCAAAGTCATCAACGTCGAGGGCCCGAGATCTCGTGCCCGAGTCATCGACACTGTGTACCCAAATCAACGGGGTACCGTGCACCCTAGAAGAGTCTGAGTCCTAACTTGGTCGTAGGGAACGTACCGTTCCGTCTGAGAATTGGTGACCTGGTGGTTCCTTCAGGGGTCCCTCATAGAGATTGGAACGAGGACCGAGACCGGAAGTCAAGGTAACCCAACCGTAACACGACTGACCGAACTCCACCTAGTCCTGATGGTAACCTAACCGTCGTCTCTTATCCCGACTGGTGTGGTTATCACGGGTAGCCCCACACCCGTCCTGGATTCCGTTCCGGACGAACC
Organism: Capra ibex; assembly: GCA_006410555.1. Lineage (NCBI taxonomy): Eukaryota > Metazoa > Chordata > Mammalia > Artiodactyla > Bovidae > Capra > Capra ibex. Next base: position 3,574,464 of record SJYO01010634.1, read on the forward strand.
GGACGGAGACTAGTTGTGTCTCCGGGACCACCCTCCCTCGGTAACGACCCGTCGTCCCCTATCTTCGTCGTTTTTAGTTCGATCGGGGTCGGGGTCGGGTCGGGGGGCAGACCGTCCTTGTTTAAACGGACAGACACACGGAAGGTGGCCCGTTGATTTAGTTTTCAGGGAACCGGTGGTAGACTGGGTCTCCACCGAAGAGAACCTCTGTTCAGACCTTACACTTGTGTCCGACCACCCCTGGGAGCTCTCCACCACACCTATTACTTCCACGGACTCCTGTCGCCGGTTCCCTGACCCTGGTCCAGGTGGTCGGGACGGTGATTGACCCTCTGGGACCGTTTGACGGAGGGACCGGAGTGAGGTGTACCTATAATATTCCTCACGTAACACACGTTCCCTACACAATATAAGTCCCTCGTATAGTGTAGTCCGCGAACGATCATACACCAGGACCTAGATTAAAGACTTCAGTTTGGGCGCACCTGACCTCAGGACGAAGACGGGGAATATCGGTCACTGTCTCCCCACACGACACACGAATCGGTGACTCAGTACAGCTGAGAAACGTTCTTCGTTCAACGAAATAAGGAGAGAAAGAAGTAGAAGTCATAATGTCGCATTATCGTGTTTGGTAAGTCCACGAATCCTGCCACGGACCGTGTGTGTCATTAAAAGATAATAATAAATATATATATGTATAAAGGTCGAGATTTTGGTCGTCGATTTAAGTGTATGGTTAGAAGATAATGTACGAACGCACATGCGTACGACTCAGTGAAGTCAGCTCAGGATGAGACACGCTGGGGAGTCTGATATCGGGCGGTCCGAGGAGACACGTACCCCTAAGAGGTCCGTTCACATGACCTCACCTAACGACACGGGAGGAGGTCCCCTAGAACGGCTGGGTCCGTACCTTGGGCACGGAGAATACAGAGGACCTAACCGTCCGCTCAAGAAATGGTGATCACGGTGGACCCTTCGGGAATAGTGTACGGATGAATTATGATATATGACATAATTGACAATAGTCCTCTATTTTTATGTCAACAACCCTGAAGGGATCACCAGGTCACCGATTCTGAGGTGCGAGGGTTACGTCCCCCGACCACAAACTAGGGACCAGTCCCTTCATCTAGGAGGAACGGTGTTGATTTTTAGGGTGCACGGTATTACTTCTAGTTTCTAGGGTGCAGGACGTCAACCCTGGACCACGTTTATTTATTTACTTTGTAAAAAAATTTTTATACACCGACATCTTCGGTCTTACGAGTACAGTCCCTTTGAGCCTCGACTGGTCCTCCCGCCGGACCGACTCTCCCGGGTCCCACAGGCCCCTTTCGACCTGTAAGACAGCAGTAAACCAACCTTCACTGAGGGTGTCGGTGTCCCCGACGTCCTCACCGCCTTCGTCTGGCGGACCCAACCTTTGTCTTCCTACCGAAGGAGATTGTATAGAAACAATTATTCACTTCAACGAGTCAGGACAGGTTGAGAAACGCTGGGGTACTTGACATCGGACGGTCCGAGGAGTCAGGTATCCTAAAAGGTCCGATCTTATGACGTTACCCATCGGTAAAGGAAGAGGTCCCCTAGAAAGGTTGGGTCCCTAGCTTGGGTCCAGAGGGTGTAACGTCCGTCTAAGAAATGACAGACCCGGTGGTTTAAAAAGTGTTCGTAAGTCCGGTAAGGAATTCGTAGAGCAGTAAATGTGTGGGAAAATCCGCAAAGGAACTTACCCCTCTCCCCTTCGTAAGGACAAGGAAGATTCGATCTTGTACCGACCACTGACCGAGACTGAGTGACTCGGTTCTTCCGCCCGTCCCCCGTTTCTGCGTCCACAGGACAAAGGACCCGGCCACCCTAAAGGTAGTACAAGGGGACGGATCAACACTCATGTGTCTTCCAGGAGCCTCCCGGGCACTCAGACAGCCGTCAGTGGACGGGTACACGGATGGAGGGAGTCGTCTACTCAAAGTCGACACTTCCTTGTGACGGACCCAGATGGACCCTAACTCACTCGGGTTGAGGAGGATTAAGACGGGTCGTTCTACCGATTTCTAGGCCCGGGTCATCCTGCCTCTTTCTGTCCTGACTACAATGAGTTTTCCGAACGAAACACAAATTTTGTGGGGACGATCCACAGACAAAAATTTGTAGAAACTGTTGTAGTGGGACTTCCGGAGAGGAATCGGCGGAACAAATGGGTCCCGTCGAGGGGACCCCGGACACGAGACTACGTGTCGAGACGAAGGGCGACGGGTCCCAAACTTTTCCGTGTCATACTCTTTAGGTTTTATCGGAAGTCAGGGTACGCGACCCTCCGTCCGTCGTGTCGGGGACGGAGAAAGGTCGGGAGGGCGTCCTGTAAAGGAGGTACGGTAAACCTCGGGCGTCGCAGGGGGCACTCCGGTTCCTCGACCGTAGAAGGGGACCAAGACGACGCGTCCTAGACTCGTGTGTGGACTTTCAGTGAGATGGACCACAGACGAGTCGAGTGGTCGTGTCGACGGCTGACCGATTACGAAGAGGGGTCGAGACTCGACCTCTCCCAAATAATAGGAGCTAAGACATTGTGAGGGACCTTTCCATAAAAAGGAATCATTGGTGACTTTAAGGACTAATCAGGACGTGACGGTCACGGTCGGACATCTGATCTTAGGACGTCAGGGGTGAACCCATTACCTCTCTCTGACTCGGCCGACTTTCCCCAACTTCGTAGTGTGTGGAGGTACGGTCCCGGACCCGGTACGGGATGGGTAAAGTCTTCAGTCCCTTTTCTGAAACGACGCAACGGAGACTCGTCGAGGTAGATTTCCCAGACCGGTATAAAAGTCCGAGATTTTACATATTCCCCGACGGGTCCACTGAGTCTACCATTTCTTTAGACGGACGTTACGTCCTCGGTGTCCAAGTTAGGGACCCAGTCCTTCTAGGGGACCTCATCCTTTACCGTTAGGTGTAGATTAGGTTAGGGTACATCTCTCCTCGAATGTCACCCGATGTCAGGTATCCCAGTGTTTTCTAGACTGTGTTGACTCACACATGTGTACGTTCTAAATATTCCAACACTAGACTTTCCATGGAACTCTAGGGCAGAGGAAAACTTACTGTTCCACCCCCAATCTCTCTACTCTGTAGGGAGTCTGGACTGAACGGACCCGTCTTGTTGAGATTGAAATAAGACCACCTTTAAATATTACTGTCTCCTCGTTGGGTTGTAGACTTTCACCCTTTTTGACTCTCTTCTTTAAGGGCATTATAATCGTGTAAATTTTGTTTGGGACATCATTAGACTTCCAGTAGGATTGGGTAATGACTCTTCGCTATGCGTGAATAGATTTTTGAAGAGGGTATCGTGGACGGGGTAAGACGGGACGTATTATCTAGCACAAACACTGGACGAAGGGGAAAAATTATGTTTTCAAGGAACTTTCACACTTCACAATCGACGGGTCAGCACAGACTAAGAAACGTTGGGGTACCTGACATCGGACGGTCCGAGGAGTCAGGTGCTTTAAGAGGTCCGGTCTTATGATCTCATCCAACGGTACGGGAGGAAGTCCCCTAGAAGGACTGGGTCCCTAACTTGGGTCCACAGAACGTAACGTCCGTCTAAGAAATGGTAGACTCGGTGGTCCCTTTGGGAGATTCAAGGATCTTCGTCTCTGATATAAAGTGGGGGAACAAATAAATGAGGGTATTCGTAGATAATTATGACATGACCTATGACTTTATGTTCTCACTTATTCCTAAGAAGGGAGTGCTCGTCACCTTCTCTGTTTATATGTCCGTTCATAGACAGTAGCCTCTCTGTCGACACTAATTTCCTCCGTGTTTTCTCTCACCAGTGGACTCACTCACACGGACCCCGTCTGTAACCTCCTTACACTCACCCACCTGTCGCCGACTTGGTCTCTCGTTATCCCTTCCCCTCGCGGAGAAATAGGACCCTAGGTGACCTCCAAGAAGTCGTCTACTGTAAAGAAAAAAATCTTTCCAGATCCTTTAGTAACCTCGTCCGTTCTCACCACCGATCCCTTAGTCAAACCTTCGGTACGACGTTATCAAGACCATTTTTTTTTTCACTCCAGATTTGGTCACACGACCTTCCCTCCCTCTCCCAAGAACATACTAAAAGTCCCCTATGATTTGGGGGACTTTAACGTGTATTTTAATCCATACACGAACGTACATAAAAAGACCCTTTTAACGGGTATATAAAACGATAAATTGTTGGTCACTTTTTTCCTGTTTCGTAGTTCTCGACTTCGAACCTGAAAGGACCACCAGATCACCAATTCATGGGTGACCGGTTACATCCCCTGTGTCCAAACTAGGGTCCAGGTCCTTCTAAGGTGTACGACTCCCCGTTGCTTCTAGTACGCAGTGTTAATGACTCGGACACGAGATTTCGAGTCTTTGGTGTTGATGACTTCGGACGCATGGGATCTCGGGTACGAGGGGTTGTTCTCTTCGGTGGGGTTACTCTTCGGGTGTGTGGTGTCACTTCTCATCGGGGACGAGCGACGTTAGTGTCTTCCAGACGTGCGTCGTTGTCTCTGGGTCGTGTCAGTCTTTCTTTAATTTTATTAATTTTTTTAAAATTTTGTCTCGACTCAGAACACCTCCCCTCCTGTGGTTTTGGATACCTAACTTGTCTTCCCCTTTTTTTCCGTCGAGTCCTGGGTCTGAGCACAGAATAAATACAATAAAGGAGTTCTTCATCAACAACTTAATTTCTATTTTAAACTATCTAAAGAGAGAATTTAAATTACTAATGGTCACTGTCTGATTAACTTAGGACTCAGACTAAGGACCTAGAATGATTCTAGAAAAACTGAGTGAGTTTTGTGCTCCGAAAGTCCAAGACCCTAAAGACCCGTAAAGTACCTCTTTACAGAAGACCCTCGGAGGGCAGAAACGGTAGGCAGAGAAGAGTAAACTCCGACAATCTCGACTAAGTTCCAACCGGACTCTCAAACAGGAAGATCTCTAGATGTTCTCCTAAATACGAGTCTGGACGAGTGTCCAGGATATGTAGGACTCCGACCACCCCCACTCCCCTCCCCCTGGCTCTTCCTCTTCTCCCAATTCTTCCCTCTGCCACGTACTGCGGTAACTTATATTTCCGGACACATAGAAGAGAAGTAAGTTCCGAAAGGGAAGGGTCTGACGGAGACACAGACACCAAGAAGAAAACCCTCTGAAGTGAGGACGAGAATTGAGTATGTCCATTTACTGGTGTAGATGTAGGGTCTTCAGGAGACTCGCCGACCATCAACGGGTACCGTTGCCGAGACGTGTCACCGGACCGTCCGAACCAAATACTGATTTGGTCTCCTAGTTTCGGAAAGTCCCAAGGTCTCCTAGTCTAGGGTCGGATGGGGAAGGGGTCACGGACCTGTAAGGGACATCGGAGGGGAGATAGGGCGCTCACGGGACGGAGTGGACAACACGTGTGTTTGGGGTACGGGGACGATTGTGCAACGACAAACTTGACAAGAAGGAATCGGACTCGACTTAGTAGAAGAGACCTTGAACACGTGTGAGTCCCTTGATAAAGATGCTTCCCAGTCAATCAGTAGGGGATGCAAAATTTACTTACGAATCTTATATAAAAGAAACAATAAACATACAAAAATCCCGTAAACCCCCTCACCACACCCTGAGCTCTAATTGAAAATAAAAGACAAACAGAAAAATGACTCATAAAGGACAACTGACATTTGTGAGATTTTTATGTCTTTCCGACTGTCTTCTTCTACCTTTAGAGATATTAAAGTCGTCGACTCCTCCTGACGACTTTTGTAAAACCAGATACCGAAAAGTCTGATAAGACGCTCTATCATTACCCTAACATGCCATGATAAGACTTTAGACGATATTTAAATCACAGATAGCACTTGAAAAAAGATGTCATTCTGTTTGTGATGAGTAGACATAGTTATATAAGACCACGTATGTTATAATAAACAAATACAAGAGTAAAATCACTGACGTAGTACGGAGTAACTTACGTAATTTGACCCAAAACCTTTTATGTAAGACGTCCTTACATAAAAAAACAATTTGGTCTAGATTCAGTTAGTGGGTCCTTCTAAAATAGATAAATAAATAACCGGTGCGGGTACACCAGACACCCTAGAATCAAGAGACGGGACCCTAACTTGGGTCCGGGAGTCGCCCCTCTCACACCTCAGGATTGCCCACCGGGTGGTTCCTTCTTTCCGAGACTACACCGAAGGACTAGAAACAGCAACACTCTCGAGTCATGGAGTGTCGTCATCTGTCGGTACCCACGAGGGAACTACCGACGTCATAAACGTTGGACTTGGCGGGTCCGATACTGGAAAGTCCTTTGCCACCCCTCGATAGGGGTCGGACACTACCAATGCGGAATACCACTCGACATCGACCCACCGTCCGGACGGAAGGGACGGGTGGGGGTCTCTCCTGAAGACGGAGCACGACTGACTAACGAATTGATGGGTCTCTTTCGGTTCAGTGCGAAGGGGCGTCTCCGACTCCTCTGTGCAGAGTTTGTGGTTCAGACCGTCGTGGTTCTGGGCGAGACCCAAAGAGACGTGTGAAGGGGTCGAACACGTTGTGACCTGGTGAATGAAGAGGTAGACTATTATCTCGTAGGGAGCAACCTTCATCCTGTGACGGTTCACGAACAGAGCCAATTACGAAAACCACTTCCGGACGTCTCCCTTGTCAGTCCGCCATTTATCCACACTCTACTCGGTCACCCACTCCGTCCGTCCTTCCCAGACCTTTTGACAACTATAGAACCTCCACTGTTCTCCGAATCCCCAGTCTCATGAACCACAACAGTGAAGGATCGCCGTACCGTACTCTGTCCAACGGGTTAGAGGAACTTGAAATCAAAAGAGGAGACATTTTACGCCTATTCGTATAGAGGGAAAATACTAATGATAGTCCTAATTATTTTCAGTAGTGCAAACTTATATCGGATTAATTTACAATAGATGTCGTATGTAAATAGAATATTTAAATAATATCCCTATAATGTGTTAATTCTAGTAATAGCTAGACACACAAGGATAACGGTAAAACATGTGACAAAACTTTAGAGTATACTAATTTTATTATTGTTATTATTACGTAAATTTTACAGTCCTCGCTCCTGAGTTCGTATTTTGACTTCTTTCCGTCGTTCTTACTCTACGGTCTCGTCTTCTTTCGTTTCACTTCGGATCTCGTCCCCCTCCTTCCTCCCTGTGCCCTCACCCGGTCGACCCTCGGGGCTCTCCGCTCCGACCTCAGTGGTAGGGGCCGACCGGCTCGACGTGAGCCGGGAGACGGACCTGACTGTTGGAGAGGAGGGCTGTCACACGCGAGACAAAGGTTGTCGGGGACCCTAGACACCAAGACAAACGAGTCAGGGACCCGTCAGGGAGGTGGGGTTCTCCTCCACCTCCGACGACAGAAGGGAGGTCACTCTTCATCTCCCAGGAGGGTACGAGGATAGACGGGTGAGACGTCGGACTCCGACACGTCCATAAGGTGTTTCGACGAGAGAGGGGAGAAACGGTCCCGCTCCTACCGACAACCCCGAGGGAAGTTCCACGACCCCTCAGTCAGTAGATCGGTGTGGTGGGACGTTTCTGAACGTCATTTTCCATTTTTATTCCTGATTGTAAATGTGCACTACACTTCAATGTGTCCTGAACTTATCAGATAAGGATATACCCTTTTCTCTACCGTTCTGACTCGTAGCTGTAAGATCCTTAGTTGCTTGATTTTACCTGACCTTACCCACTTAAATTGAGTCTACTGGTAATATAGATGATGACACCCGTCCTTAGGGAGTCTTCTTTACCTGATCGGTAGTACCAGTTGTTTTCTCAGGTTTTACGTCATGAACCTACGTCAGAGTTTTTGCTGTCCTACTAGAGAAGTAAAGGTTCCGTTTGGTAGGGTATAGTGTCATTAGGTTCCGATACGGGGTTGGTCATTGCGACTTCTTCGACTTCAACTTGCCAAGATACTTCTGGATGTTCTGACACACCTTGATTGTGGCGTTTTTCTACAGGAACGGTAAGATCCCCGGACCTTACGTTTTCGTCCTTCAGTTCTTTGTGGACCTCATTGGCCGTTTAAACCGGAACCTTACGCCTTACTTCGTCCCGTTTCCGATTATCTCAAAACGGTTCTTTTACGTGACCAGTGTCGTTTGTGGGAGCAGGTTGTTGTGTTCTCTTCTGAGATGTGTACCTGTAGCGGTCTACCAGTTGTCGCTTTAGTCTGACTAATATAAGAAACGTCGGTTTCTACCTCTTCGAGATATGTCAGTTGTTTTTGTTCTGGTCCTCGACTGACACCGAGTCTAGTACTTGAGGAATAATGGTTTAAGTCTGAATTTAACTTCTTTCATCCCTTTTGGCGATCTGGTAAGTCTATACTGGATTTAGTTTAGGGAATACTAATATGTCACCTTCACTCTTTATCTATATTCCCGGATCTAGACTATCTGTCTCACGGACTACTTGATACCTTACTGCAAGCACTGTAACATGTCCTCCCTAGTTCTGGTAGGGGTACCTTTTTTTTTACGTTTTTTCGTTTTACCGACAGACCCCTCCGGAATGTTTATCGACACTTTTCTTCTCTCCGTTTTTCGTTTCCTCTTCTCCTTTCTATATTCGTAGACTTACGTCTCAACGTTTCTTATCGTTCTTCTCTATTCTTTCGGAAGAAGTCACTAGTTACGTTTCTTTATCTCCTTTTGTTGTCTTACCCTTTCTGATCTCTAGAGAAGTTCTTTTAATCTCTATGGTTCCCTTGTAAAGTACGTTTCTACCCGAGCTATTTCCTGTCTTT
>SJYO01010634.1:3584716-3803152 GCA_006410555.1 Capra ibex
CTAGTTACGTTTCTTTATCTCCTTTTGTTGTCTTACCCTTTCTGATCTCTAGAGAAGTTCTTTTAATCTCTATGGTTCCCTTGTAAAGTACGTTTCTACCCGAGCTATTTCCTGTCTTTACCATACCAGGACTGTCTTCGTCTTCTATAATTCTTCTCCACCGTTCTTATGTGTCTTCTTGATATGTTTTTTCTAGAAGTGCTGGGTCTATTAGTACTACCACATTAGTGAGTGGATCTCGGTCTGTAGGACCTTACACTTCAGTTCGCCCGGAATCTTTCGTAGTGATACTTGTTTCGATCACCTCCACTACCTTAANCACTACCTTAAGGTCAACTCGATAAAGTTTAGGACTTTCTACTACGACACTTTCACGACGTGAGTTATACGGTCGTTTAAACCTTTTGAGTCGTCACCGGTGTCCTGACCTTTTCCAGTCGAAAGTAACGTTAAGGTTTCTTTCCGTTACGGTTTCTTACGAGTTTGATGGTGTGTTAACGTGAGTAGAGTGTACGATCATTTCATTACGAGTTTTAAGAGGTTCGGTCCGAAGTCGTTATACACTTGGTACTTGAAGGTCTACAAGTTCGACCAAAATCTTTTCCGTCTCCTTAGTCTCTAGTTTAACGGTTGTAGACGACCTAGTACCTTTTTCGTTCTCTCAAGGTCTTTTTGTAGATAAAGACGAAAGAACTGATACGGTTTCGGAAACTGACACACCTAGTGTTAGTTGACACCCTTTAAGAATCTCTCTACCCTTATGGTCTGGTGGACTGGACGGAGAACTCTTTACACATACGTCCAGTCCTTCGTTGTCATTCTTGAACCGTACCTTGTTGTCTGAACAAGGTTTATCCCTTTCCTCATGCACTTCCGACATATAACAGTAGGACGAATAAATTGAAGATACGTCTCATGTAGTACTCTTTGCGACCCGACCTTCTTTGTGTTCGACCTTAGTTCTAACGGTCCTCTTTAGAGTTATTGGAGTCTATACGTCTACTGTGGTGGGAATACCGTCTTTCACTTCTCCTTGATTTTTCGGAGAACTACTTTTACTTCCTCCTCTCACTTTTTCAACCGAATTTCGAGTTGTAAGTCTTTCGCTGATAGTACCGTAGACCAGGGTAGTGAAGTACCCTTTATCTACCCCTTTGTCACCTTTGTCACAGTCTGAAATAAAAACCCCCGAGGTTCTAGTGACGTCTACCACTGACGTCGGTACTTTAATTTTCTGCGAATGAGGAACCTTCTTTTCAATACTGGTTGGATCTATCGTATAAGTTTTCGTCCCTGTAATGAAACGGCTGATTCCAGACAGATCAGTTCCGATACCAAAAAGGACACCAGTACATACCTACACTCTCAACCTGACACTTCTTCCGACTCGTGGCTTCTCAACTACGAAAACTCGACACCACAACCTCTTCTGAGAACTCTCAGGGAACCTGACGTTCCTCTAGGTTGGTCAGGTAAGACTTTCTCTNGGACCCTAAAGAAACCTTCCTTACTACGATTTCGACTTTGAGGTCATGAAACCGGTGGAGTACGCTTCTCAACTGAGTAACCTTTTCTGACACTACGACCCTCCCTAACCCCCGTGCTCCTCTTCCCCTACTGGCTCCTACTCTACCGACCTACCGTAGTGCCTGAGCTACTTGTACTCAGACTCACTTGAGACCCTCAACCACTACCTGTCCCTCCGGACCGTACGACGCTAAGTACCCCAGTGTGTCTCAGCCTACACTGAATCGCTGACTTGATAAATATACCCTTTTCTTGGATTTTTTCTTACCATATATATATACATATATACTTAGTCAGTATGTACACATATATATACATTCATGTGTACATATTGACTAAGTGTAGTGACATATGGACTTTGATTGTGTTGTAACATTCAGTTGATATAAGGTCATTTTTGATTGAATTTTTTTATCAAGTACGGAGTGAATAGACGTTTTACGAATTGGAGAGGTCTTCGATTTTCGGGTTTTAGAAACTGAAGGGTTCTGGTTTTTCGGGTCTCTTTCCGTCTAGACCCCAAACTAGGTTTTCAGTATGGGAAAGGTCGAATGACACTGGTTATACTTTTTCACTAAAAAACCTTACGAGTTGGGGTATCATCCCTTATACTTTCTCTCTTTTTGTCACCTCTTTATCCTGTAAGGTGTGGACAGGATTTTAGTGACGTCCATCACTGACGACGGTACTTTAATATTTTGCGAACGAGGAACCTTCTTATCGATACTGATTGGATCTGTAGTATAATTTTTCGTCTCTGCGATGAAACGGCTGTTTCCAGGCATATCAATTTCGATACCGAAAAGGTCATCAGTATATACCTAAACTCTCAATCTGGTATTTCTTACGACTCGTGACTTCTTAGGTACGAAGGCTTGACACCACGATCTTTTAAGAGAAGTTTCAGGGAACTTACCGTTCCTATAGTTTGGTCAGTTAACATTTCCTTTAGTTGGGACTTCTAAGTAACCTTTCTGGCTACGACTTCGACTTCGAGGTTATGAACCTGGTGGACTAAGCTTCTCGATCAAGTAACCTTTTCTGGAACTACGACCCTTTCTATCTTCCGTCCTCTTCCCCTACTGTCTCTACTCTACCAACCCACCGTAGTGGTTGAGTTACCTGTACTCAGACTCGTTCGACGACCTTTACCGCTTCCTATCCCTTCGACCCACACGAGACCAGGTACCCCAGAGTTTCTCTGACTTGTTGTGGACAGGAGTCATTTGTAGTAATTAGTTAGTGGTAGACGTAAGGAAGGTGGTCGGAGTCTGAGGAAACATCTCACGAGGTGTATTACCTAGTATTAACAGTGAACTCCCCTTTGGATAAAAAGAATTCACGGAGGAGAACTAGAGAACCCGTTCGTTTCGAGTGAGTGTCCTTCCAGAATCTTTCCGTTTTCTACAAGAACCTTTAGTCTGCAATTCGTTAAATCTGTCTCTAAGACACCGAGCGTCAGTTATTTCCTTTTGTATTGACCCCCCCTGAAAGTTTTTCCACAATTCCTTTCAAAGGTCTCACTAAACTTACATTAGCTACCTCTTATTTCCTCTTGTTTTGGGTGCCACTTGTCAAAGGTCGCCCCGACGCACAAGGTTGGTGGACCCCTCGAAAAGTTTCGCCACCGGCGAGTCCGACGAGACGTCCGGTTAATTTAGTCTTAAAGACCCCCACCCACCCCGGTCCCGTCGGAAACAAGAAGTCTTCGAGGACTCTCCCAAGATTTCACGTCGGACCCGACTCTTGGTCAATTCTGTTTCCGGGGGTCGCCTCCGCCCCCGTCTTTGTGGAGGTGAGTGGAAGAGGCGGAGACCGTCCAAGGGGTTTTAGCACACATACGTCGGGTGTAACTTCGTCTAGGACCTCACCCCCAGGACATGGGGTCACTTCCGTAGGTCCCGAGGGAAGGTCAGGAAGAACAGCCGACGGTCGTGAGGAAGTAAGGTCTCCGACTACTGGAGCCGCTCCCTGTACCGGTCCACGTTTGGCCCTCCCGACGGACCTCTGGGCCCCTCTCCCGTTCGGGTTGGGCGGAAGTGAAAGGACCGGACCTCGAGTTTGAACCCCGAGTCCGAGGAATTCTGTTGAAGAGTCACAACGTTTCCGCCGTCCTTCACAGGGGTGGAAAACCGTTGACTGCGTGTCTCGTCAGTCAAGACACTCTCTTTTCCTTTCTCTTCCTCTCTCTCCCGTTCGCCCCGCCTCACACCCCCTCTCTCCTTCATGTAGTCTATGACGGGGACTCCGGCGTCAAGGGGTTTTACGAAGACGAGACAGGGGGTCGAGGAGGGGAGGCAGAGGGTGGGGGGAGACGCCCCGCCGTCGAAAACCGGTCCCGAGACTGGGGTCCAAGTTCCGCCGAAGACCGACGGACAGGTCGCTCCCACAACCCACTGTCTTCTCAAGATAAGTCAGATCTTACTTAAGAAACGAGTGAAGGAGTGTGGGAGCAACCTCTTCCTTTACCGTTGGGTGAGGTCAGAAGGACGGACTTCTTAAGGTACCTGTCTTCACGGACCGCCCGACGTCAGGTACCCCACCGCGCTGGTTGTGAAAGTGTGGGAGTGTCTGACAGAAGTACATAAACCAAAAAATAGAGCCCGATTTTAATCGTTAGTCTAAGGGCTCGTCCTGCCAGAACCCACAGGTAGACCCAGACTCCATGAAAACACTTGTGAATCCTTCGAGTCACCCCTGGTTAGAGGACGTTTACCATTTTGATCCTCGGTTTATACTGCCGCTTACTGAAGAGAGTAGGAAGACATCTTTTGACTTCTCTGTCCCCAAGAGTAACTACTGACTAGACAAAGGACCAGGGGATTTTGTGTCTAAATGTTGAGGAAGGGACGACGGGACTCTTTCATCTTTTTAGTCATCCTATTAACCCTCCTCTCCCATATTGCTTAAACTAAATGATTTTAGGACTGAAGAACAATTAGTGTGAGGTCTTATTTCCATTTTACGTTAAGACTCCCAGTTTACGAATCTACCGTTGTGAGCGAGACAAGAATGACTTTCGTAGACAGTCAATAGTGGTTTGAAGGGGATTCTCGGGTTTTTATTTTGAATTTTTACAGGTAAGATATTCCGAACATCCTAACTTCTACTCTCTTAACCCTTCCACACACACGTAAAAACATCCCTTGTACGGGACACAAACCTTCCAGAAGGGTAGAGTGAAACAGACCGTTTGAGGATGAGTAGGGACTTCCGGGTCACTTTATAGTGGGGGACGGACTTTAGATCAAGGTGTGAGGTCTATCGTCTCCGAGGGGAGAGGAAACATGGTGGAGAAGGGTTTGTTAACATAAACAACGGTAAAGAGAAAAGTAAACGGGTTCGAGAATCTGACGACTTATCGACCCGGGTACGGAAAAGTTAAGATCCTAAGGGTCGAGGATCTTACCCTTGTGTGAGTTATGTACTACGTCTCTATATAAGGTTTTACTTCAATCTCTAGGAGCCGTTTACTGACCGGCTATCGTCACTACCGTCCCTCCCTCTCTATGACGATAAGGTGGACCATTTCTTTATGTTGAGTTAGTCGTGTAACTAATAAGGATCCTTTTGGTTCACCAAAACATTGATTCGATCTGAAATTCGAAAGAAAAGTGTGATTATAGTCTCAGACGGTGTGTCGTGAGAGACCTTCGACTACGGATACTCAAAAGGTCAGAATAAAAGGGTCTTACAGGAAGTGTCCGGGGATGTTAGAGATGGTGAACGAAGAGAAGGGGGGACCCAGAAGTAAAGGACGGAGAGACGGAACCGAGGACGACCAAGGAGACGGACCCGACAGGAAGGGTTACAGACGAGGAAGTTTGGGTGGAACGTGTCTGCACCCACGGTACGAGTCTATAGGGGAAGGAGGTCTTCGACACGACTTAAGTCCGGGTCAGAATTCGGGGATCTGGGCACTAGAGTGAAGAGGACTTGAGGGTGCACCAAGAGTCAGTGAGAGTTCACTTATTTCACACACGTATACACAGAATCGAGGAATTTGTCTGACGGGGTAGGAACGAAGGGGGTCTCTGGGTCGTGCGAGTGAAGACAGGTCAATGGGGGCAGGGGTGCGGTGGTATTCGGTCACCTACTTGTATAGTAGATTGGAGAACAGTACGTAAGTAGATAAGCGATGTCTCATCTGTTTAAGAAAAAATGTCGTATTTGAGAAATATAGAAATATTAAATAAAGAAAAATTAACCTCCTACTAACGAAATGTTACAACACAACCAAAGACGGCATATAGTTGTACTCAGTCGGCATCCATATGTGCAAACGAGGGTAACTTTATACATGTAAGTCAAGTCAAGTCAAGTCAAGTCAGCGAGTCAGCACAGGCTGAGATACGCTGGGGTACTTAGCGTCGTACGGTCCGGAGGGACAGGTAGTGGTTGAGGGCCTCAAGTGAGTCTGAGTGCAGGTAGCTCAGTCACTACGGTAGGTCGGTAGAATAGGAGACAGTAGGGGAAAAGGAGGACGGGGGTTAGGGAGGGTCGTAGTCTCAGAAAAGGTTACTCAGTTGAGAAACGTACTCCACCGGTTTCATGACCTCAAAGTCGAAATCGTAGTAAGGAAGGTTTCTTTAGGGTCCCGACTAGAGGAAGTCTTACCTGACCAACCTAGAGGAACGTCAGGTTCCCTGAGAGTTCTCAGAAGAGGTTGTGGTGTCAAGTTTTCGTAGTTAAGAAACCGTGAGTCGGCGGAAGTGTCAGGTTGAGAGTGTAGGTATGTACTGGTGTCCTTTTTGGTATCGGAACTGATCTGCCTGGAATCAGCCGTTTCATTACAGAGACGAAAACTTATACGATAGATCCAACCAGTACTGAAAAGAAGGTTCCTCATTCGCAGAAAATTAAAGTACCGACGTTAGTGGTAGACGTCACTAAAACCTCGGGGTTTTTTATTTCAGACCGTGACAAAGGTAGAAACCGACGTTCTTATATTAGTTAGACTAAAGCCACAACTGGTAGACCACTACAGGTACACATCTCAGAAGAGAACACAACAACCTTCTCCCACAAACGATACTGGTCACGTAAAAGAACCGTTTTGAGATAATCAGAAACGGGACGAAGTAAGGCGTAAGGTTCCGGTTTAGACGGACAATGAGGTCCACAAAGAACTGAAGGATGAAAACGTAAGGTCCGGGGATCTTACTGTTCCTGTAGAAAAACGCCACAATCAAGATGTGCCATAACATCCAGAAGTATCTTGACAAGTTGAAGTGGAAGAAGTCACAATGACCAACCCCGTATCTGAACCTATTGACACTATAACTTACCAAACGGAACCTCTACTTGTCTCTAGTAAGACAGCAAAAACTCTAACGTAGGTTCATGACGTAAAACCTGAGAAAACAACTGGTACTACCGATCAGGTAAAGAAGACTCCCTAAGGACGGACGTCATCATCTGTATTACCAGTAGACTCAATTTAAGTGGGTAAGGTCAGGTAAAATCAAGCGACTAAGGATCTTACAGCTGCAAGTGGGAACGGTAGAGAACAAACTGGTGAAGGTTAAACGGAACTAAGTACCTGGACTGTAAGGTCCAAGGATACGTTATAACGAGAAATGTCGTAGCCTGGAACGAAGATAGTGGTCAGTGTAGGTGTTGACCCATAACAAAAACGAAACCGAGGTAGGGAAGTAAGAAAGACCTCAATAAAGAGGTGACTAGAGGTCATCGTATAACCCGTGGATTACTGGACCCCTCAAGAAGAAAACCATAGGATAGTAAAACGGAAAAGTATGACAAAATATTCCAAGAGTTTCGTTCTTATGACTTCACCAAACGGTAAGGGAAGAGGTCACCTGGTGTAAGACAGTCTGGAGAGGTGGTACTGGACGGGCAGAACCCAATGGGGCGTCCGTACCGAACCAAAGTAACTCAATCTTTTCCGACACCAGGATCACACTAATCTAAATGATCAAAAGACACGCATACCAAAGTCACACAGACGGGAGACTACGGGAGAACGTTGTAGATGGTAGAAAGAACCCAAAGAGAAGGGAACCCACACCCCATAGAGAAGTACCGACGAGGTCGTTCCGTGTCGGAGACGAGGAATAGAACCTACTCCCCATAGAGGAATGGCGGAGGTAAGGACTGGAAATTGCACCCTATCGAGGAGATCCGGGGGACACGGACACATCGGTGGCGAGGAGCCCAGTTGTGGCTTTAGTCTAACTAATATAAGAAACGTCGGTTTCTACCTCTTCGAGATATGCCAGTTGTTTTTGTTCTGGTCCTCGACTCACACCGAGTCTAGTACTTGAGGAATAATGGTTTAAGTCTGAATTTAACTTCTTTCATCCCTTTTGACGATCTGGTAAGTCCATACTGGATTTAGTTTAGGGAATACTAATATGTCACCTTCACTCTTTATCTAAATTCCCGGATCTAGACTATCTGTCTCACGGACTACTTGATACCTTACTCCAAGCACTGTAACATGTCCTCTGTCCCTAGTTCTGGTAGGGGTACCTTTTCTTTACGTTTTTTCGTTTTACCGACAGACCCCTCCGGAATGTTTATCGACACTTTTCTTCTCTTCGTTTTTCGTTTCCTCTTCTCCTTTCTATATTCGTAGACTTACGTCTCAACGTTTCTTATCGTTCTTCTCTATTCTTTCGGAAGAAGTCGCTAGTTACGTTTCTTTATCTCCTTTTGTTGTCTTACCCTTTCTGATCTCTAGAGAAGTTCTTTTAATCTCTATAGTTCCCTTGTCAAGTACGTTTCTACCCGAGCTATTTCCTGTCTTTGCCAGACCTGGATTGTCTTCGTCTTCTATAATTCTTCTCCACCGTTCTTATGTGCCTTCTTTACATGTTTTTTCTAGAAGTGCTGGGTCTATTAGGACTACTACACTAGTGATTAGATCTCGGTCTGTAGAACCTTACACTTCAGTTCACCCGGAATCTTTCGTAGTCATGCTTGTTTCGATCACCTCCACTACCTTAAGGTCAACTCGATAAAGTTTAGGACTTTCTACTACGACACTTTCACGGCGTGAGTTATACGGTCGTTTAAACCTTTTGAGTCGTCACCGGTGTCCTGACCTTTTCCGGTCAAAAGTAAGGTTACGGTTTCTTTCCGTTACGGTTTCTTACGAGTTTGATGGTGTGTTAACGTGAGTAGAGTGTACGATCATTTCATTACGAGTTTTAAGAGGTTCGGTCCGAAGTCGTTATACACTTGACACTTGAGGGACTACAAGTTCGACCAAAATCTTTTCCGTCTCCTTGGTCTCTAGTTTAACGGTTGTAGGTGACCTAGTACCTTTTTCGTTCTCTCAAGGTCTTTTTGTAGATAAAGACGAAAGAACTGATACGGTTTCGGAAACTGACACACCTAGTGTTAGTTGACACCCTTTAAGAATCTCTCTACCCCTAGGGTCTGGTGGACTGGACGGAGAACTCTTTACACATACGTCCAGTCCTTCGTTGTCATTCTTGACCTGTACCTTGTTGTCTGACCAAGGTTTATCCTTTTCCTCATACAGTTCCGACATATAACAGTGGCACGAATAAATTGAAGATACCTCTCATGTAGTACTCTTTGCGACCTGACCTTCTTTGTGTTCGACCTTAGTTCTAACGGTCCTCTTTAGAGTTATTGGAGTCTGTACGTCTACTGTGGTGGGAATACCGTCTTTCACTTCTCCTTGATTTTTCAGAGAACTACTTTCACTTTCTCCTCTCACTCTTTCAACCGAATTTCGAGTTCTAAGTCTTTTGCTTCTAGTACCGTAGACCAGGGTAGTGAAGTACCCTTTATCTACCCCTTTGTCACCTTTGTCACAGTCTGAAATAAAAAGACCCGAGGTTTTAGTGACGTCTACCACTCACGTCGGTACTTTAATTTTCTGCAAATGAGGAACCTTCTTTTCAATACTCGTTGGATCTATCATATAAGTTTTCGTCTCTATAATGAAACGGCTGATTCCAGACAGAACAGTTCCGATACCAAAAAGGACACCAGTACATACCTACACTCTCAACCTGACACTTCCGCCGACTCGCGACTTCTTAACTACGAAAGCTCGACACCACAACCTCTTCTGAGAACTCTCAGGGAACCTGACGTTCCTCAAGGTTGGCCAGGTAAGACTTCCTCTAGTCGGGACCCTAAAGAAACCTTCCTTACTACTACGATTTCGACTTCGAGGTCATGAAACCGGTGGAGTACGCTTCTCAACTGAGTAACCTTTTCTGAGACTACGACCCTCCCTAACCCCCGTGCTCCCCTTCCCCTACTGGCTCCTACTCTACCGACCTACCGTAGTGTCTGAGCTACCTACACTCAGACTCACTTGAGACCCTCGACCACTACCTGTCCCTCCGGACCGTACGACGCTAAGTACCCAAACGTTTCTCAGCCTGTGCTGACTAGCTGACTTGACTTGACTTGACTTGGCTTGACCGTGACAAAGGTGACAAAGGCGTAGATAAAGGGTACTTCACTACCCGGGCCTATACATGTAATGGTACACATTTTATCTGTCGATTACCCTTCAACGACATATCACGTCCTTCGAGTTGGACCATGAGACCCTGTTAGATCTCCCCACCCCACCCTCCAACCTCCCTCCCAGTTGTCTGATTAGAAAATTTCTATGTCCAGCCTAGTGTAGAACGGGGACGAAATTTTGGAAGTAACGGAATCAATAGTGAGAATCCAATGTTTGGTTTGAGGAAGGGTACCACGTCCTTCCTAGGAGAGATGTGTTACGTGGGGGAGGGGTGGGGAGGGACGGTGTGGTAAAGGGTAAGCAGGGAAGGAGTGAGGAAGGGTCGCAAAGGTACGTTGCAGTATTACAATGTACCAAAAGAGACGAACCTTACAAGAAGGGGGTTGGGAGACGGGTCGACCAAGCCAAGGCTGAGTAGAAAGTGAGGGAGGCCTTCCGGAAAGACCTAGGTACTGGAAGGTATAAGTGGGAAAGAGAGAGAGTCGTGTGTCAAGAGAACCCAGTGCCACAACAGTGTTAAACATTAACATAATGTCATCAGTAGCTATGGCAATCATCTACTGGAAGAGTTGGTGGGAAGGAGTAAGGGGTAAAAAGGAAACCATCTTGGGGGTAAGACAAGTTCAGAGGTGAGAGACCTCCGGTTCACGGAGTCCTCTCTATTTTGAGAGTTGTGGCGGGGTTCCTCGCCCCAAGACTGGTCAAGTCCGTGTTCACACTCTATCTTAAGATCAATTATTCTGGAATCCTCTTCCGACGATTCCTAAAGACCGTTCTAAAAAAGGGACGACTAATTTTTTTTTTTTTTTTTGTACCCTTTTTTTCTCTGTGTACCCTTCTTTTTTCTGTGTCAGGAATAAAAGGGGGATCTGTCATAATACTTCGACGCGGACCTTGTCACCGTCGATAGAACACTGGTACTCCTTTCGGTCGATTCTTGTTCGGTAACAAAATTCCTTTTCGCTTACTTTTTGAATTTTGGACCTAGGAATTAATACAACTACTCGAGGATTCAATTGGGTAGAACCTTGATTAAAAGAGTCTTAAAGAAACAACCACTCTATTCAGACAAATAACAAATTCGACAAACTTATTATAGAAGACAAAAAAAAAGTAAATTTTGTAAGACTGTCTGTATGGTGATATAAAAGCTAAGAACCGTGTCGTGAACTATATCATCCACAAGTCTTTTGAGAATAACTTATTTAATTCTGTGACCAACTTAGAGCGTCAAAATCGAGTTACAAACATTTTAATAAAGTTTCAAGACATATTCGTTCTGAACGTAGACGAAACGAGTACCTAGTATTTGAGGACAACCAACGTGAGTAAGTTGCCCTTCGATTCTTATATGGATTCCGAAAGGAAAAAGACCCCCCTCCCTGGGGACTTTAATTTGAGTAACAAGAGTAATAAGGAACCGTCAGTCGTTAGTGGAAGAGGAGGGATGGGTGAGGTCATAAGAACGGACCTTTGGGGTGCCTGTCTCCTCGGACGGTCCGATGTCAGGTACCCAGCGTTTCTCGACCTGTATTGACTCGTACGTGCATACGGGTGAAAATCCGGAATCGCAAAGTATTAAGAAGTTGAAGAAGATTGAAAACCGTCGAAGAGAGAGTTTGAGGGGTTTCCCACCTTTGTCCAGAGTCAAAGGGGAGTAAGAAAGTGTGAGATCCGTGTATCGTCCACAAGACATCTGGTGACTGACCAATTTGCGTGGTTTTACTTCTTTGGCCTTGGGATGAACTTTTTTATCAAATTCCGCAAACAGTAATAGTGGGAATAAACGTATGTTACACCATGTAAATGTTATCATCCCTCTCATACATGTAGGACATAGGGATTTAGATTGTAGGCGTCTGTGACTGTAACTCAAGCTCTGTCCCTTCGGAGGCCTCCAACCGTCCCTCTGGAACAAATAATGTACACTTGAACCGGACTTAAAGTGTTCCTCCTGTGTCTTTTGAGTCACACCAAGAGGAATCAGTCGTTCCGACGAACTTTGGGGAGTTACGATTTTCGGAAGGAAGAGGTCCTTCTACAGTATTCAATCAGGACAGATCGGATGGTCCAATCATCAAATAAAGACGTATTTTTCAGTAGTGTTTGAATCACTGAATGTTATTATGTGTAAGTGAGAGTGCCAAAAGTACCCCGTCCACAGGCCCGTTCCGGGCCGACCAGGAGACAAGTCCAAGGTGGTCCGACTCTAGTTTCACACCCGGTCCGACGTAAGTGGACCTTAGAACTGACCCCTTCTCAGACGAGGATTCGAGGGAGTATAACAACCGTCTTAAGTGAAGGAACGTCGACATCTTTAAATCCTAGTGTCCCTGCCCTCTCGGACCACCCGACGGCAGATACCCCAGTGTGTCTCAACCTGTGCTGACTTCGTTGGATCGTCGTCGTCGTCGTCGTCGTCGTCGTTGGGAATACCGTCTTTCACTTCTTCTTGATTTCTCGGAGAATTACTTTCATTTTCTCCTCTCACTTTTTTCAACCGAATTTCGAGTTGTAAGTCTTTTGATTCTAGTACCACAGACCAGGGTAGTGAAGTACCCTTTATCTACCCCTTTGTCACCGACTGAAATAAAAAGACCCGAGGTTTTAGTGACGTCTACCACTAACGTCGGTACTTTAATTTTCTGCGAATGACGAACCTTCTTTTCAATACTGGTTGGATCTGTCGTATAAGTTTTCGTCTCTGCAATGAAACGGTTGTTTCCAGGTAGAATATCAAAAAGGTCACCAGTACATACCTATACTCTCAACCTGATATTTCTTTTGACTCCCTACTTCTTAACCACGAAAACTTGACACCACAACCTCTTCTGAGAACTCTCAGGGAACCTGACGTTCCTCTAGGTTGGTCAGGTAGGATTTCCTCTAGTCAGGACCCACAAGTAACCTTCCTGACTACGACTTCGACTTTGAGGTTATGAAACCGGTGGACTACGCTTCTCGACTGAGCAAACTTTTCTGGGACTACGACCCTTTCTAACTCCCGTCCTCCTCTTCCCCTACTGTCTCCTACTCTACCAATCTACCGTAGTGACTGAGTTACCCGTACCCAAACCCATCTGAGACCGTCAACCACTACCTGTCCCTCCGGACCACACGACGCTAAGTACCCCAGCGTTTCTCAGTCTGTGTTAACCCGTTTACTTCACTTGACTTCACTTGACTTCAAGAAGTTCTGGTCGTTGCCTCTGACAGAGATGTAGTGACTCAGAGACTCGGATCTCGGGAAAAATTTCCCGGACGAACTGATCCAATCCGGGTGGATCCTATTAGAGAGAAAACTAATTTCAGTCGACTAATCCCAGGAACTAATGAAGACGTTTCAGGGAAGTGGAAACGGTATCAGTCACCCACTCTTCGTTCAGAGTCAGAGACGGGTGTGTCACCCTGCCCTAATGTGTATCCGCAGAATCCTAACCCCCAGTAGAATCCTAAGACGGATGGTAGTGATATCTCAAGGTCAGAAGAGGAAGGGACTGAGTGGTCGACCCAGTAATAAGGACGGGATACGAGAGTATCGTCGGAGAGATGAAGGGGTTGGTGCACAAGTTGGTGTGTACTATCATTAATGAACAAATTCACCGACAAAGGGTCGATCCGACATTCGAGGTCCTCATGTCCTGGATGTAGACTCAAAAGGTCACAATAGAAAACACGGATAGTGTATTATCTAAGAGTTTTGTAGACGATTTATAGTCACGACACCTTCTACGAATATTTCAGTGACATTAATAAATCAAACCAACCAATGTGTATGGGTAGAATAGTAGGTCTACTCCTGTACACATTCCGATAAGAAAATTTCGTAGGAGTATAATTCGTATGATCTGAACTCCTAGTAACGGTAGAGACTTGAAAATATGTGTTCAATGGACCCGAAGGGACCACCGAGTCACCATTTCTTAGACGTACAGGCATGTCATCCGTCTCCAAACTAGGGACCCAATCCTTCTTGGGGACCTCTTCCTTTACCGTTGGGTGAGGTAATAAGAACGGACCCTTTAGGAGACCTGTCTCCTCAGACCACCCAATATCAGGTACACCAACGTTTCTCAGTCTGTGTCGACTCGTACGTGTTAGTCCGGTATTAAAAGAATTTTTTTAACTCTTTTACTATTTCTCAGAACCGATTAGTTTTTTTTTACTTTTTATCTACAAACGGGGAGTGGGTTCTGAGATTTTACTGTCTAACGATATCTCCCTACCTTCTAAGAGTCTTTAGTTGTGTTGGTGGACCCTGTGTCTCTATGGTTTCTACTTCCTTCACCTCTCCGTAACCCTAGGGTGTCCCTTAAGAAAGGTCGTCAGTCTGTGTGTTTACTATCTACTGTACCAAGGACTGGTTACTCTTTAGGTTTACGACCGTCTTTAGTTTCTTCCATATGTCCCTTTCGACTTCGGGTCTCACTCAACTTCGACGTTTTTCATGATTCCTACTGTGTTTCTCGAGGAATCACAGTCTCTTACTTGTATCTCCCAGTGACGAACCACGTCTACTGTAGTGTAGTTGTCTACAACCGTTCTTTCGTCTTGATGAGTCGAGACTGAAACAAGGACTCAGTATGTCCCTTACTTCTGGGTCTGTCTCCTACCACTCCTTCGACTGTCGACCAGATTCCTTTGAGGTCAGTAGATTAGGTCTAAGTGACTTAAGATCCTTGTCTCTCTAAAGCAAACATACTAGGGATTTTGGAACAGTCAACTTCGTGGTACTTCTGACCCTAACTACGATCTTTCGGTCCTACCTACCCATTTACACTAGGATCCACAGATTTTCAGTATTTAAGAATTTTACCATAGCTTCTGAATGGTCAACTAGGGACCTTTCTTAAGATTTTATATAATTTGTTTCCGTGAATCTTTGTTTCCCCTTAACCTTAAAATCTTTGATCTTACTCAAATGATTCTTGTTCAACCCGGTTTCGTTTGAGAAAGGGAAAAAAACTCTTCCAAAAGGACTATCCACTTGGTCCTACCACGCATATGTTTGTATTTTCCCATAAACCGGTTCTATAAGGGATCTGTGTCATTAAATCTACTAAATCAACCGGATTATAATACAGGGATCTTAGAAGAACTCCGTAGTTACAGTTAAACACGAAAATTGGAAAATTATTTGTTGAACGTAGTCTAAATGTTCACTAAGTTTTCGAACCTCTCTGATCGTTGTACATCTTATTGTCTTAGTCTTAAGCTTATAACGGACTGAGTATGACTTAGTGTTTTGAGGTTCAACATTAAATGCCCTCTGTACATTTCTAAATGAGGATGTGGACTTCTAAGTTAACGGGGTTATATCCTTCCGTTGACGAGAAATTCTTCCTACATAAACTTCTGTAGATTGGTAAACTCAACTGACGTGTGAGCTGTACTCAGTTGTCTTAGCGTACCAACGGTTTTGTCGATTACGTTAGATTTGATTGTCTTCACGTTGGTTGAGAACACAGTCAACCGAGAACTGAGTTGGTGGGTGTGTCTTTGGACGTACTAAAGAGACAACTGGTCACGTCCTCTACCCGTGGTCGAGGGATTGAGCCTTCTAAGAACATGTGTAGGAGACGATAGGTGTCACGGACAGAAGGAAGTCTTCCCGAGGGTAAGACTGGACCGACCACAAGTGCAGAAAGGGGTCTTGTGAACCGAGTCTATTCTTCTGTGACAGATCTTACGGGGGGTAAAGTAAGTCAGTAAAAGGGGTGGGACTAGTGTAAAGTTGTCGGTGTCGTCTGTGTCGAGTATAAAGCAAGTGTTCCCTGTGTTAGGGAGAAGAGGCCCGAATCGAAGAAAGGATCCGAAGTCTCGTCAGTCGTTGTCCCTGAACTAGTCGTCGATTACTGAGTTCTTGGACCGAATTACTACCCGAAGAAGACACAGGAAGAGTCATAAGTCCAACTGTGTGGACAGGTCCTCAAGTGGACGAACTGTGTCCAGATGGTTCCGGTGGTGAGGTAAGTACACTCAGTTTGGGTAGTCGGTATAAGGGACTCATTCCTGTGTCCGTACGGTAGGTACCGAGTACTCTCCTAAAATCCGTCATACATCTGTTTGTCAAGATAGTAGTATTAATAACATAATAAAATTAAGTGATTTTGAAAACCTGTTCATTGTACAAGTGCACCAAGTTTTACTTGTTTAGACTTTTTAATAAGACTAGTGACGGTTTGTGAAGGGTGTGTGGTCCTTGGTGAACACGATTGAATAGCCGTAAGAGAGTTTTCTCTAAAATTCATATACGTTTACATTTGGGGACCTACGCAAGTACACATGATTTAGCGAAGTAAGTACAGACTGTGACACAGGGATACCTGGTAAGTATCGGGTGGTCCGAGGAAACAGGTACTCTAAGAGGTCCGTTCTTATGACCTCACCTGACGGTACGGGAGCAGGTCCCATAATTGGAGAGTCGGTGAGGGGAAATACGTGTATGGTAAACTATGTGTCCAGACGTGGAACGAGAAAAGAGAATTGATTATAATTCCCGATAAAAAGGAATAGTCCTGTATCTCGTGAAGGAGGGAGAAAATACTGACACATCAACAGGTCGAAGTTTGGTCAAAGGGTGACTTCCTGTCTACCAGTCCAACAAATATTAGTACAGGAGATTTTTTTTTTATTATTATTAGTGCAGGAGAGTGCTGTTACAACGTTGCTTACAAGAACACATGACACACACAGTAACGTGTGTGGACACTTGTATATTCCTGTATAAATATCTTCATCTTATCTACCCTGTCTCTCAAACAACTAAAATTACAGATAATCCTTTTTTCATATCGATCGTATGGTTTGGGTGTTAAAGTACCAATGTAAAATATTACTCCGTTAAAAAATTTTTCACTTAATTACTTTCTTTTTACGGTATTTATTGTCGCATCCACTTTACTTTTATACCGATTGTTAATACCTTCACTATATATTTCTCGACCTTAGACTATTTGTGACTGGAGTTCACTTTGATAGTCGAAAGAACTGGTCTTCGGGGAGTTCAGAGGTAAAGAACGATCGAAGTTTCCGTCTCCGTTGTGTGTCCTCACCCCTCTCGAGACCTTAGGTCTCTGGGGCCCAAGCTTGGAACTGAAAGGAGGTCGACCGACACCCAGAATGTCGGAGAGTGTCGGAGGGAAAAGAACCCACCTTTTCACACAACACCCCCTCCTTTCTATCGTGTCAGTTCCCGAACCTGGTGTCACGGACGAACTAGTTGTCTCCGACAATATTAAGTCGATAAAACTCACTTAAACCCTTTCTTCCTCTGACGTCTTAGGAACAATACGTAACGTACAGAGGGAGACTTATGAGGAGATGTGTCTGTAACTAGTCCCGTCACTCTTCACTTCGGTACATGCTTCATATTATCTTACATACTGGACACGTCAGCGCGTCTCGGGGTCCGAATATTCCAGGGGTGCGAACGAAGTTAAGAGGCGACAGTGGTAGAACCTCGTGAATCACGAATCACTTGTTCTCCTGTGTAAAAGTGAAACGTCTTCCGGGACACTTAAGACATTGGTCAAGGCATGTACGACAGTCAGTTGGTACCAGACGAGGGAGAATGTCTACTCAGAGACGCCGAGGACTTTCAATGACCCCCTTCGGGTAGGGTGACCCCGAAAATGTCTCATATTTTGGACCGTCGAAGCGACACCGGACCCATTGCGAAAGACAGAATCAGATGATAGACATTGTCTGAAGAGTCGTGTAAGGATTCGTAAGGAGATCCCGCTCAGAAACCCTCGGTGAGATTCAAGGGGATCCAAAGGGTCCCCTGGACTCGACCAGTCTCGGTCCCAACTTCTACGGAGTCACTGAAGACAGGGTAGGTACGGGGATTCAAGATACCTTCGAGAATTCGTGTCGACCGGGAGAGAGTAGGACCCAAAAGTGGTTCTTGAGTAACACTCCAGTCTTTAGGACCTAAGTTTAGGGTCGAGACAGAACATGATGGATGCGGTCGGAAGTATTCAGTACGGTTAAGAGTTCTCGGAGTCAAAGGTGTAGACGTTTTACCAAGATTCTTGTTACCGAATCTCTGACTTTACTTTAAGGTATATTTTCACCGTGTGTCGATGAGTATCCGCCACCTACGAAAGTCTAAAGGTCTAAGTACTGTCTTTTCATTTGCTTGTTAGAAACAAACGAAGCACTCCACGACTAGGGGACGACACTGTAAGGGTGGAGGGTGAGGTCCGACGACACTTGTTTTCGGAGAGTCGTACGACCGTGGTGGAGGAATCGGTCTGGGAACCTGTGGGTCAGGGTGAGACAGGGTTGAGATTCGCCAAAAAAGAGTCAAAGATCAAACGGGGCACAGAGTCGAGACATCGACAAAGGAGGAATCTTTAAGGATCGTGTTCTTTCGACACGTCTTGCGGAATACTGCGGTTCCATGTTAGTTTCCGTATTTTAAGTACTGTGACAGGACACAGTAGTTTCGGACTCTTTCAGAGGAAAATATGTTTTGCCACCTGAAGGACGAAATCTTACACAATATTAAAAGGTGACTTGTCTCTAAAAGTAGGAAGCAAGAGAGGGAGAAAGGTGACAGACGGATGTTTGACATCCACTCTGCAGATAAAGAACGTCGGTGATAGGAAGGTCTGGGAGAGAACGAAAGAGGAAGGTAGAGACAGATAACCCTGTGTTTTAGGACCTTCCTTCTACCCCCTTATTCCTCAAAACTTCAGACCTCTTCACCAAGAAGAGACCCGTTGTTTTGTAGTTCTTCGATAACATAAACTTTTTCTTATCTATATACAAATACACATTGACTTAGTGAAACACGACATGTGGACTTTGATTGTTGTAACACATAGTTGATATAAGGTCACATTTTATTTTTACTCTTTTTCTCCGATGACATTATAGAGTCCGTTCTTTCTCGTTACGATTTCGTCGACGTTTTTCTCCTTCCCCCCCTTATTTACAGCTTCTGTTAAACCAAGACGTGTACCTCTGTTTCTCCTCCTCCTTAGGTTCTAGTTCGTCAGGGGCCCCAAAAGTCGGTCGGACTAACCCTCCGACCACAGTGCCACCGACGGTGTCCTTCACCTCCTCTGTCTCTCCATTAAGTAGGCGAGGGTGTCCAAATACGTTTATTGAGAGTCTCGCTCGCACGAAGACCGGTGTGACAGAGACGCTTCGTATTTAGACGCTACCCGACTATGCCGAATTCTTTTACTCCCGACTCGAAATCTCTTAAGGATCCACTCTGTCCACCTTAGTTACCTCACAGGTCACTCGGTCACAAGTCCCTCTGTCCCTTCTCAGACTCACTACGTCAGTCCTTCACTTTGGGAAGTTCCTCCACCACTTCCTCCGACTCCCGCTCCGCTCCCGTAACCGTCTCGACCCCGGAACGTGTCCCTCCGTCTTCAGTCCAACACTCCCCGACTCCTCTACTCCCCTCCGTTCCCCGATTCCGGCACGGAGTATCGTCCGTCCCCAATAGGATCAAGGAGGTGGTCCCTAGTTTGGGCCCGGGGAATGTCACCTTCGTCTCAGGATTGGTGACCTAGAGGTCCTTCGGGAATACGTGTACCCGAACTACGAGACTTGTACACCCTCCTCACCGTAACGGGAGGCTGAAGTCGGGTGTGGGGGAACGGGATCCCAAACACTCGGGGTGGTCTAAAGTCTCAGAAAGACTTTGGGACGAGTCAGACATCATTGTGGAGAGGAGACTACTTTACAAAAAAAAAGAAGAAGAACGACGTTTTCGAGATCGACGGAAGGAGGAAATTGAGTTGTCGATTTAATCCGATTTCTTTGGGGTCGGGTAAAGGTGTTAACGTGGTTTGTCCGGTTCTTTTGTGGGTCCCAACGTTTCTTCCCGAATCACTGTTCGTCAGTCCTAAGACTGAAGAGGTCTCGAGTGGACGGGACCCCCCACCCACCCCCGTAGAACCAGACTCTGTCTGGAAAGGGTGTACGTGGAGGAGGGGAGACCTGTGTCTCAGACTCCTCGGTCCGAAGAGTTCGTCACACCTACACCTCCTCGCCTTTACTGTCGTTCTTTTAGTCCTTTCTCTCCCGACTCAGGTCACTGGGTGCCTCTCATATGGTAAGAGTCTAGAAACAGTCTTTACTTGTCCTGGGAGGATCAGGGAAGATGGTGGAGAGGAAGGGTCACACTGACGGATAAACGGTGACACCCAGGGGTTTCTCCTCAGGCTTAGGTATAAACGGTCGAAGGGGGACTCCTGTTTATCCGTAGATTAACGACATCAACGTCTCCGACTTTAGGAAGTTCCCATCCTCCCCAAGACCGTTAATTACGACCATTATTAGATTGTCAGTGAGAGATAACTCGAGAATGACATACGGTTCGTTCAAGTTCGGGAACCGAACATAGTAAAGTAAGTGAGGAGTGGTTTTGAGTTCGACTCAGAATCGAAGTCATTAAACAAGTCCTAATGTCTCGAGTAGTTACTGGTCCTAATTTTGGGTCCAGACAGACTGAAGTTTCCGTTAAATACGAGTAATTTCTTCTCTCCCCGAAGGGACCACTAGGTCACCAATTCTTAGGTGGACGGTTACGTCCCCTAGACCCAAGCTAGGGACCAATCCCTCGATTCTAAGGTGTACAGCGTCTCCGTTGAGTCGGACCCGTGATGTTGATGACTCGGTCACGCGAGACCTCAGAGGGACGGGGTTGATCTCTCTTCGGAAATACGGTGCTGTTTCTAGGGTGCACGACGTCGATCGTGGGCTGTGTCGGTTCCTTTCTTTCTTTTTCCTCCCTTTCTCTTTACTGGTGGCGTCTCGTAGAGTGGATAGGACCTGCGACAACAAGCCAGCGAAGTCAGCACAGGCTGAGAACACTGGAGCACCTGACATCGGGAGGTCCGAGGAGACAGGTTCCCTAAAGGGTCCGTTCTTATGACCTGACCCAACGGTAAAGGGAGAGGTCCCCTAGACGGACTGGGTGCCCAGTTTGGACCCAGAGGATATAATGTCCACCTAAGAGATGAGACTCGGTGTTTCCTTCGACTCCAGTAAGCGGTTTCAGTTTACCTCTGTTCGAGAATTTGCTCATCTAAAAGAGACGGACCTTTTCTTCGTCCACTTAGGAACGAGGGAACCCGAAAATAAAATTGAGACCTTTTTAGACACAGTAGACGACTTCGAGGGTGACTCGACAAAGGTACGGGGTTCGTCCCTGAGGAGTCTGTTGGAGAGAGAAACTTAAGATCCTAGAGGTATCGTTGGACCCATGGTCGACCTCCTGGACTTTGAGTCGTCCCGGGACGAATGGTCGGGACTCCCTTTCGTCTCTCGTCCACTATTTGTCCTTCCTAGGAAATAGTCTCCGAAAAAAAAAAAAGAAAATTCTATGACAAGACGTCCATATTTTTTTACACAAGTCAACTGGTACTTCAATCGAAATTTTTAGTCTAAGAAAACGAGTCAAGATCCATTTAATAATTGTTTAACCGACAACCAATACAAAAATTCAGTTTACAAGTACAAAATTTAAATCGTAAAGTTCCAGGTTATTAAGTGAAAGTAAAACAAGTCCGTTTTACACTGTCATGATTATGGGGACTGAATCGAGATTTTGACGAGTTGATGTGACGGTAGTAAAAGAATAGATAGAAATATGAACGACGAGATTGACTCTTTGTCTTTCCCTCTTGACTTAAGGTTCCAACTCTAGTTCGAATCCCTTCAGGAATTTATTACTCCTTCGGGGTCAAACGTATAAGGTCACGGGAGAATTCGTTTCCAACAGAGTTCTAGGAACGGGTACCACCCTGCTTGAGGTTCTCATCGTGACCGCACATAGGTGATGGCACACATTTTGTCTCGGTCACCCTCGGACGACACATCGAGTCCCTCGAGTCGAGCCCCGAGGCTCTAGTGGAGTTCCCGACCCCATCACCCCCACCTCCCTCCGGGTCCTCCCTCCCCTATATACATATGTCTACCGATTGACTGAAGCAACATGTCGTCTTTGATTGTGTCGTAACATTACATTAATATGAGGTCAATTTTTTATTTTATGAGATGTACACTAACCTTCACTATTTTTCTCGGTCCCGTTTTGTGTCCTTGTTGAGGGCAGGGAAACTTTTATGAGAGATGCATCATATCTGACCTGTGTAAGGGTCTACTTTCGTAGGAGACGCATTCCAGAATCCTGAGATTTGTTTGCATAAGTCTACCTAAGACGAAAGGAGGTTTTAAGTTCACAAAGTCGGACAACAAACAAGGCTACACGGTAGAAGGTACCTGGTTTCCCTAAAGAAGAGACGACCGACCGAAAGTCGGTGGACTGAAGGTTATTCTGTCAGAGATGAAGAATCTTGTACTCTTTACTGTGGACAGATCTGGTGTTCACTAAGAAGACCCAGGTCAGACGTTTTAGAACTCGGACACAAACTACTAATACTAACGAGATTGAAGTCTTTGCTAAAGGTACATTCGTGGTCTCCGCCCCAAAGACGTGAAGACGACTAATGAGGTACGAAGGCAAGTGACTTACGGGTAGACCCCTCTACTTTGGGATCTTAGAATCCAAATAAACGAGGGACATTTGAACTTATTTTGGGGTAGACAATGGAAACTACCAACCAGGAGGTCAAATCGAGAATCTTGGTTTCGAGGGTACAGTTCCCACTTGGTCCCCCTACAAAGGTGAGTTGACCTCCCGTAACAATCCGTCCCCACACTCCGCCCCTCCCCCGGTCCACAGGTCCCGACCTAGGTCCGACACCTTCGGGAACAAGTATCATAAAGAAAAACGAACTGGGTATCGGCCGGTTGTCCGTCAAGAGTTACTGGATTTACGAGAGAGGGAGTCGGTCAAGGACCCTCAGGGATCTCAGTGTAACTCTTTACTCCTTCACTTTTGCCGACACCTTACTCGGAGAAACAGTATGACAAGAGAAAAGGATTAAACCAGACCGTCCGGACCCGTGTCCTCGGACCCTTGGTATAGACGGAACCGTTCCGATCTTCCCTTTAGATCACGGAAGATAAAAGGGTAAGCCATAGACTCCACTGTAAGACCTACTTTTAGAGGTCTCCTGCTCTCGACTCGGCGTTGATAGGTCCGTTCTTGTGACCTCACCCAACGGTAAAGGAAGAGGTTACACACTTTCACTTTTCCCTTTCACTTCAGCGAGTCAGCACAGGCTGGGAGGCGTTGGGGTACCTGACGTCGGAAGATCCGAGGAGGCAGGTACCGTTCTCATGACGTCACCCCACGGTAACGGAAGGGGCTGTGTAAGTCATATGTGGAGCCATAATGGACACACAGTAGTGGTCTCACGAGGGAAAAATATTCTCTACCACTCACATCAGACCGTTGACCCTGTTTATGTCGTACCTAAACACGTGTTTTACCAGACTGAAACAAGAAAACAAGGAAGGTGGGGTCGAGTCTAACGACCCCGGCTTTCCGAGGTGGTTCCTTTGAAGGGGCGAGTCTCCGGGACGTCCCAGGGGAGACGGACGACCCCTTCCTTGAACAGTGGTAGACTGGAGACGTTTCAGGGTCTACCCTCATAGTCACCGAGATAACATCTGAGTAGTCAGTGTACTTACAGGACGGGGTCTACTCCTCGACATAGAACATCCTCATAGAGTCCCAGTGGGACGACGCCAAACCCGACTCGACACCCACGCCCGGTGTCTCGACGTAAAGGACTAGTTCGTGATCGTACCTCGGTGTTTCGTCTTAGTCTTGGTCTGAGTCGACTCTTATCTAGACTTCACAAAATAAATAAAAAAATTCAAAGTTGGTACTAGTAACTGTTTAAAAGAAGGACGAGAGCCTACAAGGGTAGCAATTATCCCAGAGCCCAGGGAAGTTTTCAGTTATCTGGTTAAACAGGTCCCTGAAGTGAGACTTATTACGGGTGACGGTCGAAACCTTTCAAACTTTAACCATGTTTGAAAGACTTGTAGAACATTATGTGAAACTAAGTCGTAGGGTGAAGATCTTTGGCCAAGACAACTTTACACGTGCATACGTTTATATGTGGCGAGGGGCGGGGCGGTGTCGTGTATATCTGTCACGTCGTTACGAATATTATTCACACACTTTCACTTTCAACGAGGCAAGACAGGCTGAGAAACACTGGGGTACCTGATATGTCAAGTACCTTAAGAGGTCCGGTCTTATGATCTCACCCATCGGCAAGGGAAGAGGTTCCCTAGAAGGGTTGGGTCCCTAGTTTGGGTCCAGGGGGCGTAATGTCCATCTAAGAAATGGTCGACTCGGTGGTCCCTTCGGGTTCTTATGACTTCACCAATCGGATGGGGAAGAGGTCACCTAGAAGGACTGGGTCCTTAACTTGACCCCAGAGGATGTAACATCCGTCTAAGAAATGGTTGACTCGATGGTCCTTTCGGGGTATCATTCATATTATTCTAAAAAATTTTTCGATTCGTTGGTGGTTATCTCACTACAAATCTATTTAATACCATAGACACATGTCCTACTCCAGCTAGACACACCCGACTATAATTTTTTACCGGTTCGGATCTTCTGGGCTTATCTATAAAGAGATTTCTTCTGTATGTTTACCGGTTATCTGTGTACTTTTCTACGAGTTACAACAATTAATAGTCTCTTTACATTTAGTTTTCTGTTGCTCCATGGTGGTGTGAGGTCAGTCTTGCTAGTTGTAATTTTTCAATGTTTATTGTTTACGACCTCTCCTACACCTCTTTTCCTTGGAAGGATGTTACAACCACCCTTACTTCCAAACGCGTCGGTGAGACCCTTGTCACGCCTCCAAGGAGTCTTTTGACTTTTTATCTTAATGGCATACTAGGTCGTTGGGGTGAGGACCCGTATATAGGTCTGTCTTGAAATTAAGTTTTTCTATACGCGTGGGGATACAAGTACCGTCGTGTAAGCGTTATCTGTTCTGTACCTCTGGTGGATTTACAGATAATTGTCTAC
The DNA here is from genome assembly GCA_006410555.1 of Capra ibex. Taxonomy (NCBI): domain Eukaryota; kingdom Metazoa; phylum Chordata; class Mammalia; order Artiodactyla; family Bovidae; genus Capra; species Capra ibex. The sequence continues at coordinate 3,609,658 of SJYO01010634.1, forward strand.
TTACCTCTTTCTACCACACCGTGTATATACGTCCACACGTTACTTCATGATTTTTTCGCACCTTATCACGGTAAACGTCGTTGTACCCACGTCGACCTCTACTAGCACGAGTCACCTCGTTCAACCTGTCTCTTGTTGTTTATGGTATACTATAATGAAAATACATCTTAGATTTTATACTATGTTTACTTGGATAAATACTTCGTCTTTGTCTGAGTGTATCTTTTGTTTGGACACCAATGGTCTCCTCTTTCCCTTCCCCCACCCTATTTAGCCCTCAAACCCTAATTGTATACGTGTGATGACATATATTTTAATCCGAGATGACATATTGTGTCCCTTGATATAAGTCATATGACATTATTTGGTATGACCTTTTTAAAAAATCACTAATAACAAAATTCGATGACACAAAATTAAACGATACACCGTCATTCATCGATTATATAAGAACCAGTAAAAATAACAAACGACGACGACAACAAGTCAGCGGGTCAACACAGGCTGAGAAACGCCGAGGTACCTGTCGTCACACAGTCCGGAGGGACAGGGAGGGGTAGAGGACCACAAACGGTTCAAGTATAAGTGACACAGCCACTACCACAGGTCGGTAGAGTAGGAGACCGCAGGAGAAGAGGAAGACGGGAGTTAGAAAGGATCGTGGTCCCTGAAAAGGTCGCTCAGTAGACAAAATAACATATTGTAAGTAAATAAATTGGTTGTAAAAGACGTGAAGACGATATATAACTCATTGACACGATCTGTCCCCTCTTTATACTCGTTTTTGTCTGTACTGACAAGAGTACTTCACCTGGTAAATCATCACTGTTTCTAATAGTTTATTAGAATACATTTATATTTAATGTCATCGCGGTTCACGACGAGTTCTTTTCCCGGGATCGATACGTTCCGATACTTCCCTCGGATTAAGTCTGGTCCACCTTAATCCTTTTCGAACGGACTCCTTGATTTGACTTCCTCCTCACTCAATCCAGTTACCCTTCCCCTCCTCTTCTCGCAAGGTCCGTCTCCTTCATCGTCTGCGTTTCCGGGACACCGACGTCGAGTCTCTAACTCCTGTCGTCACTCCGAGTTCCTGTCTCCGGTTAGGTGCGTCTCAAAACACCGGTGCATGTCCTCAAACCCAAATAAGCTTTTGGTCACCTTTCGGAAAATTCTTCATCTCTTTATTTTATACTAAAACTAAAATCCTAGAAACTAAATTTAGACTGACACTTCCCTTGTCTAACCTTCCGTAGATACTGTAGTCACTCTTCTAACAAAGTCATTAGGTCCATAAATTACACAATCAACGAGTCAGCACATACTAAGAAACGTTGGGGTACCTGATATCGGGTGGTCCGAGGAGACAGGTTCCTTAAGAGATCCGTTCTTATGACCTTACCCATTCGGTAAGGAAAGAGGTCCCCCAGAAGGGTTGGGTCCCTAGTTTGGGTCGAGAGGACTTAACGTCTACCTAAGAAGTGGTAGACTCGGTGGTCCTTTAGGTCCATGACAACGGTAGTTTATTGTACAAATGTTAAGGGTTCGTGTTAGTCAAAAGAAGAGTTATAAGAGATCTTTCTCATTGTTTATGTCTGTATTATAAATTACAGTATTATAATATATCTGTATTAAAAACCGAAGAGTCTGAGATAGTACATTTTTTAGTCGTTACCATCCTGGTTTACCCTACAGTATGTCTGTACATTCTCTCGACCTTTTAACTCTTCCTTGAGGTCGCTTCTGACCCTAGTTAGTTAATTAACTAATCATGTCTTTCCTTTATATTGATGTAAAGAACTTTCAGCTTATCTACAGAATCTGTAAACCGTGAGGAATAACTAAATACGGGGTACTGTTGAAGTACGACGTCTACTGTAATATAAATGGAATGTCTACTTATGTGTCCGAACCTTTCCAACTCGTTGAACTGTCTCTAGTGTATCGAACACCCCAGACAAATAAAGTTTTACTTTCGAACAAAATAAGGTGCTTTAATGGACGTGAAGGTAAACTTCAGGAAGTACATCACCTTTTTCAAAACAAATATTGGTCTGTGGATGGTCTAAGGTCCAGTAGTGATATTACATATACAAAGAGATTTGTCATACTAAGAGGTTCGATTGAAGTAATTTTACTTCTGTTATTATAGTTATGAGTACGTAAATCGTAAATTGTTTTCCACGGACCAGGAAGTTATTGTATATATTCCCTGAGATCAATATATGTTCAAAATATTTTCCTGGTTTTTATTTATTAGGTACCTGAGACGGTATCTTATTAGATAAGTACTTTGTAAAAATAAAAGATTTTACTCTTAGGGGACAAAGACTCTTCAAAAGAAGGAAATACGAGGTAGGTACCTCAACGTTCCTATCATACGTAAAATCGGTTTACACTAGGTCGGATAAGGAGTGTCGACTAACCAGGTCTCCAACCAAGATTTGAGTCTGACCCGGTCAACCTTAGGAAGGGACCGTGAAACCTTCAACTTGACTCCTTCTCTTCAGGCAAAACCAGACCCGTGGACTCGAAGTTCTACCTTTTGAGTGTCGGAAGACCGCCTGTGTAAAACAGTACACTGACCATTTCTGCTCCTTTGACCAACCATTATTTTAATTCTTACCTCATCTGGTCGTCTCTTTACATTCATAGTCCAAATCCACCATCCACGTATTACAATTTGTCTTGAAATCGGTTGAAAAAGATCGTGTCGTAGACCATCGTGGTAAATATGGTTAAAGGGTACTCACCGCGTGTAATCTTGCCCTGACACACCGTACTTACCTCAACGGACCTCAACACTATACTCTGTAGGGGTAAAAATCAACTTCTACCCCGACATCTACTTCCGGCCCTGGTTTATTGAGTTCACCACACCACCACCACCACAAATCAACAATTTAGTACAGACTGGGAAACACTGGAGCACCTGATATCGGACAGTCCGAGGAGACAGGGACCCTAAGTGGTCCCTTCTTATGACCTCACCCAACGGTAAAGAAGGAGGTCCCCTAGAAGGGTTGGGTCCCTGGCTTGCGTGTAGAGGACACAGAGGACGTAACCATCCCCCCAAGAAATGGTGATTACGGAGGACCCTTCGAGTTCAGTTCCTATAGAAGAAAAATAGACTCCTGATTCCTTTAAACCTTGGTCACAAGTTAGGGTATCGCCTTAGTACCATAGTCAATTAAATGAACAAAATTATGACTATTACTTGTCTTAAGACCCTGTGACACTAAAGACTATGGTACGACAAGGGAGTCGGACCATAGGGGAACGACGAGAACAGACAGACCTTTTGAGAAAAAATTTTTCTTAAATAAAATAAGTAAATGAGTAAAAACAGACACGACCCAGAAGAAACGACACACACCCGATGAGAGATCGATGTCACACCCGAAGATAACACCACCAAAGAGAACACCCCGTGTTCGAGACTCGTACCACCCGAAGGTATCAACGTCGGGTTGAGCCCGAGTCATCGACATTACGCACCCAGATCACCGGAACACCGTGCACCCTAGAAGGATCTGGTCTTTACCTTGGACAAAGGGGACGTAACCGTCCACCTAAGAATTGGTGACTTGGTGGTCGTTGCAGAACCATTTGAGAATTTCGGAAGCTCTGGGTCACCTTACCAATATAAGAGTGTCAAAAGGGGATTGTAAGTCAGAACCTCTCCATAACGAGTAGGTTATCAGATACATTGAAATGAGGAAGGAGATAAGATCGAACGAAGGATGTCTTAACATTAACAACGACTGTACAGATAAGAGATCTTAGATCCTGGACTTTTCATAACTTAGAATGTATATGGTTTATCGGGGACCGTATGTCTATAAACTAATTTACTGTCCCTTTAACATCGAATTACACACTTTATGAAATCACAATCGACAGGTAGAATTCTTTTTATGGGAATTTAGTACTTTTTCTGTTCGTTCGATCAGTTAATCCTCGGAACACCCTGAAGACGGACTCCTGTTCGATCAGTGTCCCTAAGAATTTAGACGTTAATAATTCTTCCTTTTTTTTTAGTTACAAAATTTTATTTTTTAGAGTTTACATTCTAGTATTTTTGTTATGTCCTTTGGAATTCTTTTAATTAAAAAATTAAAACTTCGATCCTTTTGAAAAGATTTATACTGAACTCACGATTTTCGATACTTTCTAATTATTTGAGTTAATGTCTTTTTCCTTTATTGAAAAGATAAGTATCATTTTTGGTAGTATTTCAGTTTTCTGTTTGACACTCTTTTATAAACTGTAAAGATACTGTTTATTTTCCGAATGTAGTGATACTCTTTTTCGAGTATGTTTAGTTGTTCTTTTCTTTTTCGGTAGTCAACCCATTTCCTCCATATCCTTATGTCTTTTCTTTTATGTTGACCGAGAATTTGTACGCTTTTCTACGAGTTGGAATAAGTGTACTTTTCTTTACGTTTATATGTGATGGTAAAAAATTGGATAGTCTAAACGTTTCTGTATTTACAAACTAAATATCTGTGTATCCCTTCTACCCTCTCTCCCCTATCTGTAACAGGTCGTAGTGGTCTCCTTCACATTGACTACAAGATTCCTTTCGTGAGATAGTTTTAATATATATATATGTGGAAAACTAGATTTTAAAGTGAAATTTTTATAACAAATATTTATCCCAACTTGTATGTATTTTATCAAATACGTCACAACATGTAGTAATTAAGTAGTATTACAGTGAATATTTAAGTTTTCTAGTCACTCACTCACTCACTTCAGCGAGTCAGCACAGGCTGAGAAACGCCGGGGTACCTGACATCGTCGGATGGTCCGAGGAGACAGGTACCCTAAAGGGTCCGTTCTCATGACCTCACCCAACAGTAAAGGAAGAGGTCTCCTAGAAGGGCTGGGTCCCTAACTTGGGTCCAGAAGACGTAACATCCGTCTGCAAAATGGCAGACTCGGTGGTCCCTTCAGGTCTTTGGTGGATTTAGTCTTTCCTTTACAAATCTAGTGGATGTCATGCAAATAAATATGTTATCTTATATTGCGTCAGTCAATATTTTCTCTTATTCCTTCAAGAAAGGTATAACTGTCCTTTAATAACGGTTTTATCAAGGGTTTAATAACCCGAAGGGACCACCGAGTCTGTCATTTCTTAGGAGGACGTCACGTCTTCTGGGTCCAAGTGAGGGACCCAGTCCTTCTAGGGGACCTCTTCCCTTACAGTTCGGTGCCTCACAAAGAGGTACCCATCTCTTCGTACCGCCCGATGTCAGGTACTCCAGTGTTTCACTGTGTTCACTCACTGATTCGTGTGCGTCTGTATGAATTGTTTTTTAGTTCCACTCTTGTAACAAATATCCTACTTCACTTCACTTCACTTCGACGAGTCAGTACAGGCTGAGAAACGCTGTGGTACCTGACATCGGATAGTCCGAGGAGGCAGGTTCCCTAAAAGGTCGGTTCTCACGACCTCACCTAACGGTAAAGGAAGAGGTCCTCTGAAAGGGCTGGGTCCTTAGTTTGGACCCAGAGGGCGTAACGCCCGTCTGCGAAATGGCACCCTTGGTAGTCCCTTCCGGAATATCCTACGATCATAAATATATTTGTTCCCCCCTTTATATACCCATAAACGAATATTTACCTATGTGATAGAGACATTCCTACGGGTTCTTAACTCATGATAATCAACTAACAATTTTCCCCTTGATCGCACCCTTCCCTTTTATTGGTATCATGTAGAAAAAAAAAAAAAAACAGAAAACCTATAACTTAGTATGTTTGATGAATAAACTTTTATTTATTCATTTTTCAATTTTAATTTTTTTACTGTTTTATGTGACTGAAAATTGAGTCGGTGGTTTATCTTCTTTTAGAATAATTATCCATGAAGATCTCAGAACTAAGTTAAAAACCTATTTGTTTTCTTCCGTACCACAATAAGTCGTCGTAACAGGTAAATGTCGTACTGGGGATTCTCGATTGTACAGATCTATTAGGATCCATATCTTACCTCTTTCATCGTACCTTTATATATGTGATGGTATACATTTTATCTCTCGGGCACCCTTAAACGACATACTAAGTCCCTAGAGTTTGACCCCAAGACACTGCTGGATCTCCCGTACCCCATTCCACCCTCCACCCTCCCTCCAAGTTCTCCCTCCTCTGTATGCATATGGATACCGATTAAGTACAACTATATACCGTCTTTGGTTGTTTTATAATATTTCGTTAATAGGAAGTTAATTTTTTATTTATATAAAATTTTCTGTCGTCTTTTTTTTCTTTTAGGATCTATATTTATCTCAGTCCTTTCCACTATATTCAAGTACGTATACCAAAGTAGCATAGAATCTGTCACTACGGTCTTATTGTCTCGACAAGGGACTCTTAAGGGAGTTACGGTGACTGTACACTCGACCTTAAGACAGAGCTAACCTAGCTCCGATAAACTTGGATCCTCCTTAAATAAGAAACACATCGAGAGTTTACAAAAGAAGATTATACAAGAGGACAAGTCCGTAGGATCCTGGGTAGGTGTCTTGAACCTCTATAGAATCAGTTTACTAAACCGAGTTAGTCGTAATATGTTGACTATCTGTGGACGACTCATAGTTTATACAGTTCCCTAATATCTCTTACTCCCTCTGCACTGATGATACTGAGATTCTTCCGGTATCTCAGATCATCCTTCCAGTTCTCCCACAGGGCCTCTTGTAATCGGTTTACGACCCGATCCTTTATACGTTCAGAATCTTACGACCGGACACTTTAAGTCCACTCAGTATATGGTAAGTTAAACATAAAGTACATAGGTCGGAAATCCGATGATAGAGCATCGTTCTCTCTACGTTTGTATCTATTAACTACAAATGACAGAAATTTGCAGGTTCATTGTATTCACCACTTCCTCTCACCTTTTTTCTCACTTGACACACAGGACGCCCCGAACGCCAAGTAGTCACATCCCTATATCGCGGTGGAACTCCGTCTACAATACGACATCAAGACCCACAGGGTCCAAAGACATCGAACTGACCGACCATACTCCGTGGATGTAAAATCGAGTGTCTTGTAAAATTGTATCGTCAAAAGTACGTAAGACGGTTACTGCAAGCTGATCCGTCTCCTCCCCATCCCGTTTCTAGGTGCCGTCCTTATACTGACTTTCTTCGGAACAAATCTCGTGGGGCAAAGATTTTACGAGACTCGGGTAAGTCGAACGAAATATTGACCCGAATGGAAGGGCAAGGGTTGGTGAAACCACACGAAAACATGAAAGAAAAGAGACATTCGGCTTCAATAGGTATTCAGATTTCTCTTTTACTGCACCAAGTTTGAACCAGAATCTAAAACCCAATAAACGAGTCAACAACCGGTTTCGTTAGATATCTTGATTTTTAGTCGTAAAAACGTCATATCTTTCTTCGTAAAGTTCATAAACCTCGGTAAACCCCTTGACACCCCCCCGTAATGAATTACACGGACTCTTGGCGTATAAATTAATAATCTTTACTAAGACTCTCGTACCCGTAGTCTATTTGATTCCTCTCTCTCTCCCCTTTTACCTCCTTCCGCCATCTACGTCCCTGACCTCTTTCTCTTCTTCTTTTATCTCTCGTTTCTTAATCCCTCTCCTTTCCTGTGTCACGTTTCCGTTTGTTCTTCACCCTTCTCACCTCCGGCTAGTGTCACCCAGTCTTGAATGGGTTTGGGCGGGTTTGGGTCGACCACACTCTACCACGACACGCTGCGACCGTCTAGTGTCACCCAGTCTTGAATGGGTTTGGGCGGGTTTGGGTCGACCGTACTCTACCACGACACGCTACGGCCGTCTGTACACTACCGTGGTACCTGCTCCTCGGGTCAGTCTGCAAACAATAACCGACTCACGGACCACTTACCACCAACCCAATGAATAGGTACGGCAGACACTAATACTAGGGTTGAAGGAGTTCGGGTCTCAATAGAGTCCTTAAAGGGTAAGGGGTCCTAAGGGTATATTTTTGAGATTAGAAGTTAGAATTTTGACCTTACACTCCCGTGGGGTCTTTACACCTGTCTTTATTCGAACGTTAACTCCCATGAAGGTTTTACCTTGTGGTGTACTAATATAACTTCCACCTGTTGTACCTAGTTAATTCGTTTATTTATTAAAAATCAAATACTGGTTATTAGACAAATTGAACTGATTACTTTACTCTTAACATCGAGACCAAGAACGATTTACCTTAATACTACTTTACTTACTTTTATCTTAAAGTAATCAATTTTCTGTAGTAGATCCCTAAAGGGACCACCAGGTCACCGATTCTGAGACACGAAGGTTGCGTACCCTGGATCCAAGTTTGGGACCAGTCCTTTGATTCTAGGGTGTAGTGGTACTGATTCTGGGTTGTATCGGTTTAAAAAATTTTTCTGTAGCAGATACTTTTATACCTTTTGTCCTTAGATCGCCCTTCGACGACACATCATATCCCTCGAGTCTAACTAGAGACTCCACTGGGTCTCCTCATCCCACCACCCCCAAACTCCCTCCAAGTTCTCCCTCCTCTATATACATAAGTATATCGACTAAGTGAAGGAACATGTCGTTTTGATAGTATTATAACAGTTCGCTGATAGTCAAGTCAAGTCAAGTGAAGTCAACGAGTCGGTACAGACTGAGAAACGCTGGGGTACCTGACGTCGTGAGGTCCGAAGGGACAGGTAGTGGTTGAGGGTCTCAAACGAGTTTGAGTACAGGTAACTCAGTCACTACGGTAGGTTGGTAGAGTAGGAGACAGTAGGGGAAGAGGAGGACAAGAGTCAGAAAAGGTCGTAGTCCCAGAAAAGGTCACTCAGTCAAGAAGTGTAGTCCGCTGGTTTCATAACCTCAAATTCGAAGTCGTAGTCAGGAAGGTTACTTATAAGTCCTGAATAAAGGAAATCCTAACTAACCACACTAGTGGAACGTCTGGTTCCCTGAGAGTCCTCAGAAGAGGTTGTGGCGTCAAGTTTTCGTAGTTAAGAAACCGTGAGTCGAAAGAAATATCAGGTTGAGAGTTGATATGCGGTTGATTTTTTTATGACCCACTTTTCGTTCTGTATTCTCTTTGATATGTGAAATTCCTGGGGTTGAGAGTCAGTGAAAAGAGAAAAGATCTCCTCAATGTATACAACACCCTTAACCGGAGACGGAGTATGAAATCTTTAGTAGTTTTCCGTTCATTTTGAGTGTTACTTGTTTATCGTTACGGTACGAAACACACGACGACTCATACGGAGGTCGTAACGTCGTGAAGGGGTTTGGAGAGAAGACTAAAGATACGAACAATTGAAGGTGTAGAAATTTCCCAAGGACTCCTCCAAAACAGAGAGTTGTCATTAGGAGTTCATAATTCTAAACTCTACAGGTCTCTTTCAAAGAGACAGGACCTTTATAGACGTAAGGGGTTCGTGGTCTCGACACATTCTTCACCCCATACTGAACCCTCAGCCTGTCTAGACTCATCCTTAGGCCAAGGATGGTTGACACACAGAAAATAAATAAGAGTTCGAAGTCAAGACTTTTATTTTATACTACCATGACTGTGTATGAGTCATGAGTTATTTCCCACCGAAAACACAAAATCAGATTGATGACAGTCCCCGAAGGATCCACCGAGTCACCTTTTCTTAGGCGGACGATTGCGTCTTCTGCGTCTAAGCTAGGGACCCAGTCGAAGGACTGGGACCTCTTCCTTTACCGTTGGGTAAAGTCATAAGAACGGACCTTTGAAGGTACCTGTCTCCTCGTCCCTACCGGTGTCTGGTACCCTACGTTTCTCAACCTGTACTGAGTCACTGACTCGAGTCGTGACGTCGTGGTCGATGAGAGCGACTCTTGGAACGAAACCTTTAATTTTCGGTAGTGATGGTGTGCGACCCTCATGAAGCAGAAACCAAAGGACGATAAACACGATATAGACATAACATAAAGTACGTAAAGTATTTGAACCCATTGAGACCCGGAGTTCCTGGAAAACATCCTGAAAATTTCAACAAAGTTACAAAGTCTGATGAAACTTTACTTGAATTGTAAAATTCTTTACTACTTTTTATAAATTTCCTATTTTAATAAGGAAAGGTAAAAATATTCACTTCGAGAGATGACAATTGAATTCTACGACAGAAAGAATATTTTAAAGGGTAAGAAAATGATGATATTTTCCCCACTCTCTGAAGGGATCACCAGGTCACCAATTCTTAGAAGGACGGTAACTCCACCCGAAGCTAGGGACGGTCCCTGTGCCCAAGCTAGGGACGAGGACCTCCAAAAGTGTGCGGTACCCCGTTGATTCTGGAGTACGGTGTTGATGACTGGGGTGTGAGATCTCGTTCACGAGACACTGTTCTCTTTGGTGGTGTTACTCTTCGGGTTGGTGGTGTTCGTCTCTCATCGGGGCTGAACGACGTTGATCTCTTTCGGACGTGTGTCGTTAGTTCTGGGTCACGTCGGGGTCTACTTATTTATTTATGAAATTTAAATTTATTTCCCCCCTCCTATTCTGATTCATTGGTAGTTACAGATAAAGTCGATTTTTTAAAAAAACTTTTCGAACACTGAAAAAACTTACGGAGTACTTCTATGAAATGGTTTTGAATTAGGAGAATTATTTATTTAAAGTGACAGATATTGTAATACAAGTTTGTAATTTGGGTATTTTGTCGTTGTTACTTTGGATGAAGTTGAAAGAGTAGAAATATGAGGAAGGTAAAGTCAACCTGGACGGGGAAGACGGGCACGTTCCAGTTCAAGTCTGACTAGACAGAGGGAAATAAGGTCAGGTGGGACTAGAACGATGAGGAAGTTGTACCTAAGTCACGTAGATGTTTATGACACATGGTCATTATCCTGTGATCTTTATTCTCCTTAACCTCTTTTGTTTTCTACAAGTTTAAGGGTTCACAGTGTCGGTCTCCGCTTAAATAGTACATCACTTCCCAGGGACTGTCGTACACGGGGACGGGTCTGGGATAAAGTTAAAATCCTAACATTAAGTATATAAGAAAAAGAATTCCTCTTGAGAAGGAATCTTTGGACCTAGTCGGTGGAGACCGGTATCATTACATTTTTTGGGGGGTAGTGAAAATGATGAGGATTATTACAAGAACGGAAAAGAGACTCTCCTAATCCAATTATTTGTTTTTATGTACCCCAGTAAGATGAGTACCTTTCCTTTTTTTTTCTCTTTCTCCTTTAGGTCGTGTAAGTCCTTCCGTCCGGAAGAGTTTTAACCCTTTCACCATAATCTCGCCTTCTTTTGGTAGTTGATTGGTTCATTGAGGTAGGAAGAGTCAACCAGGAGGTCGTGACGGACACCCGTCGAGAGGTTCCTCGTGAGTTACCCCTTTCTTACGATCGAGTGGGGATCCCGTTTCCCCGTTAAGTTCAGTCCTCTTAAGTGTCTGCGAAAAATTGATAAAATTCTTTCCAGCCTCTTTGTTACAGTGGGGTTCCTCCCCGGCTCCGTGACCCCGACCTTTCCTCCGGTCAGATGTCCCTCGGTGCACCTGTCCCGACTGACCCGTGGCCCGTCGTCTCGTCCGCCCCACTCCTCCCAATCCTCGGACGAGGTCTCGGCCCTTCTGGGGTCGGGAGATGGATAGTGGATCCCAGCAAAGCTCCTGTTTGCCTATTACGGACCTGTCTGACCCCACGCCAACGGTTCCCGTGTCCAAGACCTCGGTCGGGTCCAATCTTAAGGACTATCGACTAACTGGTACCCGTCCAAAGAATTGGAGAGACATGGAGTCAAAGGAGTAGACGTTATACCCCCTTTAGTGTGGCGGATACAGTATCCCGAGAATGCTCCTGATTTCCTCTATTATGTATATTTCGTGAACCTCGGTATGAACCGTATACGGACGACCGATCATTTTAAGAGTGGTAGTCGGGGATCACTCGTTCGTTCGATGGACCCATGAGTGAACCTAGTTCTGCGACCAAGTCTTGACAGACGAGAGTCAGACGTTTCCACACTTTGCAGAAGGGTCACAGCACAAGATAGTCCTCTTTAGTTTTCGGGTCGAACGAACAGTCTAAAAGATTGACTGGGGTTTGATTCTAGTCGTAGGACTACACTCCTACTTTTGTGTCCCGTCCACTTAATTTACTCCGTCTGACCCTTTCCAGATCCCATCCTAGAGAGTTTAAACTTTTTACGAAAGGGGAAATTTCTCTTTTTCCGAGTGTCTGTCTTGGAGAGGATGGGCGTGACAGTTGGTTAATTAGGAACAATATTATTAATATGACGATGAGTGTATATGTGTCTATCTTTTAATCCTACTTCGAGGAAATTTCGGGGACGGTATCTAAATTTTCGTTTTGTTTTTAATGGTTTATCATGTAAGTTTAATTTATTTAAAAATTTTCATTGTGAATAACTTGTGAATCATAACCGAACTTTTAATACTTTAACGGTGATAAGGTAGCAGAACAGAATGTTTCTATCGTCAAAGTATACCAAGTTGGTTTGTACACTCTCGGTGATTTACGAAAGACATTAAGGATGTTGTGATAATAATAACGGGGTAAAAGATTTTCCACTCTTTTGACCTCGTGGTTCTTTGCTCCTGTGTAAAAAGTAAAATTAATTTCAAAGATTAAAAATTTTTTAACAGATTTAATTTTTTTTAAATAAACCGACACGGTACAGAATCCAGCAGTAACGTCGTATGTCCTAGAACATCCACGACGTACACCCTAGAAACACCAACCCCGTTCGTTTGAGTCAGTACAGTACACCCTATATCGAAGGACTGGTCCCTACCTTGGTCCGGGGGGGTGTAACCGTCGTACGACAGAATCGGTGACCTGTTGACCTTCAGGGACCCCTGTGTAACATTTTAGAAGAAGTCTTAACCGTCCATGGGTTCTTGAGTAAACGTCTTGGGGATCCCTACTTGTCTGTGGAGAAACCCTTCGAAACCGGATCCTCGTCTGAAGGATGAAGAAGATCTCCTTCTTCGTCCGGGTTTTCTCAAACAAGTCTGTAATTCATTATCTTCCTACCGTTCAACCCTTGTCGTAGAGGACGACCTCCCTCACTTCACTTTCAGCGAGTCATCACAGGCTGGGAAACACTGGGGTACCTGACATGTCAGGTACCTTAAGAGGTCCGGTCTTATGACGTTACCCATCGGAAAGGGAAGAGGTCCCTTAGAAGGGTTGGGTCCCTAGTTTGAGTCCAGAGGACGTAACTTCCGACTAAAAAATGGTCGACTCGGTGTTCCCTTCGGGTTCTTATGACCTCACCCATCGGATCGGGAAGAGGTCCCCTAGAAGGGTTGGGTCCTCAGCTTGGTCCCAGAGGACGTAACATCCGTCTAAGAAATGGTTGACTCGATAGTCCCTTTGGGGAACCTCGACCTCCCTTCCCCGGGGTTCCTGGTAAGACGAAACCACAGAAGAACAGAAACAAACCCCACCCTGTCGGTCAAAAGGGTCGATCAAGAGGGTCCTTCTGTCCACGGCCGGGAAGAACCCTAGTTGTCAATTCCCCGTATTATGATGTAATATACTGTAATTGAAATCTTACGAATTTAGAATGAAGGGTTACTCCGACTTTCGTTGAACACTCGTTCTAGGTCTGCAATGAGAAGGTGATACATGAAACACTAGGGCCCCTTGTGCCATGTACGAAATTTTTCTGAGTCAATTAAACAGGGTAGAGGTCTACCTAAAGTGGAAACACAACGACCTAAAGAGATTGTGGAGTAGTATGAATGCTAGTTCACTGACAATGGATTTGTCACGACAATGACTTGTTGATTGTTTCCGAACAACAACAAATCAGTGATTCAACGCGGACTGAGAGAACACTGGGGTACCTGACTTCGGGTGGTCCGAGGAGACAGGTACCTCAAAAGGTCCGTTCTTATACCGTCATCCAACGGTAAAGGAAGAAGTCCCGCAGAACGGCTGGGTGTCTACCTTGGACACAGAGGACGTGACCGTCCGACGAAGAGATGGGGACTCGGTGGTCCCTTCGGGGTTGTTTCCCAGACACACGGTAAAGGGGGGGAATTTTCACCGTTTCTGTTTTGTGTGTTTTTATCAATTTTTGTTTATTTTGGTGGCCCTAACTTCATCTTCCCGTATCCACGAGTCTCCCGGGGAATCGTAAATAGAAAAAGGGTGTTAAGTACGAAGAAGAGTGAGAAAAGTCCTACCACGAGACAGTGCCAGTCGTAGTGAACCCGACTACAAATCGACTCTGCGTAGTCAGCTCGGTGAACAAAAGTCGACCGTACGTAAGACTGAGGTATGACTACGACAAGATAAACAATATATCAAAGAGGACTCTTTTCGACAACCGTTTAAAACTCATGTTAGTAAGAATACTGATATTTTATATCTTAAGACCTTAAAGGAGGTTGCGATATCAGTACCTTCCCCATAATTCTTCCTAAAATACTTTTTCATAACGGTAAACCCGAAGGGAGCATCGAGTCAGCCATTTCTTAGACGGACGTTCCGTCTTCTTGATCCAAGCTAAGGATCTAACCCTTCTAGGGGATCTCTTCCTTTACCGTTGGGCGAGGTCATAAGAACGGACCTCTTAGGGTACCAGTCTCCTCGGACCGTCCAAGGTTCAGGTGCCCTAGTGTTCAGCCTGTGCTGAATCATTGATTTGGTGGTGACAACGTCATAGTGAACAAAAGTAAATTTCAAACATACACCAACAATATGGATGAGCTGGTGGACATAATAGATATCAAATCACAGAGAATGAGTATCGGCAGACTTGACGAACAATTTAAAGATTTCGAAACTGTATCCTTAGAACAGTCCACATCACCATTCTCTCTTACGCAACTCATCTATTCCTGTCATCTATTCTCCACATTGTTTCTCGAACCCTCGACCCTCACCACAAGTAGTCCGAAGATTTCTCGATACCTTAGTGAGGTCTCACTCACTAAAATTATTAGTGAAGTAATAATTGTAAATTACTGAGAAAGGAGAAGAGATGATAGAATATAAACTTATTTCATCAGTATATTTGGAAGATACGTTTTAATCAAGAACAGTTTCTCATATTATTGGACCACCATTTTTTCCTTTAGAAAGGAGAAGTAATTGATACGGAAGTAATTCATAATTTCATTCTGTTTATTTAATAAGTTGTGACTGTTAAATAAAAGACTTCTAATAGTAAAAATGTTTTGTCTTGTTTTTCGTCCATAGTTTTTGTCGTCTCAAATGTCTTAAAGACGTGGTCAAAAGTGTGTCCAGTCACTAATACTTTGACCACAGTCTACATTTATGATCTATGTGAGACTAAAGGGCGAACCAGTATTCGTAAGTCCACCAAACGAAATCTAGATGACTTATTAATATTAAAAAGTATTCGTGGCCAGTAAAAAACTCTTATGTAAACCAAACAGGTTGTTTCATTTGTGAAAAGCTACACACCATAAAAGAATTTTTTTGTGACTGGATTTTATATCTTACACATACATAAACCTAGGCTTGGTTTAGGAAACTCCAGGGTTAATGGGACTTCTTGTGACTTCTTCTGTAACTATCCTGTATAATTTATGATCAATATATGGAGTACTACAGCTTCCGTCGATGACATTCAGATTTCTTTTATAGAGAAGTAAGTCTCCGACGGGTCTCAAACTTGATGTAGTATCAAAGGTGTAGAAAAGACTAAACCTCATCAAAGGGGTTTATCCCAGTATAATAACCTTTTGTTTCAAATACGAGCACGGTTTGTCCGAGACCGTAAAATATCTACGTAAACGCATCTTGTTCTAAGCGACGAGACATGGGACCCACCGGTGTGTCTTCGAGTCTCCGGTGCTAAGGCCCTACGCCTCTCCTCTTTCGTCTGGACTTACGTGTAGTAGACCTCCCTTCGTCTCTGTCTCGACCTGAACCGGTACCGCAAGTCGGTGACGGACAAGGTCTCTGTGTCAAGCAAATTTATTCCCTTCAAACCAGGTCAAAACGTTACAATTATCGACTGTCAGAGAGTTTGAAAAAAAAAATTTATATATCTCTAGTAAAGGACCGATCGTTACTCAATTCTTTGACCGGAGGTTAAGACTAGTTTAAAGAGTGATAATCAGTTTCGGTTTTTTGGGGGAGGGTTTTTTGTTTGTTGTTTGTTTCCTTTTGGGTCGGTTATCCCCTTGTTAACGTGTTAATTTCAACTCACATTTAATACGATACATGTCTGACCATAGGTGCAGTGACTTTAGTAAGACTCTAGTACTGTGTGAGAACAACTTTATAAAGAAAATAGCATAGGGTTAAAAGTAAATCCCTTTTGACTATACATACATTAAAAGAAGACATATCTATACTTTTCCTTCGTTCTTCCGTTTCGACTCTCCTTGTCTACGATGGGCGCCCCGTCGCCACCGTAAACCAACAAAACCAGAACCACGGTCGTTGAGGGTGGGGTACCCTCTTTAGGTCAAGGGCGGTCTGATGTGCCAAAAGGAACGTCAGTTCTGAGCTTGCTACCTGGGGTGAGGAGGTCGTCGTTCGCGGATTTGTGTTTGGTTTTACAGTCATACCTGTCTTAGCATTTCCGAGTCAAGAGTGTGGTTCATTTTGTAAAAAGAAGTTCCTTCCCGCACGCGTCGTTGACTAAAACCTAAGCGATTAAAAAAATTGTTCATAAAGAGCTCGTGGATAATACCCGGTCCGTGACAAGTACCGTGACCCCTGTGTCCTTGTCGTTGTTAGTTTTTAGGAAAACTCACGGACGAGAGTCCGTGAGTGGAAGATGACTCTACGATCAACTGTAAGATCACACAACAAGAGTTTATTGTCATACAAGAATCTCTAGACGTCGTACTACAAGAACGGCTTTTGTCCAATCCCGACTCCAATCCCATATTTATATCTTTCACTTTCACTTTCACTTCAGCGAGTCAGCACAGGCTGAGAAACGCTGGGACACCTGACATCGGGTGGTCCGAGGAGGCAGGTACCCTAAGAGGTCCGTTCTCATGACCCCACCCAACGGTAAAGGAAAAGGTCCCCTAGAAGGGCTGGGTCCCTAGTTTGGGTCCAGAGGACGTAACGTCCGTTTACGAAATTGGAGACTCGGTGGTCCCTTCGGGTATTTAAATTTAGAGTGGTACTTAAATTTAAATCCTATAAAGTACGACGAAAATAAGAGTCGTCACGCTCCTTCTTTAAGTTTGACCCAAGCTGGCATGATTCGAGGTCAAATTTCGTGAGCCTCAAACAGTCTAAAAAGAAAAGAGTTCGATTCTTTTATGATGAATTATCAATTCTTGAATCCTTGAAACTGTAATGTACCTTTTTGACCTTCAACACTAATTCATAATCCTTAGACTTCGAGACCAAACGAACACGAGTTTTTGTGAGTGACTTTGTGGACACACATAACCCATGACGCGATCTCCGACCCCCATGTCTTCACTTGTTTATGTAGCTCTGTCCCTTCTCTGTCTGTATAGGTATCCGATAAATCTCGATACGACACCCACGATCCTTTCGTGTCTCCTCCCCGCATATGTGTGGGACTCCCACGTCTCCTTTCACCTTACCACTCGAATGTCGAAGGAGCTCTTTTACTGTGTAATCCACCTATTCATCCACTGTCTGACTGTATTTTCCTATTCCTCCGAGTCCCCGTCTCACTTTTAGTATTCGTTTCGATATCTCCACACCTTATAATACCATACAGGTCGATGGTATTGTGTAATGATACGAATGACGATGTCGTACACCCCTTCTTCTTGTACCTTCTACTCCGACCTGGGCCCTTAAACCTGAGTCAAGACGTCCCCTGAATGTTCCCATCTAGACCTGTGATCTCTCTAGTAAGACCGTTGACCCACCTCTTGTCTAAACTCCCTCCTTTTTGACTATCGGTTCTCTGGTAAAATCCTTTGGGACCGTTGTTTGACAGTCGCTCCGACTCTTGTCGACGTAATCTCTACCAACTCACCTGCTAGATTCTTCATAAATCCTCTATTCCGACCCTTTTTGACCACTGACAATCCTTCTTTTCTTCCGAACTGTGTACGGAGTCAAGGGGTACACTTTCTCCCTTCATTAATCGTAAGGAGGTATCATAAAATACTCCTAATCAATTAACTCAATTGTAAATATTTCACGAACCTTATGTTCTTCATGAGTCAGTCACAAACCATACTAGGACTTTGATAGGACTTTGATCCTACTATCAAAAGTTTCGACCGAGAAAGTAGACACTTGACTCCTGTTATTTCTACAAAGATATAGAGTATCCCGACGACATTCCTAGTGTACTTTGTCTTTGATTTTCACATCACCGACATGTTTCGTTAGTCTGGAGTTAATTTTTTTCCTATGTCACCGACTACTTATCCTTCATGAGGCACTTGTACTACTGATATACTTAATGAGAGGTTTAACTATGTGGCATCTCATTTTCCCTTGATAAGTATTAATACAACCATTTGAACCCGACAGAACCCTTTTCACTCTCAATATTATTAGGATAGGTGTTTTCAATCGAGAAAAATAAACTGTTACATACTTCTTACTTCACTGAACTAGGTCCAATTTGTCATTCAAGACGATGGACAAGTATGTAACATTCACATAAAAGTGAGTCTATAGGTCTGTTATCTAAGACTTTTTGACTCAAAAACCATTGACATTGTACAATCTCTTATATGTGAATAGACACCAACCAAAATAAGTTTATAATAGTTATATTACATTCTCGACCCATAATTTTTAATGGAATGGTTAAAAAGTGGATTTCGATTTTTAGGAGGTATCGGAAAAAAAACCCTCTCCTCCCCGACCCCCCTACCTATCACATGGTCGTAGACGAATATGACGTTTCGTTTTACGTACTTTTGTTTGTTTTTTTTTAATTCTTAAGAACTAGGATGAGGACTAAAGTAAAAAATCTTGACACTATTTTATACATTGTATTTTAAACGGTGTAATCGGTAGAAATTTATATTTTAAGTCACCGTAATTAATGTAAGTTTATGACATATCGGTAGTGGTGATAGATGAATGTTATGAAAGGGTAGAGAGGTTTGTCTTTGAGACATGGGTAATTCGTTATTGAGAGGTCAGAGGGAAGAGGGGTCCGTGACCATTAAAGATTAGGTAAAAGACAGAGATACTTGGACGGATAAGATCTATAAAGTACGTTCACCTTCACTTCACTTCAGCGAGTCAGTACAGGCTGAGAAACGCTGGGGTAGGTCCGTTCTTATGACCTCACCCAACGGTAAAGGAAGAGGTTCCCTAGAAGGGTTGGGTCCCTAGCTTGGGTCCAAAGGACGTAACATCCGTGTACGAAAATGGTAGACTCGGTGGTCACCTTAGTGTCATAAAACACAGAAAAACATAGACCAAATAAAGTGAAACGTATTACAAAAGTTCCAAGTAAGTACGACATGGTACATCTATTTGTAAAAGACCAGTTCATTATAAGGGAACATACAGACCCAGTCTAAGACAAGTAGACAAACCCGTAGGGACTACCGAGTCACCATTTCTTAGGTGAACGTTACGTCCTCTACACCCGATTATGGGACCTCCTCTTTTACCGTTGGGTGAGGTCATAAGAACGGACTTTCTAGACTACCTGTCCTCGGACCGTCCGACGTCAAGTGCCCCAACGCTTCAACCTGTGCTTACTCGTCTCGCTGACGTGTGCGTACGTACGTGCAAGTAGAAGTGCCTACGCACCCGAAAGGTGGAAAACCGTTAACAATTTCTTAAGTTTAGTCGTAGAGTTCTGGTTCCGATCGTTCGTATTTAGATTTGAAAGTAAAAGTACGTAAATAAACATCATTGGTGGTTACATATTGGTTTCTCAGTTTTGTCCATAAATCCGATCTCCGACAGTTACAAAAAAGGTAATGTTTCCTTGGTCAGTATGTCTAACATATTAAGTACTGAATGGAAAAGTACGGTGACGTTATTGTGTCGTGACGATAACAGTCTCCCCGAGAGTTTCGGAAATATTTATATGAAGTAATCCTCTAGGTGTGGTAAGAACAGGTCCCTAACTTGACGAAAAAGTTATAGCAATCGAAATTTTCTCTACTCGTGGAAGTTCTGTTACGACGGACGCGCTAGGACTCCCATTTATTTGTTGTCTATCAAGTCAGAGTAAAAACACAACCCCTCAAGGTCAAAAATCTTTCCGACGTGACGCTCACACTGTAAACCCATCTCTGGACTTCTTTCCTTCTCCTGTGGAACCCACATAGACTCCGTTTGTAAAGTCTCTCTCTTCTCATTGACGACGATCGCACACAAGTCACACGAGTTCCCTGTCGTTCTTCTACTTCCCCCGACCTCACCTCACGTCCCGTCCTTCAGTCTCTCCGTCATCCTTCTGTCTTGCGCATTTGGGACGTCCGGGAATACTCTTGAGACCGGAGGTCAGTGTCTTTACTCTTCGACAACCCGAAGGGACCACCGAGTCTCCAGGACCTTACGCCCTCTGGACTTAAGTTAGGGACCCAGTCCTTCTAGGGGTCCTCTTCCTTTACCGTTGAGTGAGGTCATGAGAACGGACCTCTTAGGGTACCTCCCTCCTCGGACCATCCGATACCATGACTCGCTGAAGTGAAAGTGAAAGAAAGAAAGATTCTTCTCACTACAGTAGACTGAATGTAAAATTGTCCTGGTCGACCGACAGTATAACTTTTATTCGGGCCCCGTCGTCCTCCCACCCCCCTCGTCCTCTGTCTTCGGACCTCCGGTCGAACCTTCAAGGACGTGGTTCTGTCCGACCGAAACCGACCGTACCGTCGTCGTCTCCGTCGGTCTTCGTCTGTCTCAGAGCTGTATAAACTTTTATCTCGACTTTCCCAAATGAATGTCTATCTACATTGTTTAATAGTTACATAATTTAGTTATGTAAAGTGAACTAAATTTTTTTTATCTGGTTTTCTTCCTTTGACTTAATATCAAGATGGGACTTCGTAGGAAGTCTTTACAATAATTATTTATTTTTAAATTCAAAGATTTTGAATAAAAAGTAAAGTGTAGATATCAGTTCACTGATATCCATAATCTCACCAGAAGTAAATATTACTAGAAAAAGAAACTACTTACTGACGAGGTTGTCGTCAACGAAAAGTGGATCGTTCGGTTCATGTGTCTTGTGAATTAAAGGGGAAAGTTGTTACAAAGAGAAAGATAAGTTGTGTTTCACTATGGAAGACGTAAGGACGGCCAGTACTAGAATGTCATACGAAGATGGTGGACAACGACAGAAGTCAAATTTCTGATACGTTAATAGGCAAATCTTTTTATAGGAACATACCTCTCGATATTGGAGGGTGGGTGTGCGAGACTAATTTTTTTTTTGTGGGTGTTTTTTCGTCTTCCACCATTTTGCTTTAAAGTTACTGCAATGAGTGAAAATTTTTGGTTTCTTCGTAAAGGAGAATATTTTCTAATACAACGGATCTATTATTACGTAAATGGATTCAATAATAAATGATCATAAATTGATTCCTCTATGAACCCCGAGGATCCTACACACTTACCGATACCTGTCACCCCCCCAGTTACGAGACCCACACCCTAATACCTGCTAATGTAAAAATAAGGGGGTATAACGACTCAAAAGATGTTATGAATTGTCTTGATTTGTAATTTTAAATTAGACTTTTTTTTTTAAATTAGACCCGAAATTTGTTAATTCATTCATCCAAGAATTCTTAATGACTTTCTACCAATTCTCCGTTACATTAAAATGTTGAAAAGACTTCCCATCATACCGTTATGGTATACATCGGAATTTTTTTACACGTCAGATTTTAGGTCGGTAAGTGAAGGTCTTTAAATAAGTTTCCTTTGTTAAGTCTGAAATGGTTCTTAACAAGTAAAGTTATGATAAATACTGTCCTTTTTTTCAGTTATTTATATACTACTTTCAAATATATATTGATTTGACGTCCTAATAGTTTTATGTCTACAATTTTTTCTATAATATCTTTATTTGAATAATGGTTCATTTCGACAAGTACATACGACGATATGTCTACTTCTCGTCAAATAGGTAAAATTAATTTTCTTTTTGAGTATCTTTTTGAGATATTCGTATATCGTTGTTGTTTTTCATTACTAATAGATATCCATACCCTAATATTAATAAAAGTAAGGGGGTGTAAAGGCTCAAAAGTTATTATAAATTGTCTTAATTTATAATCTTAAATTAAGATACTCTTACCATCTTAAAATTTTTTAGAAAGTTTTCGTTCATCGTACACAAATAAAACACTTTCAAAGTGAACAAGAAGTTCGGAAACGAGTTTAAGGTGGACTCACCGGAGGAGACTTTTGTGTGTCTACAGAGCCAGTAATCTTGAATTCAGATGGATGGTGTGTCGCAATAGTGTTGAGTTACAACCTCGTGATTAAAAAATATATCCAAAAGGTGGATAGTTTGATGTAACATTCGAGAAGATACAGTTTCTACCGTTTGTCAATTCTGTAAACAACTGACACACTGTGAAACCTCCCAAGACCATTCTTCCGACTCTGCGGTCGTGTCTAGCGCACAACAGACACTGAGTGGAAGTGACGGACTGAGAACCACAACTACCCCCCCAAAAAGTCTCGACGGACATCCCGTCGACAGTACAAAGGACACTACCTCCAATTCCCCTATCGTCGTTTCCCGTCGGGAGTCCTTTCGTGACCTTGAGGGTCCTTGGTGACCAAGAATTCTAAACCACAATACGTATCTTTCTTTTTAATGATACCAACGATGCAAGTTATGACCTTTTAAGTTGTACAAGCAAAGTTCCTACAGTTAGTTTCTATTTTATGACTTTTACTTTCTCTCGTAATTTAAAAATTTTTTATTCCGTTTTTGACAAAGTGGGAACCGAGATTAATAATTGACTCGTGGAATTATTGGAAAGTAAAAGGTCATTTTGTGTACACGTTTGTAATAGGTCTCACTGTAAATTTTTTTAAGATTTTATATATAGTCTTAATAAATCCAGGGGTTTACTTTGTCTGACAGACGGATAGGAAACTAATCTTAATATAAGATATAATAATTAACTTTACGACCATCTTTTCACGACCGTCTAATGAGATCGTTAGACTTACTATATGTAATCGTTAGAGAGTTATAACTACAATTCCCCGTAATGTCTTCTATTTTATTGGACATCCACCGTCGAATTAAAAAGACAAAAAATTATAAAAGAGAGTATAAAGTATTTCCAGTAAGTTTGACGAAATCCGGTGTGGATAATTTAAATCAGAGCGAAACTTTCGTGGTCACTCAATCGTTCTTACTCCTTGTCTTCCGGTTAGTGTGACAGTCTTACATGTCAGTAACGGGATTTTCCTTTTGGAGTGTCTCAAGTGAACAAGGAGGTAGACATCACGGACTAGTCCCGAACAGAGAAGAACAACTTTGTTCTTCCCTGTCATAGAAATATAACGTTCTACTTAACTAAATTTTCGTCTAGGTGATATCCCTATGTCGTCATGGTAACTTCTCAGTAGTGCAGTGGATTTTTTTCAATCAGAGTGTTTTGTAGTAAATACGTAGTGCTTCTTACAAAGATGTGTCTTATTAGAAGTGGTGAATACAAGATTTCTTTTTCCAGACTGATTTTTTTGATACCAACCACCGTCCGACACTAAAAGTTCCGAATTACCTGAAGATCTCTTCGCACGGCAAACGTCTGACCGAGTGAAGACTCTGACGAGGGGAGGTGGGGTTTGTGAATTCATACAATTTATTACGTTTTGTCGTTGTCGACTAACACTTTCATTGCCTTTAGTTTCTTTGTAGACATACAACTATTTACAAATTACGACATAAAATCCACGGACATTCTGGTCGACACCGACGATGGTTTATAAAAGTGAGTACATAAAGGGGTAAATTAAATTATCCGGTGACTACTCCTTTCAGATTTCTCGGAAGGATTAGAATACTTATGTGGGTTCTTATTAATCTTTACTCACTTAAGTCATTAACTGTTAGAGATTTTGCTGTCGGAACCAATAACGTTGTAAATGTAAAAAGGCTTTTTTCTAGACTACGTTTATGAGGGAGTTTCAATACTTATAAGTTTATACGTTTTGGGTTTGGTCCTTGACTGTCGGTGTAAAATTGAATTGCCTTTGCTAAGGTCGTAATGTTTTACTAAGCCAAAACATGTTTACTAAGTGAAAAAGGATACAATAAGAAACCGCAAATAAATTTTATAAAGGTCCCTAAGAGATGTACGTAAAAGGCAGATCGTCCATTTTGCGAAGGTCGAAGAAAGACTCGTCAAAACATGAGTAAGGGAAAGGGGACCAATTGGTTGAGACACGTTGGACATAAAACAGTTTAGGGAAGGAGAATTTTTTTTTTTTTTTCCGCAGGTGTTCGAATTTTTCTGTCTGTCTTCCCGGAGTTAAGACGTTCGGCGGGGTACAGAGGGCCGCACTTTATTGCGACGGTGTTGTTTTGGTGGTGGTGTTATTTTTCTTTTAGTGACTTCTTTTTACGGGCGAGGAGGGCTAGCCTGCACCCAAGATTACTTTTGGGCTATTTATGCTAGACTCTCCTGGTGAATTCGAGGGACGTCGAGGGGCTGACTGGTCGTGGTCTCGGCGCTCCCTCGCCGGCAGGGGCGGCCAGGGGCCCTCCGCTCTTGAGGGCCGCGTTGGACTCCTTAGCCCCCGCACCTGCCGCGCGACCCTTCCATTCAAAGGCTCCCGCCCTGGGCCCCCAGAGCCTTCTTTATCTTCTCGGGAGGACGGGTGAGTGCTGTCCCTCGGGTGCCTTCGCCCCCAGGGGCGGGAGTGCGGGACGGGCGTCGACCCAGGGCCTTCTCCCCGGCCAAGCCCACCCCAGCCCACCCCGCGCTTCCGGTCGCTTGACTTCCTATAACGGCGTCCGTCCTCAGGTGGAGCGGGAGCAGCCCGGGCCGGACGGGCAGCGGGGGCAGAAGGAGTAGGTGCTTGAACAAGAGCAGCATGAGTAGGTGCAGGTGGAAGGCCTTGGCCCGGCTGCTGTGGCACAAGAAGCTGTAGGGGCGAGGCCTGGCCGCCGTCTCCGGAGGAGATCTGCGACGGAGCTGGAATCGTTCGGGTCGGGGTCGACCTTCGGCGTCTGACCGCGGAGGTGAAGGGAGAAGGCGAGTCTCCGCATCGGCCGTCGGCGCAGAGCCCACCAAGACCCGGACGCGCGACCGGCGCGAGGAAGGAAGAGTCCGAGCGCGGAAGGAGCTGGGAGGATGCGGCGGGGGTGCGCGGGGTGTCGCCCCGCGCGGCCCCGCCATCGCGCGACTTGCGTCGCGCGTACACACCTGAGAGACGCCCTTTCCCCTCCTCGCGCCGCTGTCTCCGCCCCCGCCCTCCCCCGCCCCGTCCTCCCTCCCGGGTTTCGCCACGGCGGCCATCTCCATTCTCCGCTAACCCGGAGGCCCAGGCAGTGCACTAGGGATCCCCCAAAGGTATCTTTGCGAAGAGACGCCAGGTCAGACCACCCCCCCAGAATCCAACCGCCGCTACCCGCGACCCCCGTCCACCGGAACCGAAACGACGGCGGCGGCGGCAGTTGTCGGACAGTAGCCCCTGGGCGAATTCCAGGCCGACCGTGCCTGAATGGGCACTCGACCCTACCTAACCAAAGGCCTGGTTCAGAGGACGTCAACCGTCCTCATACCCCGCCTCACTACGTGCGGGTCAGCGAGTCGTAGCAAGCTCAACAGTCTCTGGAGAGAAGCCTGGCACATGAGGGGCACCGAAGCAAGGGCTCGGCCCTTCGGGGAAAGAGCCGACACCTTGATGCGACGCGCCGGTCGAACTCCAGGGGTTCCTGCCTCAGCTTTCCAGTGTAGAATACAGTCACGACACATTACCGTTCGCTGACGTGGACGTCTTGAGCTTGGATCCATAGTATTTGACCCCTCTTCGCCCTCCACAGACCCGTCCCCGAATCCCAGGCCACCGTCCTGACCCTACTTGGACACCTTAAACCCCATCCCAGTCGGTAACTGTAGAATTTTATTCACCAATAAACCTCATTCTTACGATCTTTTCCCATCCCCGCTCAATGTGCGACCGAGACTCCTCTTTGTTTTACACACTCCTAATCAACTTTGGTCTAGAAATTCTAAATAAAAATACCGAATTCTAAATATACTAGGAGGATCCGGTCGCAAAATAACATAAACTGTGGGGGCAAAGACGCTCGTTTCGAGAGGGACTCGTCCATTCTCGTGATTTCGTGATTTAAACTCCTTTACCCTCAACCCACGATACAGATTGTGACTTCGTGTTTATAAACGTTTCACTTTAATTAAACCTATAAATAGTCCAAATCAAATTAAGGTGGAAATGGCCTTCCGACCAACGACGGGACAATTTACGGAGTTAGGAACCAAAGGACATGACATTAACTTTTATCGTGATCCGAATATTAGTCTTTTGGAACCGAACTCAGAACTAAGAAGGAAGGTGAGTATTGGATAACTAACTCCGTCCGGTGAATTTTAAGACTTACAGTTCAAGGAGTAACGATTTTACCCCGATTATTACACATGAATTGTTATAACAAGACTCCCAATTTGTGTTCTTTAACAAACTTTGAGACTTTCAGACGGAGTTACGTTTAACGTACAATAGACATGGTAACTAAAACCGTGATCACAATATTTAACGAATTACTATATAACACACTATATAACGGGGACCTTCTCTCTCTTTTTAAGTCCTCCCGTCTCTGACAGAATAAAGAAAAGAAAAGAAAAACTTAACTTCATGTCAACTAAATGTCACAACACAATCAAAGACCACATGTCGTTTCACTAAGTCAACACGTATGTATAACGTAGAAGGAAATGTAGACTGTATTTTGACTCGTACGTCTCCCATGAGTCATGTAAGTCTGTGAGTTAATAAGTAACTACTTACTTATTTACACTTTCCGTCATGTCAAACTCCCAGTGTGTCTTATTACTTCTCCTTCTCTCTAGAGTTTCAGTTTGGAAACAACCTGTATATATGTATACACATATATATCGACATAGATATAGTTAAACATAGATATATGTATACATACATCTCTATCTATCCATCTGTCAATCTACCATCCATCTATGAAGGTCTTACTTTACGTGGGGAAAAAGAACCCTCCTTATTCGTTGTACCGTAAAAGAACAGAGTCAATTTAATGGGAGTTATTCTAATAGTAATTCACTATTTTCACTGTAAATAAATTTAGTAGCGAGTTCAATACTCGGTTATGTGACGACTTTTGAGGGAGTTCCCGACAGAATTCTGTCGGTTCCTTTTAAAAGATGGACAACCGTTATATATAAAATTTTTCAGAATATGGTTTCATAGTCTAGTAATGATACCACTTACCGTAATGTATTGGATCTTATTTCTAAAAAATTTACAAAAAAAAGACTCAAAGTTAGAAACCACTGAAATCATTCTTGACTTATTATACAAACAAATTTACGATTTCTACTAACATGAAAAACAAAAACATTCAGTGCTAAAAGAGACTTCTCTTTTAACTTGTAATCTTCGTGTAAACTCTCGTTTACCTTTGTTCTTAAGTTCTTGATTATGTAGGGAAGAGAAGGTAAAGATAAGATTTATTCATCCCGAATAAATTCTTTAAAGAAATAAGAAAAAAAAAAAAAATCTTGACCCTTTCTTATGGTCTCACCTTTAGTTGAATTCCCTTATCACTCCCCTTAAAATTTTGAGTTCAACAAGTTCCCATATTAACAAAACTTAATACGACCCACACAATTTACACAATTTATATTAATTAATCAAGAGTCAGTGTATTACGTATAATGTAAAGTCTATATTAATACGAATTTTACAGGAAAAGGTCACGTATAAAAAACAGAGTGTTATTATTTATGGATCAGGTGTCACCCACGAGTTGTGGAAAGATAGGTTACTTAATTAGACTCTTCAATTAATACCTTAGTATAAATCTCCAACTCTAAAAATTAATAGAAGGGTAGAAGTAATCGATTATCAATTGAGATATATTTCGAAATCTCTTTAAAGAAACACACATATACTCACATACACTTCTTTGGTCAGGAAGTATTAGAAAATTAACCTTTTATATAAGAAGAAAGAACGTTTAAGGCTTAAAAATAACAACTAACACCGTGAATTAAATAAAATTCATTATAATAAAAAGGATGAAATTGAAAGGTTCACTCACGAATAAGGACTTTATTTCCTAGGTATACCGAAATTCTGTAAAATAAATAACACGTGTATCGGACCAAACCAAGTTACGATTTCATTATGACTTAGACTTAGACTTACAGGGGTTCTAATCACGACGTTACCATCATATATGGAGAAAGACTAAAAGACACTGCTTCCTACAAAAATCAAATCAAGTCAAGTCAAGTCAGCGAGTCAGCACAGGCTGAGAAACACTGAGGTACTTAACGTCGTACGGTCCGGAGGGACAGGCAATGGTTGAGGGCCTCAAGTGAGTTTGAGTAGCTCAGCCACTACGGTAGGTCGATAGAGTAGGAGACAGCAGGGGAAAAGGAGGACGGGGGTTAGAGAGGGTCGTAGTCTCAGAAAAGGTTACTTAGTTGAGAAACGTACTCCACCGGTTTCATGACCTCAAAGTCGAAATCGTAGTAAGGAAGGTTTCTTGTGGGTCCTGACTAGAAGTCTTACCTGACCAACCTAGAGGAACGTCAATCTTTCCTAAAACTATTTTGATAGGTCATTGTCTAGAGAGAAAAGTCTATAAAATTTGATTCATGAAACGGATGACACACGAAGAAGGGGGGTCTAAACAGTTATAAATAATTAAATATTTGATTTTGTAGCTTAGGACATGTGATAAAAAAATAAACTTCACCTTCCCTTAAGTTTCAATTAGTTTATACAACTTTCATAATATTTATCTTTCGTTTATTAAAAATCAAGACCATTACTATCAAATTATGGTGACAAGAGATTGTCGTATTAATAATGTTACATTTTTCTAAAAATCGTACAATAGGTATCTAATACAATACAAAATTGTGAACACGAATTATAGGTTTACTCGACCAAGTCACAACTTTATGGTTGGAAGTTTAGAAGTCCAAAAACACTAATTAAAATCGAAATGTATTGGAATACAAATGTGTGACTCCATCTCAACTATCCCACTTGATAAAATACTATCCTAAAAATAAGAAGTTTCTAATTTTTGTAAAATTTTAGACATGAGAACAGAGTCCGTTTTTCAAATCACGACTTAGTTTCTAATTTGGAACAAACAATTTGTAGGAACACTTACCCTGAGAAAGACAATTGAAAAAAAAAAAAATGGAGAAATACTATTATATTTCCTTTCGATAGTCAAAAAACGGACCCTTTAGAGTACCTGTCTCCTCGGACCGTCCGACGTCAGGTACCTCAACGTTTCTTAGTCTATGTTGACTTCACTGGCTCGTACGTGCACCCGAATTTTTAAATGAATAAGATATAAGGAAGGGTAATGACACCGGAGAATAATTACGATTGATAACAAAATTCAGATGTGAATAACAGTGTTATATTTAGTATCATAAACTTCATTAGTATTAAATGGACAAAAGGTTATAAATATAATGAAACTAAAAAGAATAGAATAATATGATCGATCTGAGAGTTTTTAGTCACAACGTTTTGACTTATCATCCGAAGAAACAAAGATAAAAATTATCTTTATAGAAACCATAAAATGGTCAAAAATAAAAGGTAAAGAAATACTAAAAATCCTTAGTGTCGACTTTAATAGTTTACAAAAAAGTTCCATAGATTACTATTTTAGAATGTCCAAAACAAGAAAATTAAATACTTATACTAATTAACACAAATATAAAAAAGACACGATTTAGTAAGGATAATCCAACCACGTTTTCATTAACGTCAAAAACGTAACAACTTTAAACGGTAAACTATAATCTTATGTAAGATTTATTTACACTAATACAATATGTAGTAAAATTACACGTAAAGAGAGACACAAAAAGAAAACGATTACTGAATAATGAACGACAAATAAAATATAAATAAAATCTGATACCTTCACTACAATCTGTTTTTCGTTTAAACTCGGTAAAAGAATAAACTCAAGTTTTACCCAACATTTCGTCGTCTCTGTTGAACGTTGTAGTTGTTACGCAAACCGGGTACTTGACGATACTTGCGTGTCACGTCACCACCAAGTTCTTCAAACCGTTTCCTCTACTCTCGGAACTTCTACTCGTATCACCGACCGGTAGTCTTCAATGTCGTTGGTTGACTCTCATATAGTTTCGACTAGGAGAAAGATGATGAACTCTTCGACGGTTTCTTGACTTGGAACTAGTAAGATCAGTAAACCGTAATCTTCGTTTAACCTTTCCACCTTTTCGAACTATCATCCACGGAGTACTCGACTGGCTTTCACTTTTTTTAGCAAAGCTTCACAACAGAAGAGAATAAGATGCGTTGTTGTCGTTTGGTAAAGAACTAGTCTGACACTGTACGCTGTTTTTCACCTAAAATACACTATTAGTCGTTACTGAGTCACCGACCTGACTCTTCTTCGAGGTTTCGTGAAGGGTCTCGGTTTGAACGTCGGTTTTTTACATTACCAACGATAAACCACCAGACGACGACCAGACTAGGTGGTTTCGAAAGACTTAGAACCGTTTTGGTGATGTAAACTTTTCATACGAGTCGTTTAACTACTCAACGTGGCTTTTGACGTCACGGACGTCGACCGTGACCAGTTGTCTTTCTCGGGTCAAGGAGACACACTGTTACGGACTTGCGTACAACGTGTTGGTCACGAAGTTTTCAACCCGACGCTTCAAAACGGAGTGGGCGGCATCAGTGGACTGGAGAACGGTTGTCTAGTGGTGAAGAAGTTCGTAGAACTGTTGAAACGTCCCTTTCACGAAGAGGTTGGTCGTCCTCCGTCTTTTACGAAAAGTTCTCAAGTAGTTTAGGCCTTCGTGTCTAAAATACGATGTCCTTATTCGTTTGAATAAAGAGTAACCGTTTTTACATAACTAACATTACCAAGGATAATAACTATTTCTATACAAACTCGGATCAATATTACTAAATTTTAAGTACCAGACTTTGACGGTAATACAAACGTGGTTGAATTATATAAAGTTCTTATTTGATAAGGTAATGACAAAATTAATGAACAATCTAAACCAAACAAATATATATATATAAATTGTACTAAAGTCTCAGAGATACATATTCTAACCAGGTGTCAAAATAAAGAAACACAAAGGAAATAGGTGAAAACGACAATCCTAATCAGATCGAAACATTCCACTAAACTCTTCTAAAGTGGTAAAAAAGATACGAGACCTTATCAAACTTATTATCTTTTGATGGTATGACAAAAAAAAGAAACTTTCAACATCTTACACGAACGTTTTAATAAGCCCGAACGAGTCAAAATACAAAACACCAATGACTGAACAAACCAAAAAGAATCATTTAGTACGTAAAGTAGATCTGACCGTTAAATAACCGTTCTTCAAGGTGCTTTATAAAAGTATGTTAATAAAATTACAGAAGGTACTGGTGTCTGTATGACGAAAAGAGTAACGATGATAATTGATAAATTCGTTATAATTCTTTATAATTTTAGTTAGTTGTATCAAAATAAAAGAAGACTTTGGACTAACAGTGTTTAAGATCATTGTAAAAATGAAGTATATCTTTCAGCGATAGAGTGTGAAACTCCCGACTATTTTAAACTTTCTAAGATGTTAAAGATAGGGAAAGATGACAGACAAGAATGACACAATTATAAAATACTTGTTATTGTTACTGAATTACTCACAAATGACACAAAATCTGTGGACCAGTTATTCGGAAAATGAATATAATAAATTAGATCCCGGTCCTCAATCACAAGGGTATAATATCTACTCCTTTGAATTTCGAGTCTCTCCAAAACATTGAGTCGGTCAATACGAGTCAGACTAAGATACGTTGGGGTATCTGTCGCCGGGTGGTCCAAGGAGTCAGAGACCCTAAGAGGTCCGTTCCTGTGACCTCACCCAACGGTAAAGGAAGAGGTATACGAGTCGATCGTTCACCGTCTATCTATACCCTTAATAGATGAAAGTCATTCAGAATTAAGAGTTACGATGATGAATGGAAACACGATTTTTATTCCTATATCAATTCACAGTTCTCAGATTTATTTGCGTGTGTCATCGAACTTTAATTGATGATGTTTAGTACTTGAAATTTTTTGGACAATAATATTACTTAAAAAATTTTCTATAAACCAAAAGTCTATAAGGACACTCGGAAGTCATGGAATAGAGTCATAAGACTCTGATCCGTATCTCTGATAATGGAATATAAATCAGACATGCTCATGCTTTCTACTAAAAAAAAAAACATATACCTCTCTCGTCATGCACAGTTAATCATTAAGGTGAATTAAAAAATTTTTAACACCGCTTTATGTATATCGTATGTTAAATGGTAGAATTGGTAAAAGTTCATATGGCATTTCATCATCATTCATGTAAGGATGACGATATATTGGTAGTGATGATAGGTAATAGAACGTTTTGACTCTGAGAAGATTTATTATAAAGAAGTAAGGTGGGAAAGAGATCGGGGACCGTTAGTAGGAGAATGAAAAATTCCACCATTTAAACCACTGGGATCCATACGGTGTATTAACCTTATTACGTCGTAAA
Organism: Capra ibex; assembly: GCA_006410555.1. Lineage (NCBI taxonomy): Eukaryota > Metazoa > Chordata > Mammalia > Artiodactyla > Bovidae > Capra > Capra ibex. The sequence continues at coordinate 3,642,367 of SJYO01010634.1, forward strand.
AAGAAAAACACTGACCGAATAAAGTGAATCGAACTACAGGAGTTCTACACAAATACAACATTATACACAGTCTTATCGGAAGGAAAAATTCCGACTTATTATAATGTAATACACATATGTGGTGTGAAGTAAGTAAGTAGACGACCACCTGTGAAGTCAATGAAGGTGGAAAATTTTTTATAAATACATAAATAAAAACCAACGTGGTCCAGAAGCAACGACGCGAGTCCGAAAGAAAGAAACGTCGTTCGTCCTCGATGGGAAGTAGCGCCACGTACCCGAAGAAGACCACCACCGAAGAGAACATCTCGTGTCCGAGATCCGTGTGTCCGAAGTCATTGACACCGTAGACCCGAATCAACAAGGCTCCGTGCACCTTAGAAGGATCTGGTCCCTAGGTTGGACATACGGGACTTAACTGTCCATCTAAGAGTAGGTGAAATGGTGGTCCCTTCAGGATGAAGGTGGAAAACTGATTACACTTATTACCATGAAACTTATGTATAGCACATAAAAAAAAACTCTGGGTCAAAAATTAAGAAAACCCAAATATGGGTCTTGACTTTAGTAATCTAGTGTGTGTGTGTGTGTATATTCGTCAAGATGAATTAAGTTTTCCCATTATTTCGTCACAAGGTGTCGGATTCCGGAAACTAAACCATGTAAGGACTCTGAGTTCCTGTAGGTTACATTCCATTAGAGTCCTGAATTGTAAACAATTCTCCAGGACCTATTGTTCCTTACTCCCACCCCTCTTTGAGACCCCAGATCTTGGATGACTTCAAGAGGCGGAATCGGGTGGGTCGGATGGATCGAGGGTCTCAGATCTCCTACGGGTAACCATGTGATTAAACTCGTCCTAAGTCCTTTCGGTATCCTGGCCATGATTTATCTATGACTAAAAAGGTCGGAAATACCACGTAGGTGTAACAAAAATAAAACTCTCCGTAATTTCGTATCACTAATTCTTGTACCCAAGACCTCGACCTAGAAGATCCAAACTGAAAGTCGAGTTGGAAATGACAACCTCGTTAATGAATTCGAAAGGAACAGACATTTTATCCATGATATTATTATTGATGGAGTATCCTAATAACCCTTCTAATTTACTCAATTATTAAATTCATAAATCTTTTTACGGACTGTATATCGAGAGTGATTTACAATTCATCATTATTATAATAAAAATTAATCACATCCAATGGTGCACCGAAAGGAATTTTGGAAACCTTTATTCTATTTATTGTAAGGTAAAACATTCAATTCGAAAAACCTGACATACGTGATACTTAGTTCTTTTCTATAGATTATCGTAAAATTTCTCCATTATAACGAGGGTCCGATCGTCCTAATCTAACATCGGACTACTTTATAATTGTAGATATCTTGTAGTTATGATCAAGACTATTCTTATATCTCCACATACAAAAGAAAGTATCGGAACTGGCTGGATTTCAGCTAGGTACCCCGTCTACAGGAACACGTATAGGGTAGCAAAGTAAGGTCCACCGTCTACAGACAGGGACCATTCGTTTCAGACTGTCGTGATTTATAAACTTAGTATAATACTTAAGGAGATTAGGTGGAAGACTAATGTCAAACCGAAGAGTACATCGAACATATGTACCTCTCCGATATATCTGACGTTTCGAACCTACCGACCAACGTATAGGTCAACAGTTAGAATGACCTTTAGTTAATCGAAAGACGAAAATAAACATTTAGAACCTTCAAAACAATTAGATCCAAACGGGGATTAAATATTTAGGTAAAAGAGATATTACTGACTCATGTGCCAACTCGGACGTTGCCACTCTGGGTTCGGGAGCTGGTACAAGTTAAGTGCCTCCTTTACGAGGGGAGGGGAAGGACACGGGGAGGGGGGGTCAAAGAACCCTAGATGAGGGGACGGAAAAAACTAGTGCTGTGGTGATCGAGGAAATTAAGTAACCGAACTTAAAAAGAATAACCCTAATGGTATCTACCCCACCGTTAATATTAAGAAATGATAGTGGAAACGGTCAAACGACTCCTTTCCACCTCGTAAGGCTAGATGAGAGGCCTTTATTCTTAGGCAACACACCACTCGTCCGTCTGAACTAGTAGTGTGACATTTTCAAGTGACGTACCTCGATAACGAGACTATACACGGGAGTATCTTGTTTTTCTCGAGTACCCCTTGAAATTTCTACTCGATCGAGTGTAGAGAACAAAATGTCTACTCCTTTATCTCTGATGAACGGATCCCGGAATACAGAAACAACAACAAGTCAACGATTCAACACAGGTTGACAAACACTGGACTACCTGATATGGTGCGGTCTGAAGGGACAGGAAGTGGTAGAGGGACTCAAACGAGTTTGAGTACAAGTAACTCAGTCACTACGGTAGGTTGGTAGAGTAGGAGTCGGTGGGGGAAGAGGAGAACGGGAGTTAGAAAGGGTCGTTGTCCCAGAAAAGGTCACTTAACTAAGAAACGTAGTCTGCCGGTTTCATAACCTCGAAGTCGAAGTCGTGGTCAGGAAGGCCACTTATAAACCGCCGACTAAAGGAAACCCTAACTGACCAAACTAGAGGAACGACAGGTTCCCGGAGAGTTCTCAGGGAATACGTCAGAATCAAGGAACAGATTTCGAACTGAGATGACCGGACCTGACTAGACAGTCATTGTAAGAAAGATGGGGGGTCAGAATAGGTTGGTCATGTTTTTAAATTGACAGCTCGAGGAAAGAAAAGATACCGTCGTAAAGGGGAAAACAATGTATGACACTATCGGTCCGAGTGTAAACTTTATGTTTAGGTAATATCTAAAGTGAGACAAAGATTGACCTAGGAAACATAGGACTGACTACGACATCAGAAGAACTGGTGAAACCTCTGTCTAAAGTATCATTAATTAACTTATAAATATATATATAAAACCTACTCGGGTGTTCCGTCCTTCAAAGTCTCGACCCAGGGGTCCAGGAAGTCTGAACGACTACAATAATCGACTCAGTGGATAGACTAGATAGATGAAAATATTACTAGTCTCGAGAACTTAAAGAGTATACGACCCTAGAAAAAAAAAAATTTGAGATGTAGGGTTTGACATCTGTATACTAAAGTACTAGATTATTATTTGACGTTGTCATGGAGAAATTTATTATTAATGATATATGGAGGTTACATTAATATAAGATTATTTAGATAATTTTTAAAGTCCAATTGTCTTGTTTAAGGAAATTTTTAAAACACAAATAAAATTAGAGTCATCTATAAAGAAAAGATTTGTAAAAAGAAAAGAAAGAGGGGAATTGAAGGTGAAAGGGAAGGAGGAAGACGTCCCCATAATACACGAAATTCAATAAAGAAGGTTACCGTTTTGACAGAATGATCGAATCTTAATTAAAAATGTGTATAATTCTTGTATAACTCATCATTCAATGTTTACTTACGTGTAAAAAGAACATTACGTAAAGATTCTCCCTTCACTCCGTCGTTTATATCAATTTGTATTTGTTTCGTGAAATTACATGTACGAGTCTCCTAATCAGTTCCTCGTGAAGAATCTTCACACAAACCTTGTTCTAAAATTCTCTTCCCCAGTCTTTTCCCCTTCATTTTGTTTAATACGAAACCCTTCGATATAATCTTTTTCCCTCTTACCTAGGATTGGTTTTTTTTTTTTTTTCTATAAGTAACGTCATACCGATTCGTCCGCGAACCGACCTTATCTTTTCCTTACAACCCCTCACCATTAACCAATTCAATGACTTTGTCTCCAAGTGTCTAAGTGTCTGAAGGAGAGGTGGAAAACAGACTTATGACACGATTTGGGATTCCCTTTTGGTTTCTCCTCTCTGTCACATACTGGACGTCCTTGACTATGAAAACGACTACGCTGTCCCACCGTCCTTCCATCTCCTCCTTGGAACTTTCGGTCATTCTCACCGAACCTAAAATACACCACATACTACCTTCCGGAAAACCTCTGAGAGTACATAATAGGGTGGAAATAGTAGACGAGACCTTTCCTTCTAGTTTGACTCGTCCACTGACCAAAGTTTTTAGTTAAAACCATCGATATCGATTAGTTAATCGTTTTCTTGAAAAGAGGGGTGTTTAATAAAACTTGGTGAAATCTATTTTTTCCTTTACTCGACGGATTTTAGAAGACAGGTACCAATTGTTAATTACCTTTTAGTGACCAAACGAAAACGTTCGTCGTGAATTACAGTCATTGAGTCCGACAAAAGGTTAAAACGTCATTTAAAAAATATCGTTTTGGTTAAATCCTTCGTTAAATCAGGTACCCGAAAAAATCACCTTTCTACTACACCCATCACATCTTATTACTGTAAAAGAATAGGTGTAGTCTTATAATCGTTCAATGATTACCGAGGTAAAACTATGACAGCGAAAGTTTGATTTCCTCTCTCTAGTTCAACGAATACCTTTGTAGAACCTAATACAATTTTTATCACATCGGAACATTATCAACTCTATTATTTATTAAGTACAAAACGAAACTCACACAGTCAAATAGAGACAGAACTTAGTCTGGATTCTCTCTTTCAAAGGTCTAAAGACGACGGATAGTTTCAGGAGACCATCATCAAACCAGAGGACTGGTCAACAACCTTACGTTTAAAACCAAAAAGGGAAAGAAGAAGAAAAGTAAGAGAAGAAACGATGAACGTTTGACAGGACACTAAAGATGACAGAGGTGACCGTACGGTTACCCTCTGAAAGACTCTAGCGGCCAAAGGACCTTACTATAAACTCCGTATAAATTTACGGAATACTATAAGGACCCAAAGACACCTGAACCAGGATGTACCTAACCACCATCCAGAGATATTCCGTGGTCGTGCTTATACTGTCCTTGGGACCCCAGCTCCCAGTCTAACCTAACGTCGACAGGCGAACAGTGAACTTTTCTGACGGACCCTTTCTGTAACAAATTCCCCATCGGGAGGTTTCGACGGACTTGAAAATGCAAACCTAAGAGAAAACGAACCTCTTCTTGTAGCCACTTTATACCAAAGTGGGGACAATATCGTAACTAAAGTACACGCAACATGGACAGGTGGTCTCGAGAGGGCCAATTTTACCCGACCTTTTGTCAACGAGGGACCTGTGGTGAGTGTTTCAACGACTCCTCTCTTATGGTGTAGGGTGGCGAATAACCCGAGTTTCACTGGACACCGGTATTTGACCGGTCCGAGGCCTCTCGAAGCGCCAAGGTGCCGCTCCGTCCTTTAAGTCGGAGACACACTATCTCGACTCTTTTCATTTATGATTCTCACTACAGACCTATGAAACGGTCCTTCCATATGTAAAACGACTACGTCGTCACCAATCGAAGTAACGTTCCCCTCAACGACCTCATGTCTTATTATACGGAGTACGGCAGCAATGACACATGCCGACTCAGTTTCATTGGTAAGTAGAGCTTATTGTACCTAAGGCCCACCCATAGTAAGGGTCACGTCGACGATCGTACTGGGAAAACGTGGTCCGAAGGTCTTCTTCAAAAATCGAGTATCTTGCACTCCACAAAGCAACCTCCTATACAACCGGGCATTCCCTTAGGTTTTTAGACTATTTTAAGACACATCCCTTGAGAACGAAGAAGTGGGCAGGCTTATACCATTCCTGTTAAGCTCGTTAGCTCTCTCTTTGAGTCGGTCATTATTCCAAAATGATAGCAAGGCACTAACCGGTTCATAAGGAGTGTATTCCCGAGGTAACAATCAAAATAACAGAAGATCGACGTTGGGATTTGTTCCTTCTCTTTACTGTATATTTTGATTACGTCCTTTTTACTTTGTCGCGAAATTAAACGACTCAGTATGAAAAGAAATCTCCTTCATCGTGTTATTGGTACCATTGTAGAAAACTGAGATTTTCTATCACTAAATGACATATGGGTATCACTTTCAAGTTCTATGATTAGGACTCTTAATCTGTTTACGACCCCCTCCTCTGTCTTCCCTTCCTGTATTCTTGTGGAAACAAACAAACTATCTAAGACTCCGTCTTCTTGTTTACCCAATTGTCACGTTCAAGATCTTTGTCTAACGGAATAAAGTTTAGACCCGAGACGGCTAATGGTCGAAACAATGAAAACCGTTCAATATCTTGTAGACCCTCGGTGTCGAAGAAAAAAAAGAAAAAAACACTTTACTTGTATTCGTATCTTGGACGGAGTGTTCTAATAGAACACCTAACTTACTACTTTATTTATTTTTTACGAAATAATACACGGACTATGTATAATTCCTGAGTCATGTATGATCTCTACCGTTCTCACTTGTAGCTGTAAAATCCTTACTCGCTTGATTTTACCTGACCTTACCCACTTAAATTGAGTCTGTTGGTAATATAGATGATGACACACGTTCTTAGGGAATCTTCTTTACCTCATCGGTAGTGTCAGTTGTTTTCTCAGACTTTACGTCATGAACCTACGTTAGAGTTTTACTGTCTTACTAAAGACAAGCAAAGGTTCCGTTTGGTAAGTTATCGTACCATTAGGTTCAGACACGGGGATGGTCATTACGACTTCTTCGACTTCGACTTGTCAAGATACTTCTGGATGTTCTGGAAATCTTGATTGTGGGTTTTTTCTACAGGAAAAGTAATATCCCCTGACCTTACGTTTTCAATCCTTCAGTTCTTTGTGGACTTCATTGTCCGTTTAAACCGGAACCTCATGTCTTATTTCGTCCTGTTTCCGATTATCTCAAAACGGTTCTCTTGCGTGATCAGTATCGTTTGTGGGAGAAGGTTGTTGTGTTCTCTTCTGAGATGTGTACCTGAAGTGGTCTACCAGTTGTGGCTTTAGTCTAACTAACATAAGAAACGTCGGTTTCTACCTCTTCGAAATATGTCAGTCTTTTTTGTTCTGGTCCTCGACTGACACCGAGTCTAGTACTGCAGGAATAACGATTTAAGTCTGAATTTAACTTCTTTCGTCCCTTTTGGTGATCTGGTAAGTCCATACTGGATTTAGTTTAGGGAATACTAATATGTGACCTTCACTCTTTATCTAAATTCCTTGGTCTAAACTATCTTACGGATTACTTGATACCTGTTTCCAAGCACTGTAACATCTCCCCTGTTCCTAGTTCTGGTAAGACTTCTTTTTCTTTACGTTTTTTCGTTTCACCGACAGACTCCTCCGGAACGTTTATCGACACTCTTCTTCTCTTCGTTTTTCGTTTCCTCTTTTCCTTACTATATGGGGAAACTTACGTCTCAAGGTTTCTTATCGTTACCTTCTATTCTATCGGAAACAGTCACTAGTCACGTTTCTTTATCTCCTTTTGTTATCTTACCCTTTATGATCTCTACAGAAGTTCTTTTAATCTCTATGTCTCCCTTGTAAAGAACGTTTCTACCCGAGTTATTTCCTGTCTTTAACATACCTGGATCGTCTTCGTCTTCTATAAATCTTCTCCACCGTTCTTATGTGTCTTCTTGACATGTTTTTTCTAGAAGTACTGGGTCTATTGTATTACCACACTAGTGAGTGGATCTCGGTTTGTAGGACCTTACACTTCAGTTCACTCGGAATCCTTCGTAGTGATACTTGTTTCGATCACCTCCACTACCTTAAGGTCAACTCGATAAAGTTTAGGACTTTCTACTACGACACTTTCACGACGTCAGTTATACGACTGTTTAAACCTTTTGAGTCGTCACCGGTGTCCTGACCTTTTCTAGTCAAAAGTAAAGTCAGGGATTCTTTCCGTTACGGTTTCTTACAAGTTTGATGACGTGTTAACGTGAGTAGAGTGTATGATCGTTTCATTACGAGTTTTAAGAGACTCGGTCCGAAGTTGTTATACACTTAACACTTGAAGGTCTACAAGTTCGACCAAAATCATTTCCGTCTCCTTGGTCTCTAGTTTAACGGTTGTAGGTGACCTCGTAGTCTTTTCGTTCCCGCAAGGTCTTTTTGTAGATAAAGACGAAATAACTGNCTCGGTCCGAAGTTGTTATACACTTAACACTTGAAGGTCTACAAGTTCGACCAAAATCATTTCCGTCTCCTTGGTCTCTAGTTTAACGGTTGTAGGTGACCTCGTAGTCTTTTCGTTCCCGCAAGGTCTTTTTGTAGATAAAGACGAAATAAATGATACGGTTTCGGAAACTGACACACCTAGTGTTATTTGACCTTTTAAGACTTTCTCTACCCTTATGGTCTGGTGGACTGGACGGAGAACTCTTTAGACATACGTCCAGTCCTTCGTTGTCAATCTTGACCTGTACCTTGTTGTCTGACCAAGGTGTAACCCTTTCCTCATGCAGTTTCGACATATAACAGTGGGACGAATAAATTGAATGTAGTACTCTCATGTAGTACTCTTTGCGACCCGACCTCCTTCGTATTCGACCTTAGTTCTAACGACCCTCTTTATAGTTATTGGAGTCTATACGTCTACTGTGGTAGGAATACCGTCTTTCACTTCTTCTTGATCTCTCGGAGAACTACTTTCACTTTCTCCTCTCACTTTTTCAACCGAATTTCGAGTTGTAAGTCTTTTGCTCCTAGTACCGTAGACCAGGGTAGTGAAGTACCCTTTATCTACCCCTTTGTCACCTTTGTCACAGTCTGAAATAAAAACCCCCGAGGTTTCAGTGACGTCTAACACTGACGTCGGTACTTTAATTTTCTGCGAATGAGGAACCTTCCTTTCAATACTGGTTGGATCTGTCGTATAACTTTTCGTATAATGAAACAGTTGTTTCCAGGTAGATCAGTTCCGATACCAAAAAGGTCCTAAGTACATACCTACACTCTCAATCTGATATTTCTTTCGACTCACGGCTTCTTAACTACGAAAACTTGACACCACAACCTCTTCTGAGAACTCTCAGGGAACCTGACGTTCCTCTAGGTTGGTCAGGTAGGATTTCCTCTAGTCAGGACTCACAAGTATACAACTTCGACTTTGAGGTTAGGAAACCGGTGGCCTACGCTTCTCGACTGAGTGACCTTTTCTGGGACTACGACCCTTTCTAACTTTCACCCTCTTCCCCTACTGTCTCCCACTCTACCAACCTACCGTAGTGATTGAGTTACCTGTACTCAAACCCATTTGAGGTCCTCAACCACTACCTGTCCCTCCGGACCACACGACGTCAGGCACCCCAGCACTTCTCAATTTGTGCTGACTCGTTGACTTGACTTGACTTGACTGTAAAATGGAGTCATCATCATCATCATCATACTTAGAGGGTCCAACAGATCGACTAAGACTAAATAATCTCAAGTTTCTGTATCGTTCCCAAAACGTAAAACAAGTATTATAACAAGAAGAAACAAAGAAACGACTGATACTTTCATAGATTATATATATGACATACCTCCAAAACTCACACGAATGTACATTTTAGTCGATAAAGAAGTTTAGTAACCGTTATTCATCCTCCACCAATAGGAAACCGTCCCTGATTCTGGAACCCTAGGTAAAATAAATCATCACCTCTGAAGGACCTCTTCCTTACGAACTCATAAGATACCCAACACCTGGGAGTAAGTAACTGTAAACTCTCAAAATAAAGGTCATCCACCCAGAACAATCTCGTGAAACCTTTGAAAGGACAAGATCTCTCGTTTATACTAGGAAGTTCTATAACGTTTATTACAGAACCTACAATTCGGGAGTTTCAACTTTAAAATTCATGACTAAAAAGGAAATGTTTTTATAAGGAAGTCATAATAACAAGAGTTCGTCGTTGGTTCCCGTAATATTATATCAATGTCTTTGTAGAAAAAAATTTTTTATATTTAAATAAATAAAATTAACCTCCGATTAATGTCATAACATAACCAAAACGGTATGTAGTTGTACTAAAATATTGATAATACACAAACATGTTTTCTTTGAGAGGGTCAAAACAAATAATAATTATACGAGAAACAGTCAAATTCTTCACTCGTAGTCATAAAGAAATACCAATATCAAACATGGAAAAGTAAGGACCACTTTTCCATTATGGAAAAATGTACGAATAACTAGACATCATAAATAAGAAGACACTTTCTATATACTAAGAAATAGTGAAAAACAAACTCCAAAAAGATTACCTAAACGTCATTGAATACATAGTTCTCGTGGTGGACAGTATAAAGAACAATTATAAAATGGACGAAATATCTCGGAAAATTAATACGACTACCACAAAAATTAACTTGGTTTAAAATGTAAAATACAGTAGATTAATTATAATACTTAAAAAAAAATGATAACATAATTCTTTTCTGGATACGTAGTTTCTCGTCAAATTCATAAGGGGTATCAAAGAAGATGATACATACCAAAAATGCAAATGGTGAAACAGGTCCGTCGTTTTACCTATTTCGTCTTTTAAGCTTTCCCTGTTTGACTGGTAACGTTGTTTTAATTAAAGAGTGAAAAACTTTAAATTAAATGGTGAAGTTTTTATAAATAATGTCGGAGAGGATATCTTCGTGAAACTAGTTGAAGACAGAAGAGTTGGGTCCAGGGAAGTCAGTAACGACATAAACCATACCAGACTAGAGGTCCGGCTTTGAACGTCTCCAGGAAATGATTAAGAAAGGACCCGTCTTTTATGAAATCCTCGCAGTCGGGTCGTCAACTACCCTACACTGAAATGAGTACAGTGGTAATCGCATTGCCGACTACAGAGACGTGACTGAGACCCGTGGTGTATGCGTAGTTTAAAGGTCTAAAGAGGACTGGAGACTGTGTAGTTGAACCAGGTGTCCTAACCCACACAAACGGAGTCTACCGAGGAATCACGACATAAAAGGACGAGGTTCCGAAGAATGTGGGACGCTTCCAAAAGGAACCCTAGGACGGAGAAGGGGACTAATTGGGACCCGTTACCTGGCTAGTGGATCTTGGACTGTGGCAGAGGACGAACTAGGACTCGTAGCAAAAGAGGAACCTAGACACGGAGAGAGTCGGAATGTGTACTCTGACCTGGATTCTTATAGTTTTGAACGGTTTTGGTTCGGGTTTCAGAGTGAAAGAAAGTTTATAACACACGACTCACACCAGACGGTAACCCTCCATGTGGGCTATAGGTCTAATATTGAGTTTAATGTTACAGTTGAGTGGGTGTCTTTTAAATGTCTAACTAAACCGATTTTGCAATACCTTCGTCATGGTTCTCCGCGCAAAGACGGAAATGAAAAAAACGCGTCCTTCTCCCATACCTCTAGAGGCATACATTATCAGGGTCTTAATGGGAAGACCATTCCTCTTTAGAAACCCAAAAATTCTATTTCCACCATACCTTTCAGGACTAACGAAAAGATTCGTAGGAAGGAAACATAGGGAGACGATCCGATAGAATCGGTGATTGCTACGTAGTAATGACAGAATTTCCCCTAGAACTCCTGATCACCGAAAATATCCATCACTACCCTCAAAACCTCAGAGTAAGAACGACTACCGAAAGTCACGGTTGGTTGACACCGAGGGATAACCGTGCAGAAGTGAAAAAGTCTTCTAGAAATTAGTGGGAATAGACTTCCCCTTCGTCCTTTCTTAAGGGTGGGCGAAACTTGAGAATGTCTTAAACACCAGACATAGTCGTTAAACGGTGACTACTGTCTGGCAGAACACAATTGGAAACCATAGACCGGAAAGTAAAAGGGGATTGGTCGAACTCTGGACGGGACAAATCGGGGACCTGATGGAGTCCTTGGAACTAACCAAGTGTCCGGCTCAACCGATTCTGAACAAAGGGGTAGTAGGACACAGGGATAGGGGGTCAAGAGAAGGAAGACGAAACAGGCGTGAACTCTTTATTTACGTACGGCGGGAGTCGACTCGTCTAGAGGACCGCCATCCTTCACCTCTCGACGTCTTGGGTCGAGGGACAGAGGTGGGGATCACTCACCGGGGGACCCGATGCCGGCACCCTCCTGGCGGAAGGAATCAAATTGTGGTTACTAGGTATGTCCTCCTGTCAGACGAAAGAGAAGTGAGTCGTTCCTAAATCACTCATGACCATTTCGTGTCAAACGTGGCCTCATCAACCTTTTACCTCAGACGGGAAGGGTTAGACACGCGTTAGACAATCGTCGATTTTTGTTCACAATCGTCAATATTAATGGTAGTAAAACAGAGGTGCGAACCTAGTGTAAGGTCCACAAGATCCTCAGCCAGGTAAAGGAAAGAAAGGGGGAAGTTCAGAGTACGGGACAAAGTTCGTCAACGAAGTCTCCCGTTGACACAACAATTCTAAGCGGAGGACATAGTCAAGTCTTGAGAAAAACGTCAAACGCAGGTAATCAAAGAAACTTGAACCGACAGGGCTCAATCTTTCTGGAACGGCTCCACACCGACGCAGATTCTTGTGACAACTTAACCACGGTACCATTGCAAACGTTTCATCGATGACGATCCTATGCCGAGACTGTGAATAATGAAATAAACGTAAAGTTTGGTGGACAAGGCTTCTACTTTTATATGTACTTACGTATAAGGTAAGACCTATTTTCACATTATAGAATGACAAATTCACTTGTACAACCCAAAAAAAAGAGGGAGACCGACACTCTTAGTTTAAGACTCGAGTCTCGGAAACAAGACTAGATTTTATCCTCGGTCCGAACCCTACACCTGTTCTAGACAAGAAATGGACTCCACCACGGTCTCGGGGAGGAACCCTCCGAGAGGGAAGACATTCTCCCTCCGGGGACGCTTCCCTCGTCTCTGAACTGAAGGGGTTTTCCTCCGCGAAAGATGATTATCGGGACGTCGAGGACCTCGCCCCTCCTCGAGATATGAAAACAGTTTGGACCCAATGATGCACGATCGTCAAAGGGAAGAGAACGTGTAAGGGACCCTATGAGAACGATAACTATGCGAACACCAACGGAGGTCACAATTCTGTTCAAAACGGGGACTTAGTCGACGTTCTCGTGGAGTAGGGAGAGGAACGAAGGGGAGGTGGGGGAGGTAGAGGTGTGGCAGAGGATCCTGTGAAATGTACAACTGTCAGTACTCAGTAACACGAGTGGGAGTAATAAGGGTGAGAGGAGAAGGAGTCGGGTGAACTTCCTGGCACACCACTAGTGACAATACATAAAGGTAATCAACGGCGGGTTGCAGGAATTCGTACATAGTCAAGTCAGAAAGTCAGTACAGGCTGATAAACGCTGGGGTACCTGACGTCGTGTGGTCCGAAGGGACAGGTAGTCGTTGAGGACCTCAAACGAGTTTGAGTACAGGTAACTCAGCCACTACGACCGGTTGGTAGAGTAGGAGTCAGCAAGGGAAGAAGTCGGAAGTTAGAAAGGGTCGTAGTCTCAGAAAGGGACACTCAGCCAAGAAGTATACTCCACTGGTTTCGCACATATGATACGATTTTATATACACACATATGTGGCACGATTTTTATTGACAGTCCCTACTACCTTCGTGGGTCTTCCGAAGGACGTCGTCGCAGTGATGAGTTAAACAAAAAGTACCAGTCCGAAGGTCAGAGGTGTTGTCGTTGTCAGGAGAGGTGGAGGAGAACTCCCGAGGAAGATCGAATTTATAAAGTACAACTAGAAACACGGAAAATACCCAGAGTTCGTACAAGTAATGGAGGAGTCGATCGATTAAAAGTCACTCTAAAAGAAAGCAACTACGAACAAGTGCGATAACTTAGGGTAAGGAAGGTGTAGTAACCGGCATCCAGAACGGAAAGACAGAGATGAAGGACGAAGATAAAAGTGGAGGATTGAGTTACTTGACCATTTATATTTTGGTTTTCAACTAGGAGATTCAAATGGAAAATAAACTGGAGTTATTTACTATAAGGTAATTTTTTATAATGGAATTTTTACTCGGAGATAGATGATCATATAAATAAATGGTTAACGTAAAATCCCATTAAACTCTTTATCCGTTAGGGTTAATCCGTCAGTCAAAAATTCTGTCCAGATCACTCCACATTGACTGTTTATTTTAACACATATAAATCATATATATTGAACTAGAAAACTACAAGAATATGTAACACTTTATTAGTATTGTTATTTCGTATAATTGTATAGTCAGTAGAGTGTACACATTCTCTAGGACGTCACAAACAGAAAGACATAAACCAAGTAAAGTAATTGTATTACGGGAGGCCTAAGTAGGTACAACACCCTCTACCGTCCCAAAGGAAAAATTGCCGACTTATTATAAGGTAACGTACATATATGGTGCAAGAAATTGGTAAGTAAACGGCTCCCTGTAAATCCAATAAGGGTATAGTAGTGACAACACTACTATTAAGACGTTACTTATCTTCCCTCATGTCTATAGCGAAACTTTAGGACTGAGACTATGAAAACCTATTTATAGGTCTCCACCCTAACGACCTAGTACGACGACGATTCAGTGAGGTCAACACAGGCTGAGACACACTGGGGTATCTGTCGTCGGGTGGTCCGAGGGGGTAGGGACCTAGTATACCATCAAGATAAAAATTAAAAAACTCCTTGGTGACATGACGGAAGAATTTTACTGACATAGTCTAACGTAAGGGTGGTTGTTGTCTACTACAAAGAGAAAAGGGGTAAAAGTAGTTGTGAACAATAGAAAACGGCAAAACTATTATCGGTAGGATTGTCCACACTCCACTATAGAATGACACCAAAACTAAACGTAAAGGTACTACTACTTATTTCAAACTCGTGGAAAAGTATATACACAACTAGTAAACATACAGAAAACTCTTTACAGAGAAGTCCAGAAGGGGGGGTGGAGGAAAAAATTCAGTCTTACAAAACAAAAACAAAAACGACAGTTTAACATACTCAAGGAATATGTAAAACCTGTAATTAGGGAATAGTCTATACAACAAACGTTTATAAAGAACGACAGGACATCCAACAAAAAAAAATGGGAAAAAGAAAACGACACGTGGATAACAAACTATGTCCAGGTGAACAGATAAAAATAAAAACTACGGACGTGAAAACCACAGTGTTCTGTCCTTTAATATCGGTTCTAATTACAGTTCTTCGAAAGGAGGTACAAAAGAAGATCATCAAAATGTCAGATTCGAAAGTGTGCATTCGGAAATTAGGTAACACTCAACTAAAAACAATTATGATACTATATTCATAGGTTAAAACAAGAAAACGTACTTAGTGGTAAAAATTCAATGTCAAAAATTTTATGGACAAACCTTTTGAGATTTCCTCTAACTGAAACGTTTTGAAGTAAATCTAACGTGTCTTACTGAAAATCTTGACTTAAATTAGTGTCTCTTTGTTTTAGGAACTAGTAACCCAAAGACGAGTGTTAATAACGACTCAACTCTAAATGTCCCTCCTTCCTCCCGACATCTTTGAAGATCTAAGGGTCTATCTGAAGACAGAAACAATTGAACGGTACAAAGTAGAAGTCAGTCTACTCAATACGATATACAATAGATATATTTCATTATACTTTAATACTACTTCTGCGAATGTTTCCGACTTAAGAAGATGTGACTATATACATTGTTATGTGAAAATGAATCAAATCAACATTTGTTTCTAAACAAAGATTAGACATAAGACCGTAGGGTCAAACCCTACATAGGTTCTACCGAATACACAACGATCGACGACGAATATTCCACTGTAAAAGAAACCTACCGTTCTTCATTTCATTAGAGATAAAATAACGATTTTATAAAATGAAAATAAACTTACATGACACGGGTTAATTAAGTAACGAAAGTAACGTCAGACCGACTGTGACTTATTATTACGGGTATAAGTATATGGTCATTGTCTGATGAATTTTGATGAATTTTTCCTTTGACTTCTTTTTCTCATTCGAACTTTATTTATTCTCGCCACATAAGTCACCTAAATTACTGCAAATGAAATCTTAATCAACCCTACTCTCTTATATATATATATAGATAAATATATACCGAAGAGTCCACCGTGATCAACATTTCTTGGGCGGACGGTTACGTCCTCTCGCTTCTCTGTGCCCGGACCAGGGACCCAGTCCTCTTAGGAGACCTCCTTCAGTGCCGTTGGGTGACGTCATGAGAACGTGCCTCTTAGAGTACCTACCTCCTCGGACCACCTGACTCGACACCAGATGCCTCAGCGTTTCTCGACCTGTGACGACTTCGGTGAATCGTGCGGCCGTGCACGTACATATATCGTTTCCTACTTAGAAGATCAAACCCCAGCACTCTTCTTACCGGTGTCCCACCGTCGCGTCAGATCTCTCGTCCTTTGAAAGACAACCTGGGCCCTAATGAAACGATTTTGGTGTAAAACCCACGTGCACAGCGGGGGCGCAACAACTTTTGAATATTAAAATACAACCGTATATCAACTAATTATCACAACACAATCAAAGTCGACATGTCGTATCCCACACACGCGTGTCCGGATCAACACAGACTGAGACGCTGGGGCACCCGACATAGGTGACGGATACCCTAAAAGGTCCGTTCTTATGACGTCACCCAACGGCAAAGGATGAGGTCCCCAGAAGGACTGGGTCCCTAGTTTAGACGTGGAGGACGTAACGTCCTCCTAAGAGCTAGCGACTCGGTGACCCCTTCGGGTATACGATATGTCATCCAGGAACATTTTGGTGTGAAAAAAAGGAGTCTTAAGGAGGCACAACGAAAGGGGTAATAGGATCTATTTGTAGTCGTTTACAAGTCTTAGTTTCCAGTGAGGATTTTGAATTTGACTCCTTTTCACGTTCTACTTCGTGATAGAAATGAGGACCTTAGACATTCGATAAAAACGGATTCGAAAACTACAGTATAGGTTCTATAATAACGGTTCTGATTACAGTATTCGAAAAGGAAGATCTCTAATTTGAATTCGTAATATGACCTCACCTATCGGAAAGGGAAGAGGTCCCCTAGAAGGGTTGGGTCTCCGACTTGGGTCCAGAGGGTGTAACGTTCACCTAAGAAATGGTCGACTCGATAGTCCCTTCGGGGAAATAAATATCTCAGATATGTCTCCGAGATTTTTTCAAAGTTTGATAGACACTCCTTCCAGGTTGAATTCAATGATTTAGTAGTATGTGATTATTAAAACATTTTAAACTACTTTTTATAACATAATTTTTACTTGTTTTTTGTAACTTTAGTCTTCTAATAAAATTTTTATTCATCAAGTTGTCTATATTGGCCTAGTTGTTTATGTTTAATTTTTAAAAAATTATTTATATTTGTCTTGTGAACAGAGAAAAACGATAAAAACGGACTCGAATACTACAGTACAGGTTCTTTAATAACGGTTCTGATTACAGTATTTCGAAAAGGAAGATCTCTAAAATATCAAAGTCCGAAATTTAAATTCAGAAATATTAGAGAAAACTTCCAAAACACACACACAGACACATACCAAATTCCCAGGTCAAAATAAGAAAACGAACATCTATAGGTCAAAAGGATTGTAATGAACAACTCTAATAGAGGAGGGGTAACATATTAGAACCCGTAGGAACAGTTTCTAGTGAAAAAAAAAACCGGCACGGTACACCGTACACCTTAGAATCAAGGAACTGGTCCCTAGTTTGGACATGGGGAACTTAACCCTCACGTTTGGAATTGGGGATCTGGTGGTCCCTTCAGGGGTTCTAGCAAACTGACACAAACGTACTAAACAAAGACCCGAAAGATCAGAAAAGATAACCAGATACACAGATACATTTATATTTGTCTTGTTTGTAGTGTGTCTTATTTTTCTTTTTTCTCAATGGTTTTGATGTATACAACAAATAACTTTCGTATACATATACACTAATTACATATATCTACCAATTATATCTCTTAACGATAATGATATAGGATGTTAACATAATTTTGTAAATACTTCTTATATCACGGTAGATACCCCAGCGTGTCTCAACCTGTGCTGACTTCGTTGAATCGTCGTCGTCGTCGTCGTCACTTAGAGATATAAGATGCACGATATGTACATGTAAAATAAAGGTGATACATATAGGTAAACTTTCCAAAAATGACACTGGTTGAACGGAGAACGAACAATGAAATAGGGTAGATCCAACTTGTCGAACGAGTTTGAATTACAAATTATCGTAGCATTATCTCTTTCGGTCAAAAATCTCCATACGATTATCCATATCTCCTTCTCCAAAACTTCGTCAAAGTGGTGGACTTCTATGAGTGAAAAATTTCTTTAATTAATTAAAATAAAGACCGACACGACCCAGAAGGGACGACTCACCCGAGGAGAGATCGACCCCGCTCACCCCCGTCGAGAGGTCAACGTCACACACCCGGAGAGTAGCACCACCGAAGAGGACACCACCTCGTGCCCGAGACCCCACACACCCGAAGTCATCGACACCGTGTACCCGGTCATCAACACGGGAGACCCGAAATCTCGTGTCCGAGTTGTCAAAACTACGTACCCGAATCAACGAGACACCGAACACCCTAGAAGGACCTGGTCCTAATTTGGGTACAGAGAACGTAACCGTCCACCTAAGAAAGGGTGACTCGGTGGTCACTTCGAGATTTCTATGAGTAAAAATTACGAAAAATTTTTGTTTCGTTCACTACATTATAAAATTTTTAAGTAACAGTTACGAAGTAATCACCGACCAAGGTTGTTAAATAGGACATTTTCACTTTTCACTTTCACAATAAACGAGTCAGTACAGACTGAGAAATACTGGGGTACCTGACATCGGACAGGAACCCTAAAGGGTCCGTTCTTGGGTCATCCCACCCAACGGTAAAGGAGGAGGTCCTCCAGAAAGACTGGGTCACTAGTTTGGACCCAGAGGACGTAACGTCCGTCTAAGGAGTGGCAGGCTCGGTGGTCCCTTCGGGACATTTTATTACAATTTAAATTTGATAGAAAGTTGCTTACCAAAGATCAAGGTACTTAAAGGACACGTACCTAGAACTACCTCATATTTTTAAAATTGGTAAGATAGTCAAGGCAGTCCACAAGCCATTAGTAAAACTCGTCTACTCGTTATAGTTTTAGTAATGGACGAGACACCTATTATCAACAATTTAATATTTTGTATTGCATTAGACACTTTTGACAGGAAAATACGAAGATTACAAATAAAACTGAAAAGTCAGTAGATGATGACCTTTTATACCACATAAAGAAGGAACAAACTTTTATAATTCTAATAATGGAACTGTTCATATAAAGTCTTTTTATCCGTTCAGACCGACAGATTATGTATAGAAATGTTTTGACTCGGGTTTGTACAAAGAAAAGATAATCATTGAGAACTCAAAGAAGTTACACGTCTGTAAGAGATGTCTTGAAAAAAGGATCTATTGGTCACATGGATCATATGGTAATTTCAAACACTAGTCGAAGGTATAATAGTATATTTCTCTTATGAGAGTTTACCTTACGCAATCAAAAATACATTAAGTATTAAAAATAATATAGTGATTTGTGTAATAACTCAAACCGACTGAAAAGTATCATTCTAAAAGAAAAAAAAAAACGTCACGTTAATTTTTTTAAATGACCTCCTATTAAATAAATGTCACGATGTCACCAGAGCTTTAGTCAATATTAATATATAGATATATATATATACAGGGGAGAGAGAGCTTGGAGGAAGGGTGGGCATAGGGTAGGTGAATTTAATAATTACCCACGGTCCGACCGGAGGGACACAATATGTCGTCGAAGGGTGATCACTAGATAAAGTCTCATAAATTGATTACGAATTTTATCGTATCGATTATTAACCATTTAGACCCTAAACTCGTGAGATTTTCAGAGATGAAATATGGTGTTAGAGAGGTAGTATAGAATGAAAAATCTCGTTTTTCTTTTATTAGAGTTAAATTACTGGATCGGAATTCTATCCCTTTTCAGTATAAAGTTTTCACTTTGTTACTATTTCAGTTGTTTCTCTTCTTTCACATCCTTCTCGTACAGTACTCTTTTACTATTCATACACACCCTTTTGTCGACTTTTACAAAAACCGCTCTCCTTTCTTTAAAATTTTTAGTCGAAATAACTCCACATTAAATGTATATTACGTGGGTAGAGTTCACATGTCAAAATACTCAAAACTGTTTCCATACATGAACACAATGGTAGTAATGTGATTTTTACCTCTTGTAAAGGTAGTCAGGGTTTAAAGGAGGCACAGGGAGGGAAGGGGTAGTTGGTGGGAGGGCACACCGAGATCCCTTCATAGTAGAGAAACGGTAATGATATCTGATCTAAACAAAAAAGGTCTCAAAGTGTATTTTCCTGAGTACTTCACACTTGATACCCGGAAAACGAATAAGGAATCGTACTATAAAAACTCTAAGTGGGAGTGCTAATACATATAGTCATCAAACAAGGAAAAATTATGGTTCATTATAAGGTAACATATCTATATGATATATTAAGTAAATAGACAACTACTTGTAAACATAAAAAAGATCAAAACCTACTAATACTTTTTTTCAAAGATACTTGTAAGTGCAGGTTCAGAAGTACACC
Organism: Capra ibex; assembly: GCA_006410555.1. NCBI lineage: Eukaryota > Metazoa > Chordata > Mammalia > Artiodactyla > Bovidae > Capra > Capra ibex. The sequence continues at coordinate 3,662,823 of SJYO01010634.1, forward strand.
TGTGTACGAAGGAAGAAAGCCTGTTTATGAATTTTTCACCTGAACGATCCAACATACTGTTTACGTAGAGTTCAAAGATTCTTGACGGTTTGACAAAAGGTCTCACCAAACAATAGACTATAAGGGTGACCGTTGTATACTCGTAAGGTCAATACGGTGTACGAACGGTTGTGATCTATTACAGTCACTTTCCTTTACAAATTGTATAGTTAAATCTTTCTGTTCAAAGAAAAAATTTTTTATAAACAAATAAACCGACATTTTCCAGAATCACCACCGTGTGTCCTATAAGCAACGTAGTACACCTCGGAAAATAACGCCGAGTACCCGAGAGACCACCTCCGTGTGTTCGAGCTCTCGAGGACCCGAGTCACCGACGTCACGTGTACGAATCGACGAGGTATCGTGCACCCTAGAATCAAGGGGCTGGTCCCTGACTTGGACTCAGGGGACGTGACGTTCCTCCTAAGAATTGGTGACCTGACAGTCCCTTCAGGGTATCTTTTTACTTAGAGAAAATTCGAACAGTAAACTGTTCTTCCCTTACTTATCGTCTATTCTAAGACATCATGAAGACAAAGAAGTAAACCTATCAATTACGGGTCACTTAAAGGTTCCCGTGGTATTAATCGTTCTTTAAACTATGAATGGTGACGAAAGTAGACGACAACAAGGCCAGAGAAGGTTTACTTCAGTAAATATCACGACTCGAGTCAAGTCAGAAGAGGGAGTTAATCTTGTCTCATACACCGTCGGCTCTTTTTTATAATACTAGAATCTGAGTCATCTCCTATTCCACTCGAGACTTTTACGAGGTTCACCAACGACAACTCTTCGGATAACTCAGATTAACAACAAAGTAATAACTATATAAAAAAATAGAAATATTATAACAAAACTAACGACATATTCAAAGTCCATATATCGTGACATTGAGCTGTAGATATATGTGATACTTTACTAGTGATAGTGTTCAGATAAATGATAGGTAATGGTAAGTGTCAACTGTAGAAAGTGGGTAAAGAAGGTGGAGGGGGGGGGCGGGGTTCGAGGAAGGGGAGACCATTGGTGATTATACTAGAACATAGATACTCAAACAAAAATAAAATAAAACAAACAAGTAAACAAAACCAAAAAACCCAAAGTGTATCTTAACTTTAGTATAAACGGAATAAAGTGAATCATATTATGGAAGTTCCAGGTAAGTACAACAGTGTTCACCGTCTTAAAGTAAGAAAAAATACTGACTCAGTATAAGATTACACATATATACGATATAGAAGAAGAGGTAAATAAGTAACTATCTATAAATCCAACAAGGGTATAGGACCGATAACATATATTTAGACGTGATTTGTATCCCCACGTATATGGAAAAACTTAATTGAAAAACCACGAGAAATCTATGGGTCTTACCTTACCGACTCAATATCCTATCAAGACTAAGAAACTCCCTGGACGTATGACAAAAGGTATCACCGGAAAGGTGGTTAAATATCAGGGTGGTTATGACATCCGAAGGGAAAAGAAGTATAAGAGAGGTTGTGAACGATAAGAAACAGAAAAGTTATTATTGGTAAGATTGTCCACACTCTGTTACAGAGTGACACCGAAACTAAACGAGAAATATCCATTAAATAGAAAAGAGACTATTGAAAATTTTGTGAAAGAAACGGAAAGTATAAAATGACAAAGGTCACACTACGTAAATTCCATATCTAAATCGAAATGAATAGGACGAACTTTGAGTCTAAACGATTAAAAACGAAGGTAATTAAGACCTTTTATCGGTATTAAAGTATTTTTTAAATTACGTATGAAATAAATCTTTATCAAAATTTGAATCTTTTTCCAACGGATTGATTTCTATTATTGTTCCTTGAGAGGATCTGGAAAATAGGTCTAAGTGTATAACAATTTCAAACGTAGTAAACGAAACAGTGACACGAGAACTATAGTGAAACAAGAGAGAGAGGTAGAGACAGAGAGAGACATAAAAAACTTCATAAAATCAAATAAGTAATAAAAAATTTTATAAGAACAGAAGGTAACAGAGAAGAAAACCTTGTACTTAATCCTTGTACAACTAGAAGAATAAATAGACGTACTAAGCCAAACAGATAACATTAAGGTTGATAAGTAGAAGATCACGGTGTAAAATCCACAAAAGAGGTCTTTTTTGTCAGTGGATCTAGAGGTGAAAAGAGAAACAACAATAACAAATCAGTGAGTCAGTACCGACTGAGAATAAAATTAGGGTGCCTGACATCGGGTGGTGCGAGGAGACAGATACCCAAAAAGGTCCAAATTCTTATGACCTCACCCAACGGTAAAGGAAGAAGTCCTCTAGAAGGACTGGGTCCTTAGTTGGGTGTCTAAGACGTGACGTCCCTCTAAGGGTGAATCGGTGGTCCCTCCGTAAGGCGAAAAGAGATGTCCAGACAATTAGACGACAAATTGAGGGAATAACTCAAAGGTTTTAGTTACTTACATAGGAAAGGTTAAAATAAAAAAGGAATATAAAAGGAGGTAATATATAAAAACCTAAAAAGTAGAAATTGATAAAATTATATATCAGATACTGTTTATTAAGACAATAGAAATTTCAAGAACCCCTCAATTGAGACAAAAAACAATAAAGACGGACAAGAACACCTAACAAGGAAACCCACAACAGTTTAAAACAAAAGAGTCAGTAAGAACGACCCCTAGGACCCACCGGGTACAACTTCAATATAGAGAGGTCTGTCACCAAGAGGTAGAAACGATGAGTGACCCTAGTGGTTCACTCGGAAATTTTAATCCTACCGTCTAACTTGGGGTCAGGTCACTTACGTCTATGAGACTTACACTCCGTAGTAACAAAAATTTCGAGGTGTTAGTTCCAACTCTTGGTGACGAAACCTGTCACAAACGGAAGGTAAAAATGTCCTTAATATGTACACAAAGGGTTGGAACTAGTGAAATTAAAGAGTCGAGACCCAAGGACTTGTGTATCCATCTTATTAAAAAAAAATTGTCATCTTTCTGTAAAAATTATTTCTTATAGTCGTATGGTTAAACTAAGAAAACCCCAAAAAAAGGATTAAAGTAACTTTTTATTGACTGTTTACATATATAAACTTCACATTTTCCACTACTAAAATACATACATATGTAACATCTTGTTAATGTGTTCTAGTTCGATTAATTATATAGGGAACGAAGGACATAATTTCAATTGAGAAATAAAGAATACCACTCTTACGAATTCTAGACGAGAGTCGTGGAAAGTTCGTACGTTCATATGTCATCGTATAATAATTGATATTAGTGGAACGATATGTAATAATCTAGGAGTTCTGAATAGATTATTGACTTTCAAACCGGGAAACTGGACGTAGAATAAACGAAGAGGAGGATTGAACCATTACATTGTCTCGTCCTGCTCGTGTCGAGAATCGTCAGTCAGTGACGCCACGGAGTAATCAGTCCGTGGGACAAAGATCCGTTGCCCAGAACGAGTTGGTAACCAGTCACGGAGTCACCAGGGACGGGTGTTTGTCGGTCAACAGTTACTCGCTGGCAATCGACAGGACGAGTCGATAACCAGTCGCGGCGTCACCCAGGACGGGTGTTCATTGATAGTTACTCCCTGGTCAGGTTTTCGTCAAGTCGGTCGACAGTCACCACACCACCAGTAGTCCACCTCTCACTCCATTCTCTGTCTAAATCCTGAAGAGAACGCCCGGGAGGTTCTCTTCCTCCTCCCGGTCGGAACCCGGTCGCCAACTCGACCTCCCGGGTCCCTTGTCTGACCCCTAATGCAGGACACCCCGAGGTCTCGGGAGTGCCTGCGGGAGGTAATCGGAACCAGGTCCGGAACTCCCTCGTCCCCTGAAGAGGGAGTACAGACAGAGACGCTGGATTCTCGTTACCGACAGACAGACAGTGTCAGACACTCTGGACCAGAGGGGGTAAACCCGCCGGACTTCTCTTACTCCCGGCCAACCAGACCTACGGACCGAGGGAGTCCCTACTATCGACCCGTCACACACCCTCGGACCGGGGCTCCCTCGACGGTTGACTCGAGACGGAGGAGAATCGGCTCTTGACCCTGGAACCTCCCACCTTCGACACGGAACCCTGGAACGGGAAAGAACAGTCCGTCTCTTATTGAAAGCAAACCATCTCTGAATGTCCTTGTAGCAATTGGACTGGTACTGGACTGGAGTTCTTGTTTCCTAGACTGCGGTTGTTCAAACGTTGTTGATTGGTGTGAACGAGGGAGTGGAAAACGAAAATTTCCCCAAACGACTGTTGAAAGTTATTGAACCCTAATAACCCCGTACTCGGTGGGTAGAACACACTTGGACATTATTTAGAGAGACAGGGTTTGAGATTACAAAATCATAACTAACCGGAGTGACACGTAGTCCGTGTACCTAAACGCTAAGTGATTGTCATTAACGGTAAAATAAGACAAAGATACTTTAGTCCAAACAAAACAAATCCAGGGTGAATATTCATTATGGTATGTCATAAACAGAAAGAGACGACAGATCTAATAAAGTAGATCGTATTACGGAAGGTTTAAGTAGGTACAACAACGTCTACCGTCCTAAAGGAAAAAATAGCGACTTAATTATAAGGTAACACATCTATAAGGTATAAAAGAAATAGGTAAGTAGACAACCACCTGCAAATCCACCAAAGGTATAGAACCGACAACACTTATCACGATGTCGCTAGTGTCCCTACGTATATAGAGAAGATCAGTGACTAAAGTAAAGGGAACCGATATATGGATCTTCATCATAACAACCTAGTCTACCATCAAGATAAAAAATAAAAAACTCCTTGGTGAGGGGACAAAACTATCACCAACATGGTGGTTATTACACAAGTGACAAGAGGTGTAAGAGTAATTACGACCAATTGAAAACAGACCATTAACGATAGTATTGTCTACACTCTACTATAGAGTGACACCAAAATTAAGGGTAAAGGGATTACTGATCACTACAACTTGTGGAAAAGTACACGGAAAACCGGTAAACCTTTTTACAGATAAGTCAGGAAATGGGTAAAAATCAACATAATAAACGAAAAAAGACAGTAATTTACACACTCTAGAAATCTCAAAAATCTATAATTGGGAAATAGTCTATATACCAAACGTTTGTAAAAAACAGAAAGACATCCAACGACAAAGTTAAATAACTAACAACGAAAACGACAAGTCTTCGAAAAAACAAACTACATCAGGGTGAACAAATAAAAACTGAAAACACGAGAACCAAAGAATTGGCGGGTTTTCAGTAACGTTTCTAGTTACAGTTCCTCGAAACGGAGATACAAAGGAAGATCCTCAAAATACCAAAGTCCGAAATGTAAATTCAGACACTATAAAGTGTGATTGATACTCACCACATTCTACTCTCCCCAGGTCAGTAAGAAAACGTACACTTATAGGTCAAAAGAATCGTGATAAACAACTTCTCTTACGGCGGGAAGTACGGGAATGGCAATACACAAGAACCAAATAAAGACCCGAAAGATGATGCACGGTTACGGTATGAGAAAACCAACGACATTGAAACATCATATCAAACTTTAGTCTTACACACTACAGAGGTCGAAATAAACAAGTTTTCAAACGAAGTCGATGAGTTCCAGAAAACACTAAGGTATGTTTAAAATCATATCAAAAAGATAAAGACACTTTTTACGGTCATCTTAAAACTATACCTAACGTAACTTAAACATCTAGTGAAAACTACCATACCTGTAAAATTGTTATAATTAAGAAGGCTAGGTTCTTGTGACCCAAAGGTCATAAGTACACACAAAAGTTAAAGAAAGTAGTCACAGAACACCAAAAGTCACATGTCTGTAAAACGGAGGAACCAATTTCAATAAACATTCATAAAAATTTAAAAACTACAATAACATTTACCTTAACGAAAAATTTAAAGGAAGTCTATCGAGTAAAAAATACACATCTTCGTGTTTACTAAAAAGATATAACCAAAAATTAGGACGATGAAACAACTAAAGTAAAGAATCAACTTTGTCCAAAAAACCCACCTAAATCATAAAAATTATATATTCTAGTAGAGCAGACGTTTGTCCCTATTAAAATGAAGAATTGAAGATTAAACCTACGGAAAACCAATAAAAAGAACAGATTAACACCGGTACTGTCCCATAACTTTTTCTTCACACTCTCACCCGTATGAAATAAATAAAAAATAAAAAAAGAACTGGAGTCTCTTTTCCGAAAATTGAAAAGTGGTAACTCATCCTTCAATCGACACCCGAACAGTATGTACCGAAAATAATATAACCCCATACAAGTAAAATATTGATTAAACAATTCTCAAAACAGTACTTTCCTACACTTAAAATAGTTTATGAAAGGGACGTAGATAACTTTACTCGTATCCTAAAAATGGGAAGTTAGTCAAGTTAAGTCGGTGAGTCAGTACAGGCTGAGAAACACTGGGGTACCTGACGTCGTATGGTCCGAAGGGACAGGTAGTGGTTGAGGACCTCGAACGAGTCTGAGTACAGGTAACTCAGTCACTACGGTAGGTTGGCAGAGTAGGAGACAATAGAGAAAGAGGAGGACGGAAGTTAGAAAGGGTTGTAGTCCCAGAAAAGATCATCCAGTAAAGAAGAGTAGTCCACCGGTTTCATAACCTCAAAGTCGAAGTCGTAGTCAAGAAGGTTACTTATAAGTCCTGACTAAAGGAAATCCTAACTGACCAGCCTAGAAGAACAGCAGGTTCCCTGAGAGTCCTCAGAAGAGGCCGTGGTATCAAGTTTTCGTAGTTAAGAAGCCGTGAGTCTAAAGAAATGTTAGGTTGAGAATGTAGGTATGTACTGATGACCTTTTTGGTATCGAAACTGATCTACCAGGAAACAACCGTTTCAAATTATGTGACAGATCCAAACAATGTCGAAAAGAAGGTTCCTCGTTCGCAGAAAATTAAAGTACCGACGTCAGTGAGAGACGCCACTAAAACCTCTGGTTTTTTTATTTCAGAGAATTAAGACAATTATGCCGCATCGTGTAAATAACTAGACGTATACGACTTGGTAGGATCGTAGGGTCCCTATTTAAGGTGAACTAGTACTATATATACTGGGAAAATGACACAGGAACTTAAGTCAACGATGATAAGACAACTCTTATAAATGTAGATGCAAGTAGTCCCTGGAACCGGACATTGAAGGAAAAGAACATCGTAGAAGTGGACCGAAATCATAGTCCCATTACGGTTGGAGGATTTTACTCAAACCTTCACAAGGAAGGCAAGTTAATCTATCATATTTCAACTGGGAACACAAACCCCTCTGAGAGGGACGGGGTCCGTAGATACGACTCTATCTAAGGAACAGTAGAGAAAAATGACTCTTTCCTCGGCAAACTCCCGAATATCTCTATTCGTCCCTGAGACTACGTGAAAAAGTATAACTTGTTTCGTCTCAGAAGTAGTAGATGAAAGTATACTGACACTTTTGGGTTCGAAGGATGAATAAGTATAGTTGTTCATGAAAGAACTATCGGATTTACAGTCACGGTTACATTGTATAGATATAAATACAAGAAGGGCCCAGACCCCTTTAAAGATCTTAAAGGAGTGAAGGGACACTGAGTATAAAATAAGTTGTCAAGACCTAAAACGCACACTCACACACATGAATCTGGTGTTGTAACGACCTTTATCTTCAGAACGAGACACTCAGACAAGAAGTCGCAGTACGGGAGGGATAGGAACTTAAGTAAGAGGACAATGATCCAGACGGACTTGGTTCACACTTAAACGAAACAGAAACTCGTAGCAAGTAACCCAAACGTTCGTAGATGAACCGTCGGTTTGACGACCTCACACATACGTAAAGAGATCTGACACGGACCGGATCAGAACCGAAGCAGAACTAGGTCAACCAGACACAACGGTTCTAGGACAGTACGAAACTTAAGGTCGGATGGACTTAATACAGTTGGAAATAAGAAAAAGAAGACAGAGGTTCAGAGACAGAAGTAACTGAACAGTTTAAATTCAGACCAAAGTCAAATAAAGGACCTAAACAGAAAGGTGTTTCCTGAGACAGGGACTAAACTCTCAAACATCACACCAAATGTCGTTACACCCTTACCCAGGTTGAGTCCTAAACCCAAAAATCCTACGGGTCTACCCGAATCGTCTTTCGGAGATTGAAAGATGAAGTAAAGTTTTGGTGAATTGGACTCACACATTTAAAGTTTCTGAAAGATAATGTACAACCATTATACGTATGGATATCATAATTAACTCTTATTTATGACTTAATGAGCAAAACAGTCTTTCTCCTCAAATGTCAACTCTTATAGGAAAACAAATCAAAACAAACGAATTAAGTGTTCATCGGTATAGGGACATAATGGTTTACGTTGGTCGACACCGACCTAACACTGACAACACCAGGGACGCGGGAAAAGGAGGCTCTGGAAGACTCCTTTAGCTTAAACCACTTTTCGTAGGTGACTCGAGAACCATCATAACCTATCTAGTAAATGGGGTCAAACCTAAAAGAATAAAGAAAATCCTTCAGGACACCTTTGGAGTTAGAATGAGTCTCTTGTTGGGGATCGGGACATGGTTACCACAATCGTAAGGTAATACTTACACCGACATTCCAAATTTGTTTCATAGACCACTACTCTCTCGTGAGACACGATCATTATTGGGGTACCTTAGCACCCAACATACCAGTCACTTCAGATTATCTTAACAATTAGAAGTGGTCAACGTGGAAACCCCAAGTGCACTCACAGAAGGAAAGGTAACAAAACAAGAATAAATCTAAAGAAAAGAATTGAAAAAGAGAAAGGAGAGAACCGTCGTAGAAGTTTTCCTCAATCCTTCCAGAGGGTCTTCACTGGAAACTTCCTACAACGTCACACATATGGACAGTCTTTCCTAACTGGTTTGGGACGACTCTCGATAAAATATGTAGTTCAGGACTCCGTCAGAGACGAGACGAGAAGTCTAGACTAGTAGGTCTTACTAGACTTTCTTTTGGTCCTCTCGAGTGATATCTCAGGTCTCATTAAAAGTCTACATTAAAAGGAAAAAAAAGGGAGTTACGGTTCGTAAATCCTTAGAACGTGAGAACCACGTTCTAAAAAACAAACCTAACCCTTTCAACCCAAAATCTGAGAAAAAACCACCCCCCCTGCCATTTTAAGAAATTAAATGAATCCTTTGTGAATGTAAGATAAATCAAAATAAAAAGAAGAGGGAGAAAGACAAGAGAGAGAAAAAATTAAGAAAGAAGGGAAACGGAAGGAGGGAATGACAGAGGGAGTCCCTTTCTTCTTCTTGTTCCTCTTCCTCTTCCTCTTCCCCCTCCTCCTCTTCTTTACCTTATCTTATCTTTCACAGTCTCACATAGTGTTCATCATTTCAAAAGTACTTTGAAAACAGAACTAACGTATTACAAAATTAATATATTAATTGATGTATAGACTTGATTAGAGTTACCGATTTTTTCAAACTTTCGACTACTTGTCTTACACACAATTTTTTTTTTTCTGACACAAATTGGAAAGAAGGGATACTAGTAGCATACCGACTCGGTAAGAGTACCGGATGCTTTGGAAAGAATCGATTCATAAAGAAAAATGAGTAGGTACACATAGTAGTAGGTTACAGAGAAACGGTAGAAATTATACGGGCTTACATGGATCAAACATATTTTTTGTACGTGGACCTTAGTGTTGTTACAGGAATCTACACAGGACTGACTTTGTCCTCGTTCGTCCTGATAGGTAACGGACCAAGTCACGTAAAGTCGTGTCAGGCTCCAATAGACTCACGTCGTGTTTGGGTCTCCGGTGGTCGAAACCACAGGTAGGGAAGTCAATCATATTTAGAACGACGACGACGACGACGACGATTCAACGAAGTCAGCACAGGCTGAGACACGCTGGGGTATCTGTCGTCGGGTGGACGGAGGGGGCAGGAACCCTAAGAGGTCCGTTCTTGTGACCTCACCCAACGGTAAAGGAAGAGGTTATGTACTCTCACTTTTCACTTTCACTTCAGCGAGTCAGCACAGACTGAGAAGCGTTGGGGTACCTGACGTCGGATGGTCCGAGGAGGTGGGTACCCTAAAAGGTCCGTTCTCATGACCTCACCCAACGGTAACGGAAGAGGTCACATTTAGAATCCCATTCGATTTATCATTGGAACTCGTTCTATAAATTGGAGAGACACTGAGTCAAAGAAAAAGAAGGATGGATTCTTTGACAACGGATTGGGTTGTGGTGTCTCTAAAATACTTTTATTTCAAAAGTAGATCTTTACAATGTCAAAACCGAGAATACAAATATAGATACCACACAAAGTTCATTTAAGAATATTTTCTACACTCCATTTCAAGTTCCACAAAAAAAATTTTTATATATAAACGTAAGTACAACTAGGTCGTGGGAATTCCGAGAAGGAAGGACGCGACTTGGAACCGCGGAAACAATCTTTAGCCACCGGTGTATACATACCGAGACAAAGACGTGAAGTATGAGATAAGTTGACGACAGTAAGTGGTTCATAGTGTGACGTCCACATAACATTCGGAATTGTAGTCCTTCATATTCAAGAGACTTAAAAGACGAAAAAGTTCAAATGAAACCGATAAGATCCAGGAAACTTAAAGATGTATGTAAACTCTTAGTTGACTAATAACAGATATTTTTTCAACACCCTTGAACGAAGGGACCACCGAGTCTAGCATTTCACAGACGGACGTCACGCCCTCTGGGTCCAAGCTAGGGACCCAACCCTTCTAGGGGATCTCTTCCTTTACCGTTGGGTGAGGTCCTGAGAACGGACCTTTTAAGACACCTAACTCCTCGGACCGTCCGATGTATGTCAGGTACCCCAGCGTTTCTAAGCCTGTGCTGACTCGCTGAAGCGAAGAAGTGAGTTAGGTCTCTATTAAACTCCCCCACTCTAATTATAAAATTCTTATACACTGAGTCAAAGAAGTGGACGTAGGAGTAATAGATAAGATACTTCGTCCTATTACTATGAAGTATTATAAAGACACTCAGAATTTCCTCAGTCATATACACTTCCTGAATTCGGTCCGTATATCATTCGTGAATCACTTGATTGTAAAAATTTGGTCAATGTCGTTTAACAACTAGAAAATTGAAAAGGAGTTGAGTCTACAGGTCTTGAAAACCACACACGATATCACAAGGTTGTTGTGCTCTTCTGAGATGTGTACCTGTAGTGGTCTACCAGTTGTGGCTTTAGTCTGACTAATATAAGAAACGTCGGTTTCTACCTCTTCGAGATATGTCAGTTGTTTTTGGTCTGGTCCTCGACTGACACCGAGTCTAGTACTTGAGGAATAATGGTCTAAGTCTGAGTTTAACTTCTTTCATCCCTTTTGGCGATCTGGTAAGTCCATACTGGAGTTAGTTTAGGGAATACTAATATGTCACCTTCACTCTTTATCTATATTCCCGGATCTAGACTATCTGTCTCATGGACTACTTGATACCTTACTCCAAGCACTGTAACATGTCCTCTGTCTCTAGTTCTGGTAGGGGTACCTTTTCTTTACGTTTTTTCGTTTTACCGACAGACCCCTCCGGAATGTTTATCGACACTTTTCTCTCCGCTTTTCGTTTCCTCTTTTCCTTTTTATATTCGTAGACTTACGTCTCAAGGTTTCTTATCGTTCTTCTCTATTCTTTCGGAAGAAGTCGCTAGTTACGTCTCTTTATCTCCTTTTGTTGTCTTACCCTTTCTGATCTCTAGAGAAATTCTTTTAATCTCTATAGTTCCCTTGTACGTTTCTACCCGAGCTATTTCCTGTCTTTACCAGACCTGGATTGTCTTCGTCTTCTATAATTCTTCTCCACCGTTCTTATGTGCCTTCTTTACATGTTTTTTCTAGAAGTGCTGGGTCTATTAGTACTACTACACTAGTGATTAGATCTCGGTCTGTAGGACCTTACACTTCAGTTCACCCGGAATCTTTCGTAGTGATGCTTGTTTCGATCACCTCCACTACCCTAAGGTCAACTCCACAAAGTTTAGGACTTTCTACTACGACACTTTCACGACGTGAGTTATACGGTCGTTTAAACCTTTTGAGTCGTCACCGGTGTCCTGACCTTTTCCAGTCAAAAGTAAGGTTAGGGTTTCTTTCCGTTACGGTTTCTTACGAGTTTGATACGTGTTAACGTGAGTAGAGTGTACGATCATTTCATTACGAGTTTTAAGAAATTCGGTCCGAAGTCCTTATGCACTTGGCACTTGAGGGACTACAAGTTCGACCAAAATCTTTTTCGTCTCCTTGGTCTCTAGTTTAACGGTTGTAGGTGACCTAGTACCTTTTTCGTTCTCTCAAGGTCTTTTTGTAGATAAAGACGAAATAACTGATACGGTTTCGGAAACTGACACGCCTAGTCTTATTTGACACCTTTTAAGACTTTCTCTACCCTTATGGTCTGGTGGACTGGACGGACAACTCTTTAGACATACATCCAGTCCTTCGTTGTCAATCTTGACCTGTACCTTGTTGTCTGACCAAGGTTTATCCTTTTCCTCACGCAGTTCCGACATATAACAGTGGCACGAATAAATTGAAGATACGTCTCATGTAGTACTCTTTGCGACCTGACCTTCTTTGTGTTCGACCTTAGTTCTAGCGACCCTCTTTATAGTTATTGGAGTCTATACGTCTACTGTGGTGGGAATACCGTCTTTCACTTCTCCTTGATTTTTCGGAGAACTACTTTCACTTTCTCCTCTCACTTTTTCAACCGAATTTCGAGTTCTAAGTCTTTTGCTTCTAGTACCGTAGACCAGGGTAGTGAAGTACCCTTTATCTACCCCTTTGTCACCTTTGTCACAGTCTGAAATAAAAACCCCCGAGGTTCTAGTGACGTCTACCACTGACGTCGGTACTTTAATTTTCTGCGAATGAGGAACCTTCTTTTCAATACTCGTTGGATCTATCATATAAGGTTTCGTCTCTGTAATGAAACGACTGATTCCAGGCAGATCAGTTCCGACACCAAAAAGGACACCAGTACATACCTACACTCTCAACCTGACACTTCTTCCGACTCGCGGTTTCTTAACTACGAAAACTTGACACCACACCCTCTTCTGAGAACTCTCAGGGAACCTGACGTTTCTCTAGGTTGGTCAGGTAAGACTTCCTCTAGTTGGGACTCTAAAGAAACCTTCCTTACTACGATTTCGACTTTGAGGTCATGAAACCGGTGGAGTACGCTTCTCAACTGAGTGACCTTTTCTGAGACTACGACCCTCCCTAACCCCCGTCCTCCTCTTCCCCTGCTGACTCCTACTCTACCGACCTACCGTAGTGCCTGAACTACCTGCACTCAGACTCACTTGAGACCCACTACCACTACCTGTCCCTCCGGACCGCACGACGTTAAGTATCCCAGCGTTTCTCAGCCTGTGCTGACTCGACTTGACTATGACTATCACACTAACATACAGGGCCAATCGACTCCCGTCAGTTAAACGTGGACAACAGAATCACGTATCAATTGTCACTGGGAAAATGAGAATTTTCACCGGGTCTATCTTAGAGTACAGACTAATAAGATTTGATAGATAAAAACATCATACTTAATTATAAAAGGGGTCAATGTACGGTGAGATAGTAGAAGAGATTCATGAACTAATTAAAACCCAAATACAGCTTCTGGAATGAGAAAAAAAGATAACTTTGACGTTGAGTTAAGAGACGGGCGATGGGAAGAAAGGGAAAGACTGTTCACCGTCTTGTCTCTAACCTTGGTGTCACGTGGATGGATGTTCCTGATACGAAAAGGAAGACCCACGTCAATGGATCCAGATTAAACCCGGTAACAAGACAAGGAACTTCTGGAAAACCAAAGACTAATTCAGTAAGGTTTATAAATAATAGGGGAATTGAAGTATAATCAGTGTGTGAAAATTAAGTAAGTGGGTTCATAAATTACTTGAGGGTGTCCCACGGTCCGGGACAAGATCCTCGGTCCGTGCCTCGTTCCCCGGTCGACTGTTCAGGGAAGAAGACCCCTTCACTGTATGGAATTTCCGACGAAACACCGGGTTAGGTGCACTTGACCCTAATGGTCTTATCCTGACTGGTCAGATCTCTGACCAGTGCTCTGTGAAAGAAGACATAATTTTAATACATAGGTCGTTTTTATCGTAAACCGTCAGTAAATCATCTATTACTCAGACATAATGGTGAGTTAAACTTAAAAAAGAAGAATAGGTTTCCTGTTATATTTGGATGACAGTTTCCGAAAAAGAACGATACATTATAGACAGTATAAAGGATCTACATAATCAGACGACACTTTCTTCCTTTACCACAACAAACCTGATTGAGTTAGAATCACCACCGGGGTACCATAAGAAATTCATTGGTGTATAAAATTATCAGACAAATCTCAGGACAACACAGACGTATTGAACGTAAGAGACAGTAAAACTTTTAACCCTGAGGGGAAGAAAGACGATCAAAGAAGAGAAACGATTCTAAGGAATTTCTACGAACGACAACTGTATCACTAGAGTACACGGTTCAAAAAAGGTATAGGATCTTATATTATACTGGTCCGGTCCTCTGAATTTGAAGAAATGTCTTCGAGCTACGAGAAAAGACAATTTTAGAGTGAATAGTAACCAAAGAAAAGAACGACACTTATGTAATTGCTTTAAGAAGTGACTTTAAATCTGTGACACGGTCAACGACAAATATTTCGGGAGTAATACATATTTCGGGATAACGTTCGTAAAATGTAGGGATAGAGGGAATCAGTATAACATAGTGGTACTGTATCCCTAATAGAGGTAAACTCTCTACTCTTTATGTCCCGGTGTATCCCTCCCTCCATATCTCGTCTTCGAACTCGGGTCAGACAGTACAGTTCCCCTAACTTCTTAGCCCATGAGAATCCCGATTTTAAACCTGTCTCCAAGAACTATTTTATCGAAAGGATTTTACCTTTCAAATATATATGTGATTACAGATATTTTGTTTATTGTTTATTCTTGAATTTGACGCATCGTGTCCCACGAGATGAGAAATTACCGGATATACCCTTATCTTAGATTTTTTCTCACCTATACACATATACATATTGACTAAGTGAAACGGTATGTCGTCTTTGGTTGTGTTGTAACATTCATCGACATGAAGTTATTTTTAATTAATTTTTATTCCGTCTTTATAAAAAAGATTACACTATTTTAACAGATATTAAATAGTAAAACAACAACTAAGTATCATGAATAAATCTTATAATAAAACGAACGTATCTCTACTTCGATAATTTCGTCTACATCAACTCCACCTTGAAACCTCATTATTAAACTCCTTCTAGTAGGTTAATTAAAAGAATATTTCGTATGTACCACAGACAAACCAAAAGAAGTATTTTTACTTCACTTCTCATACGCATCGACAGTGTACCGGTAGATCCGTCACTTTACATCAAACGAAAGACACCTAGTCTAACCCCGTGGTTTCTGGTTTCACGAAAGAAAATTTAATAAACAAATGAGGGATATCTAAGTACGAGAAAAGACGGTACTATGGTACTAGTCACTCAATTTAAAAGTAACCAAATATAGTCTGAATTAAGGTCTTTCCTAAATTCCACTATAGTCCCAGACAACTGTATAATCGTCATAATTTTTATGTCTAAATTAAAAGACATAATGACTGCAACAAATCTATGATTCAGTACAGACTGAGAAACACTGGTATACCTGACATCGGGTGGTCCGAGGAGACAGGTACCCTAAGGGGTCCGTTCTTATAACCTCACCCAACGGTAAAGGAAGAGGTCCCCTAGAAGACTGGGTTCCTAGATTGGACGTAGAGGACGTAACCGTCCGTCTGAGAAATGGAGACTCGGTGCTCCCTTCGGGACAATGACTGTCAAAGATATGATTTATCATCCGGACATATCTAACCCTGGGTGTAGAGAAGACACGTGACTGTGTAATAATGGAGACTCGTGAGAAGCACCGAATACTGGGTGTACTTACTTGACCATTCACCATATCAGACGTACAGTGGAAATTCTCTAGAACTCATAGTAAACATAATGAAAACATCCATTTAAGTCTTCGATGAAACATAGAGAAGTATTTTCTCAGTGAAAGAATTTTTTTCTTTTCAGCACTACAAAGTTTCCAGTTCTAATGAAGGATTCTGAACTAAAAACTTTTCAAAACAATAGAACTATTTTTCTAGATCAGGACCGGGACCGACAAATAGACTTGTTGTCTTTCTCGACCCTCGTAAACGTCCCCATTCCATTCCCGGGACCGTGACAGTGGTAGTCGGGAGGGAAAGTACGGGTCTTATCCGTGGCTGTGACGTCCTCACCCTGGGACCGGTATAACTGTGAAGACCAAAAATTCACCTTTCTGGTCCTCTGAAGTCAGGGTTCCACCTGTCTTCTCGGAAGTATGTTTCTAGGACTCTTGTCGTATCTCCACTTTCCGATTTGGGTATTAAACGAGGGACAGGGAGGACGAGAATCCTACAATCACCGTTCAACAAAATCGTTTCGACTTTTCAACTCAGAAAGGAAACCTCTCGGAATAAAGAAACGTGAATTTGATATTAATAGTAGACTTTCATGTGGTTATAAACTAAATTTATAAATGTAAATATCAATAAATATACTTCAAAATATAAATTTTGGAGTAGACCTCTTGAACTAAATCTCATTATCGTTAAACCCTTTTCAAATCTCATCTCTTGTAGGATTTAACCGATTTCCCAAAACAAAAAAAAAAGGGGGAGAAACTATGCAAATTGTAAAGAAATTAATGAGGTCTTGAACTTACAACAATTATTCTAAGAATTCACTTCACTTTACTTCAGCGAGTCAGCACAGGCTGAGAAATACTGGGGGACCTGACATCGGACGGTCCGAGGAGACAGGTAGCCTAAGAGGTCCGTTCTTATGACCTCACCCATCGGTAAAGGAAGACGTCCCCTAGAAGGACTGGGTCCCTAGCTTGGGTCCAGAAGGTGTAACCTCCGTCTGTGAAATTGGAGACTCGGTGGTCCCTTCGTATTTTGGACCTTTTAGTTGCCGGACCAATACTTAGTCGTCACGGTAGATCACGAATGATGGAACTTAATGTCAGTCTTCACGGTCGTTCCCTGCACCCTCTGGTTCTTTAAGACGAGATACAAGTCACTACCTGTATCTTACACTTTTAAAGAGTGGAACGATTCTGAAATCCGAATAGAGTAATCTTCTCCATAAGGAAACTTAAGTTTGATCGTGTCTGATGTCAAAAGAAATTCCGGGGGAATCACGACTTAAAAATTTTTGAATTTCACTGTAATGTGAGTCTGTACTAACTCGCTGACTTATTATCTTTGTTTTCACTGAAAATTTAACTAAAAAAAGAAAATGAGTTAAAAATTTTAATTAAAAATAACCTCATATCAATTAATGTTACAACACAATCTAAGACGACATGTCGTTTCACTTAGTCGACATGCATATGTATGTAGGGAGAAAAAAAACCTAAAGAAAGAGTAAATCCAATGGCGTCTCATAACTTAACTCAAGGGACACGATATATTATCTAAGAGTAATCAATAGGTAAAATATGAATCTTAGGGTCCCTGGCCCCTCGGACCACCCGACGGGAGATACCTCCCGTCTATGTCTCAGCCTATGCTGACTTCACTGAATCGTCACCGTCGTCGTCGTCACATATATACAACCAGGGTTAGAGAATTAAGTAAGGTGGAAGAGGAGGGGGAACCATAGACATACAAAGAAAAGATACAGACACAGAGAGAAGGACAAATCGTTTATTGAAGTAGTCACATTAAAAAGATATAAAGTGTTTGTTCACTATAATATGTCGTAAACAAAAAGATAAAGACTGAATGAAGTGATACATACTGTTGGAGATCCAGGTAGGTGTAGAGACGCTTACCGTCTCAAAACAAGGAAAGATACCAATTCATTATATGGTAATATATATACATAGCGTAGAAGAAAAAGACGAGGAAACAACTACCTGTAAATCCAACGAAGGTACAGGACCGATAACATTTATCACGACGCCATTCGTAACCCTACGTACATAGAAAGACTTAATACAAAAAGAGACCCACATATCGATTTGGATCGTCAATATTAAAACATGTATTATATACTTTAGAAAAGACATATCGTCGAGAGATTTCACAAGATTATTTTGGTACCTAATATCCAATTCAACTTTTTTTAGATATTGTATTTATCCCATTCGTCTATTCATTCGTTTTCGTACCGTCCTTATATTAGTCTTTTATTAGAACAAAGGAGGTATTAATAACATACCATCATGTCATTAAAACAGACGATGAAAATTTTTACGAAAGGTTATCAATTGTTTATGATTACCCAAGTGAATCTTCTTTCATGAACAAGTAATAATACAAATATTATCCACTTACAATCCCTAGAAAATATAAAGGACTTATTAATACAAAATTCTGGAATCGTAAACATTCTCATAAGTAAACTAAGAACAAAATGAAATGGTTGTGTAATTAAATGTCAAATCGTTCTTAATGGTAACTCTGGTCAAAATTGTCAGGAAACCAATAGGGCAAAAGAAATCTACACAGAGTGTAACCTTCCCTCTTCCGTTACCGTTGGGTGAGGTCATGAGAATGGACCTTTTAGGGTACCTACCTCCTCGGACCACCCGACGTCAGGTACCCCAGCGATTCTCAGTCTGTGCTGACTCGTTGACTGAATTGAAAGGGTACAGTGAAAGTACGTAACCTCTTCCTTTACCGTTGGGTGAGGTCCCAAGAACGGACCTCTTAGGACCCCTACCCCCTCGGACCACCCGACGGTAGATACCCCAGTGCATCTCAGTCCTGTACTGACTTCGCTGAATCGTCGTCGTCGTGTAACCTTCGAAAAACTTTTATCGAGTACTCAACGATATAAAAGGATAATCAACATATTCACTATTCACTTCAGCGAGTCAGCACAGGCTGAGAAACGCTGGGGCACCTGACATCGGATGGTCCGAGGAGGTTGGTACCCTAAGAGGTCCGTTCTTGTCACCTCACCCAACGATAAAGGAAGAGGTCCCTTAGAAGGGCTGGGTCCCTAGATTGGGTCCCTACCTTGGGGCCAGAGGATGTAACCTCCGTCTGTGAAATTGGAGACTCGGTGGTCACCTTGGTAATCAACATATACAGTATGGTTACTGATTTTATACATGAGTACTATTTTAAAGTCCATAATTGGTAAGAGATATTTGAGTTGGGGACCTTTATAAGTGACAATTATCGAACCTCATGATAAAAGTTAACGACATAAAAATTAATTTTAGAAAAGAAAAAGACCACCAAGTCTCCATCCCCGTGGGATAAAGATGAAACGAGCCGCCATGAAAGAAGATCCCTTAAACGACCGTAAAAAAAAAGACGACTCCATTGACCATTAAATAATGATGTCAGTCCTAAAAACAAGGACCAAAACCACAAAGATGGAAAAATACAGAAAGTTAAAGAATTCTCGAACTGTTGTTGCACATAAACACATTACGACACGTCTAAAAAACCGGACAAGTTTCCATATAGTTGGGACGTACCTTTCCAACAGCTTTCCAACTTCTGAAACGGGTTCAACCGATTATACATCGTTTCCGTATTAAACTTACGGAAGACTAATGAGTACAGGGCCTCACTTGAGTAGACCAGGATATTGAAATTTATGCCAGACTTAAGACTACTAAGAGTGTAAACATAAAGGTCGGGACTGAAGAGGGGACCCTAAGTCTGAACATATAGGTTGACGACAGAGAAGGAGGAGTGGGAAGGGAATGAAGAGAGGAAGGGCAAGGACGAAGGGAAGGGGGACGGAAGAGAAGAAGGAGAAGGGGTGGGACGGGGGAAGAGGAAGAAGCACAGGTAAAACTACTATAGCGTTTGAACTGAAGTGTCATTTCTCCCAGGAACGACCGGGATACGGATAGAACAAAGAGAGTTCCAGAAAAGGTAGAATCGATTACCGTAGACGACGACGACGACGACGACGACGACGACGACGACGATCAGTGAAGTCAGCACAGGCTGAGACACGCTGGGGTATCTGCCGTCGGGTGGTCCGAGGGGACAGGGACCCTAAGAGGTCCGTTCTCATGACCTCACCCAACGGTAAAGGAAGAGGTAGTAATCGGTGAATAAACGAGTTCTTTTTAGAACTTTATTAGGACAAACAGAGAAAGAGTTCGAACTGTAACTTTGACTCGGTCTGGACACCCCAAGGACCCGTACCTTTGAACAGCCACAGGGGGTAAAGATCCAACAATCCCTGTCTGAGGTCGAAGGTACTGGAAGGGACTCAAGGTTTCCCGTCCAGGTTTGTCGACGATTAGTCCCGTCTCTCCCCCTACACCTCTGTTTCCTTCTCGTCAGTCCTTTGTTATCACTTCGGAACCCCCGTCCCGGGACCAAGGTGGAACATTCTAGAAACACGGAAATTTGACTTTTTTGGGGTTGTTTACTTTTCACAATCATAAGAAGCAAGGTCTAACTCCTTTGGTCTCTTCGAGTAGTTCTTTATCCTCTGGTGGACCCTAGTCTAATTTCGCGTGTTCGGGACGCGTGTGGGATTAGAATAGTCGTTGAGGTGAGACCTTGGTAACGATATATTGAGGAGTGGGTTCGGAGGGTCCAACCCTGCGTATCAAAAGTTCCCGTCCTCGGGTGACACAAAGGGAAACGGACCGTTTCGTTATCTTGATAAGAAAAGATGGTAGTGGGGTTTGAGACAGAGACTTTAAGTTAAACCGTGGTCACGGGTCTCCGGTTCAAAAACCGTAGTTGCAGTTTAGGTAGTCGTTCACGCTTTCGACCCGAAGGGGCCACCACGATCACCACTTCTTAGGCGGACGGTTACGTTCTCTGTGTCCTCTACACCTAAGCCAGGGACCCAACCCTTCTAGGGGACGTTCTCCCGTCCCGTTGGGTGAGGTCATAAGAACGGATCTCGTAGGACACCAATCTCCTCGGACTGACCGATGGCAGGTGTCCCAAACGTCTCAACCCGTGCTGACTTCGTTGAACAGTATGTGCGTTTGGATAAAAAAGTAGTCGGATGAAAACAGAGAAAGGATCCGAGAGTGTTCAGTGAACAAGGTTGACCAAAGGGACGAAGGTGAGACAAGAGGTAATGGAACAAAGTAAAAAAGTGACACGAATTCTCATATTCTAATAATAAACAATACCTAAACAACGGACAGAGCGAAAAAGATCTTACATTCGTAGTGTTCCGTCTTTGGACAAAACAATTGGCGACTTAGGGGTTCCGGATCTTTCTTGTGACGACCGTTATCACTTAAAGTACAACTTACTTACCCGTTTATACAGTTACTTCCCTTCTTTAGACCACGAAAAGTCACCAACTCCTAAGTCCTTTTTAATGAGGAAACGATCAAAATAGTCCCGAAAAACCATTTCACAATTCTCTGAAATTATGACACAAGAACTCGAAATATAATCTTAGAATATTAGAGTTTATAAACTAAAGTAAACTCGGAACCACGTACGTAGAACACGAGGGACTCTATAAACTCTCCAAAAGACACCTTTGGATTTTTACTTTGGCTAATATGATAAAAGACCATTTCCGGATCCAGTTATTTACTTCCCTTTCTTTTACAACGATCAACTCTCTTCGTGAGTCAAACGGGAAGTTATCTCTTAATTTTCTCTTTTTCTCTTTTCACTTACGTCTTGTAGAAATAAACGAAACCTAACGAGAAGATGTATTCCAATTGAAACTTATTTCTCCTTTAACTACAACCCGACTAATTATTTAAAAATTTCAACCTTTGAATTTCCAGATTTCTAGGACTTTACAATATAATTCCTTTTTGGTTACTGAGATAATTCTTTACGTTTCGTTTTACTTCTTTTCCACCCCTCTCTAACTAACCAATAAGATATAAACCACATTATCTTTTATAAAAAAACTTCGTCGTTCTAGACCCGAAACTAAGATTAGAACGCCGATCGACCTGTGTATATGAACCCGTGTACCGAAGACCTCAGATCCAAACAATAGAGACAACCTCCAAAAGATACAAATATACACGACTTAGAACTCTTTTTTAAGAATCTTCATTTTCATACTATATTTACGTTACGTAACCATAATAAAAATTACGATTTTACGAAATTATTCTATATTAAATATTCATTTTTCCATGTTTAAAAAATTTTGAACAAAAAGAAAAAAAGGGGAAGGTCAAAATCACTCTATATTAACTACGTGGACACTGAGTCACCATTTCTTAGGTGGACGTTACGTCCTCCACGTTACGTCCTCTGTGTTTAAACTAGAACAACCCAACCCTCGCAGGGGACCTCTTCCTTCACTATTGGATAAGGTCATAAGAACGGACCTTTTAGGATACCTGTCTCCTAGGACCGCCCGATGTCAGGTACCCCAACGTCTTCTCAGTCCGTGTTGAATCACTGATTTGTTCTCGACACATTCAAATTCCATATGTCGTTTAATAATAACGTGTAGTAGTTTAATAATGGTATCTTCAAATCACTTACAGACAGTAGAGTATACCTATATTTTAATTTCTTTCTTTTTTTCTTTTTTTTTAGAAGGAAGACTACTCTTGACAATCCTAAATGAGAGAATTGTTGAAAGTACATATTGTATTTTGTCACAATTAACATAAATAGTACGATATGGAGAGATCATGGGTAAATAGAACATTGAACATTTTCCTCAAACGTGGAAAACTGCGGAAGTAGGTCACGGGTGAGGTCGGGAGAGGTGGAGGAGGTGGATGGGGGGGTTAGGGGTGGGGGTGAAGATCATTAGTGTCTATATTAGATAAAACGTACTCAAACAAACAAAAACTCCATATTAACTGGATGTTACGATAGTAACGTGTTGTACTGGTGTATTATTCAAATTGACACTATACAGTGGTATGTTTTTATAAGGTACCGACAACCGACATAAGGGGGTGTGACACATAAAGTAGCGGTACTGAGTAAATAAAACGTCCACATTCAAACACGGAGAATTAAACGGAGTAACTAAAGAAAGAAGGGAAATGAAAAAAGGGGAACCACTCGGGAGACATAACTATTGAGACAAAGACAAACCAATACAAACAAGTAAACAAAACTAAAAATCTAAGGTGTATATTCACTTTACTATACCATAAATAGAGACAGACTTAACAAAGTGAATCACATTATGGGAGATCCAGGTAGACGTAATGACGTTTACTGTTCTAAATTAAGAAAAAATACCGACTCATTATAAGGTAACATATTAAAGATGGTATAGAGGAAATAGGTAAGTAGATACTATCGTGAACCCAACGAAGGTAAAAAACCGATAACATTTTTCAAGACGTCACTTGAAATCCCCAGTATACAGAAAAAATTAGTCACAAAAACAAAGGAAGTCTATTTATGAATTCAATCCTCATCTTAACGACCTATCAAGACAAAAATAATATACTATCAAAAATAAGGACTTTGTTAAATTTTATCAATTTTTACTGAAAAGATCCTTTAAAAACGAACGAACAAATTGACTAACAAATACACGTAGACTCTAATTGTTATCGTTGTTGTTTTCGTGTAAAATACATCGTGGTAGTCACTCCGAAAGATAGGAATAATATTTAAAGACTCATAGGAGATTCTACAGTCGTTACTTCATAAGAAACCTATCTAGTCCCCTCTTTCTTACCTCCAAAAATACAGAAATTTTCGTGAATATCCGAGTCCAGAGACGTTTTCATAACGAACGGTCCTTACCGTGGAGACGGTGGCAAACTAGAACTGAATTTTTTCTTGAAAAATTTCCGGTCTGATAACTACGTAAACTTATGACAATCATGGATAAAGAACTTATTTTAATGAAACTGTCACAATAATTAAAAAGAAGAATTTTTACCGTCCTTTTACTCGAACTTCGTCATAATAAAGCACACGAATTTACTCAGAGTAAAGGTCTATAGTCTTTCGTACAAAAATTCACAAAAACTCTTTTCATTAAGAAAATTCAGGTTCGTCTAACAAAACAAAATCTTTATGACTCCTACGTTATACACTTAGTATAAACCTAAAATTTTGTCCTATAATTTGAAGTGTCATTTTCACTAAGGTACCAACAATTTCGGGTCCCTCTCCAAATATTTCGGTCGGCTGTCTCTTTTGACTTGAGTGAACCTCTTCACTTACTACGTCCTTACCTTTATAACTTATTTACTGAAATTTCGGTAAAAATTTACAAGAAAATAGGGAACTTCTGTCTGTCTAGTAATTTTAATTTTAACATAATTTTAAAAAGAGATATTTTGATACATTGGATTATCATACTTACAACTCAGTCAGTGTACATAAAAAAAGGTTTAGGTATTAAACTTAACCTAAAGGTTCAGATTTAAAGATTCGAACAAATTATAAAACTTTAAACATAAACGATCCATAACGTGGAATCAGTCAGAAATTTTTATTTAGGGGTAATTCAAGTTCATTTATTTGGACTTCCATTTCCCTCGACCGGAATAACTTTACACTCACTTACACTTTTGACTCAACTGACTGATTCCTTTCACTCCTCCCCTAATTTCTTCCGCACAATAAAGGTACACAAACAACGAAACGTAAACGAGAATCAGAGGACCCTCCGAAAAGAGAAAGAAGGAGGAGACAATTTAAGTACGATTAAGAAAGTCGCAGGTAAGGATCGTAGGACAAGAGTCACTACTGACATCATTATCGGATGAGACGACGGACACACTTGGAGACAATAACGTACATCATACGGTACCCAGTAAACGAATGT
Source organism: Capra ibex (assembly GCA_006410555.1). Lineage (NCBI taxonomy): Eukaryota > Metazoa > Chordata > Mammalia > Artiodactyla > Bovidae > Capra > Capra ibex. The sequence continues at coordinate 3,687,730 of SJYO01010634.1, forward strand.
AAAGACAGTAAAAAAACATAGAGGTCACGGAACGAATCATGGACTGTGTATCACCCTTGAATCATGTACAAGCGTTACATGTAAGTTTGCTTACTTGTTACACCATCGGGGACCTGAGACGTACTGGATCTGTGACAAGTTTTTCTACACCGAGAACCGGGATAGCAAGAGGAACCCGTCTCATCACCACCATCCTGTCTCCGATGGACTTCCTATTCGTCTATCCACCCAACTAATAAGTTATTTATAAGTAACCCGAAGACCGTGATAAAGTTCACGAAGTACCCTTTAACGATCTACATTCTATGCAACATTGATGAGAGTCCTCAAATGGTCCATCGAAATCTCCATACCGAATGGATACACTTAGTAAATCTTCCTTTGACTTACGACTTAATATTCCTTCGGTCTTTTCCATCTTTCGGAACACTCAACCTTCTCAACCCTTTCAATCCCCTCTGTGTTCAATTAAACTCGAGTCATCATAACTGACTTCCTTCCCGAAACTCCACAACAGTTCGGAACCCGGTCCCCTCTTGACTTACCAACTGAAACACCCTCGCTCGACCACCTCGTCCCAAATGAGACCCCTGATGTCTGGGAAACATGTAGGTACCCATCCGAAGTCTCCCCGAAACTTGGGGACCTTTTTAAACGTTTTACAACAAAAATACACATGTCCGTCAAATTGTCAAATTGTCACCATTCCAAGTCGAAAATTTCTACACCTACATCTTAAAAATTTCTTACGATTTAAAACATTAAACGTAACCTTTATGTAAAATTGTTAAACATAAAAACACTCAAGTATTTCTCTCCCCCTTCCCGAAGGTACCACGGAGTCTACCATTTCTTAGACGGACCTTACGCCCTCTGGACCCAAACTAGGGACCCAGCCCTTCTAGGGGACCTCCTCCCGTACCGTTGGATCGGGTCAAAAGAACGGACCTCTTAGGGTACCTGTCTCTCCTCGGACCACCTGATGTCAGGTACCCCAGTGTTTCTCAGCCTGTGCTGACTCACTGATTCGTGTCATGTATCGTGTTTCTCTCCCCCTCTCCCTTCATAAGTCCTTGTCCCTTCTCCTACCTTTCTCTGTCTCGTTCCTCTAAACCAGACTACGAACTTCTCCGTTTTATAGTTGTATCTACAATAACTAAATACTACAAAGGGACTTTCACATAGTCATAGATACGTCGTAGAAATCGACTAATAATTTTCTTTAGTAGGTCCATTACTTTCGATTTGAAGACCCCGGTTGTGACACATAAACTCTTCTTAGTTTATGACTTGATTTTCATTTACTTTTAAATATGGTGACAACGGGTTTACTTTTATATACTTTAAGTTTCCATCTGTTATAGTATTTGAACCAGTTCTAAAAAACCAAAATAAATCCCAGAAATTAGTCGATAAAAAAGTTTTTCCAATAAGATAAATTGAAAAAGGGGTCAATATACCCCTTTAATAACTGTGTATAGTGACATATTCATTTTCCACATGTCGTACTACCAAACTAAATGTATATAACACTTTACTAATGGTGTCATCTAAGTAGATTGTGGGTAAAAGAGTATGTCTATGTAATTTTTCTTTTCTTTTTTTTAAGAGAACAATACTCTTGAGTTCTCAATGAGAGAATTGTTGAACGGATTTATAGTATATCGTCATAATCGAGATAAGTAACACAACAAGTAATGTAGGGATTATGAATGAATAGAACGTCGATCTTTAAACACGAAAAACTGTTGGAAGGAGATTAGGGGGAGAGGGTCAGAAACTAGAGAGAAAATACTCAAACACCAAGAAAAAAAAAAAAATTTCCAAAGTGTATAATCACTTTCACTTTGTTATATCGTAGACAGAAAGAGACAGACTGAACAAAATGTATCAAATGACGGAAGTTCCATGTAGGTACAACAACGTATACCATTCTAAAGGAGAAAAAAAAAAAGATCGACTTAATATATACACACACACACACACACACATATATATATAAGCATATATACACACATACCATGATAAAAAGTAGGTAAGTGTGTAACTACCTGTGAATCCAATAAAGGCACAGAACCGATAACATTCATTACGACAATACTTGTGCCCTATGTCTAAAGAAAAACTCAATCATAAAAGTAAAGGAAACCTATATAAGAGTCTTCACCTTAACGACTTAGTGAACCATCAAGTTAAATTTTTTAAAGCTCCTAGGAGGTATGATAAAAGGTATAACCGATGTGGTTAAATGTTAGGATAGCTGTCACGTCTTCACAAGGGAAAAGAGATATAGGTACAGTCATAAACAATAGAGAGCAGAAAAACTACTACCGACAAGATTGTCCGTACTTTACTATAGAGTAACACCAAAATTAAACATAAAGAGACCAGTGATGACTACAACTCGTAGAAAAGGATATAGACAACAAGGAAGTACATAGACTTTACAGAAACGTCCAGACTACTCCAGTGGAGTAGTCTACATACCAAATGTTTATAAAAAGGGTAAGACATCTAATAGAAACGTGAAACAACTACTACAGAAAAAGACACGTCTTTGAAACATCAAACCATAGTCAAGTCAAGTCAGCGAGTCAGTACAGGTTGAGAAACACTGGGGTACTTGACATCGTACGGTCCGGAGGGACAGGTAGTGGTTGAGGACCTCAAGTGAGTTTGAGTGCAGGTAACTCAGCCACTACGGTAGGTCGGTAGAGTAGGAGGCAACAGGGGAAGAGGAGGACGGGGTTAGGGAGGGTCGTAGTCTCAGAAAAGGTCACTCAGTTGAGAACCGTACTCCACCGGTTTCATGACCTCAAAGTCGAAATCGTAGTAAGGAGGGGTTCTTGTGGGTCCTGACTAGAGGAAATCTTACCTGACAAACCTAGAGGAACATCAAACTATATTAAGGTGAATAAATAAGAACTAAAACAACGAACACGAAATCCACAGGATAGGTTTTTAAGTAGTGGTTCTGGATACAGTTCCTCAAAATAAAGATACAAAAGAAGATTCTCAAAGTACCGAAATACAGAATGTAATTTCGGAAATTAGGTAAAACTCAATTAAAAACACTCACCACATTCAATACCCGGGTCAAAGTAAGAAAGGGTACACTTATAAAATAATAAAGTCGTAATAAAGATAATAAATAACTTCTCTGTTAGAAGAGAACAGTTCATAATCAACTAGTGTATACAAATCGAAATAAAGACCCTATAACTAAGACAAGGACTTAATAACTAAGACAAGAAAACTAGATAAACAGAGAAAAATTCGGTCATGGTATGACAAGACTACTGATATCGAAATGTCATGTCAAATTTTAGTTCATACCGAAATGTCATATCGAATTTTAGTTACATTAAAAAGAACTAATCTCGGGGATTAGGATTAGGAGGACTAAACAAAAAGAAAGACCCTTAAAGAAACCGATAGACCTCAGAAACGCCAAGGTATATTTAAAATCCTCACAAAAACAGATAAACATACGTTTTACGGTAACTTTAAAACTATCCCTACCGTAACTTAGATATCTACCGAAACTATCATAACTGTAAAATTGTTACAGTTTGGTTAAGTACTCGTACCCTATGGAAAGGTAAATAAACACAAAAAAAGTTAAAGAAAGTAGTTACAGGATATCAAAAGTCATATCTCTAGATAGTGGAGGAATCAATTCGAATAAGTACTTATAAAAGAAGACAAACTACGGTAACAGTTACCTTAGATAAAAGAAAGGAAGTCTTTTAAACAACAATTACTCATCTTTGAATAAAAACATTCAATTAAAACATAACGTAAATTGGAAAACTTAAATTCCTAAAAAGAGAATTACGTTTTTAGACGTAAAGAAGTATTTTTAAATTATATTACTTGAACTGAACCAATAAACGGTATCTGTCTCTAAGAAAATTATAATCTACGAGTTATATATCTCTTTTGTAACTTTAACCACGACAGAAAGTTAAGTTCCAATTGTATGACTGGTACAGTCCGTGTCTTTACTATCTAAATGTGAAACCCAAATCACTCGTAAAGCGATACTCTTTATACGAAACTTTACTATCGAGATAGTACAGTGTTCACACCCAATTACTCCTTCCTTTCTCTGTCCACCTTTTGTTTTTCAGACAAGTAAACAAGAAACCGAATACGGGTTTTCTTAACTTTACTTCTTCACAAAGTATTAATAACCAAATATCCTAACTATTCTCCAATCATTAACTCCTTGTTTTTTCAACATTCAAATACATTTATTTATTGCGTTGTCCTGTAAAAAGAGATCAACAGTAATGTTTCAATTGATTAAACTGTTATCAACCCGAAGGGACCACCAAGTCTCCAATTTCGTAAGACGGACCTTACGTCCTCTGGGCCCAAGCTAGGGACCCAGTCCTTCTAGGGGACCTCTTCCTTTACCGTTGGGTGAGGTCATGAGAACGGACCTCTTAGGGTGCCTCCCTCCTCGGAGCATCCGATGTCAGGTACCCCAGCGTTCCTCAGACTGTGCTGACTCGCTGAAGTGAATTTTTTCTATCACGACAACTCTCTCCTTTATCTGTATCTTTAGAGTTAATATAGATTTAGTAGTTATTTGGTGTAAAAATGTATATTAAGTCAAATAAACCTTCTCGACTCGTTAAACTACTACGATCCTTGAACAATTAAGTCTAAATATTTGGATTTTTTACGTATTGATTACAATTAAATTATTACAACCTAAAATCATCGGAATTTTATAATTCTTTCTATATATTTAAGTGTCTAGTATATCAAAATATTTGATACAAGTTGGGTACTTCTAAGTTGTATTTCCCGGTGAAGTCGTTTATAAGTTTTACATAATAGTAAAGATAATAGCAGATTTGGGTAATTTTTTCTAGACCATTATTATATAAACATATATATAATATATATTACAACTTTATTATTTCATCATATTTATATAAATTATAATATAGTACATAATACCTAATATTATATCACTACATATTATATGAAAACTAAAGAATTATAGAGTATGAAAGTCTTCTCAACATATATATTATCTACGTACCTACACTTATAAAGTCTATTGACATGTCGTTCGACCCCTACATCATTGAAGTCTTGAACGGAGAACGACCTCTAGTCCAACCTAGTTCTTTTACATAGGTAGATTATCCGGTGAAGACCCGAACTCCGAACTTCCGACCTCCAACCGCGTCCACTTTATTAATCTCATAGGGGTTCCTGTCTCACACGTTCTCACCTACGTCAACCACAGGTTCTTCCTCGTCGTCCAGTCTTGATCTATTTGACATACGTGACAGTCAATACTTACAGTCCGACTAATTCTCCTCCGTAAGTTCTCCTCCTACTTACTTTCAAGTGTCCTCCTACCCTCTTCCAGGCCCGGAAACACTCGTCCCCACCCAAAAGACCCGACGGAATAGCGTCCAGCTACCACCGACCTTAATTTCTATCAAAGTCTACCGAGTGGAAAATACTAAAGTACGAATAATTATATTGAAATGTAAAATAAAATTTATGTAAAATTATACTCAATTTTATTGACGACGTCGTTCTACGAGTTGAAAGTTCGATATTTATTATCGTAAAGATCAAACCCTTACACGTTGTTTCTTTTATAATTGCTAGATAAATGTTTCTTACCCAGTCGTCAACGACCCAATCCTCAGACCCTTCACACAATGACGTCTCCTTATCGTGGTCCTTCAAAGGAGTACATAGGACTGTCACCACCACAAAGACGTCGGGGTAGATACACAATATTAAGTATCTTGACATGTGGTTTTTTCGGGTGAAATGACGTACTAATAATTTTTTTTATACTTCGGTTCGTGTTTTACGATTACCTCTTTAGTTTTCTAGAAAAGTCATATGTTCTCCGTTTGCTACTTCGAGTCATGTGGTTTTATCAGGATCTTTCGGTACCTTCGTTCCAAGGATTTTTACATACCAAACGTACACAGAATCCAGAAATCCAGCTACTTCCCATGAGAAGTTTCAACATTGCACCTTCGCCTTTTAATAAACTGGGTGATCCAAAAGAACATAGAGACAGAGGAAATTATCTGACAGGAGGGAGGGAGGTAGAGAGGAAAGAAATGAAGGAAGGAAGAAAGTAGTCAATTTGAGTACGATAGACTGTACCATTTCTCCACGGGGTCTAATGTACCACCTCTTCCTTTACCGTTGGGTAAGGTCATGAGAAAGGACCCTTTAAGGTACCTCTCTCCTCGGACTGTCCGATGTCAGATACCCCAGAGTTCTCGACCTGTACTGACTCGCTGATTTGGTGGTGACGGCGTCTACCGTACTTTCACTATACTTTACTTCACCCTACTCTTCGACCAGATCAAGACGAGGTTTGTAGTCCCACCTGTCAACCCGGTCCTTTTTCAGTTTAATCTTTACGACGACGAGTGGTCTTACGTGGACACTATAGGTTGGGCCGGACATCCGGAGGAATCAAGTCTGTCATTATTCACAACAAGACCTCGACTCGTACACCAAACTCAATCTTAACGAAGTCTGAGGTGTTCAACCGACGTCGGGTCTTGACTGGTCTCCCAGGAACCTCGTCCAGAATTCAACTAGAACTGGACTATCACAAGAAACCCAACCTGGAGGGTCCTAATGAGAACAGGTTTCGAGAGAAAGATAGGGAAACTTCCTTATTTAAACCACAGAACCCAGACCTTGTTTAACTTTGGTCAGAAGATCTTAAAACTTCCCGACAACTCCGGTCCTTGTCCTGATGTACCCGAGAAAGGAGTGATAATAGAGAAATTGAAGAGTAAACGGACCGTTGAACTCAAGACTAAAAGACTTACCCACAAGGAGACCAGTGAACGGGTCCTTTGTCGAGACCTACTCCCTGGTCTCCTCTCACAAAATATAGAGAACCCTTCCCTTTCCAATTTAAAACAAAGGTTCTCGTGACCGACGTACTTAAGAACCTGTGTCGGAAGGGGTCCTCTCACGTCACCCCCTTCAAACCGTCCTCGTATATCGATGTGTCTCCTCCGTCCTCACTCGATACGCACGGCTGACAAATGTTGTCGAAGGCCTCAGACGATTATGGTCTGACTACCTCATTTTCTAATCAACCTTTAAGAGCTGAATGTCAGAAATGTAATTTGTGACCATTGGTGAAAAAAGAAAGGTGGAAAGGAGAGTTCAATAAGACCTAAAATTTCAAGATCAATACTCTATTTCAGTTGACTTTAAGAAGTGTAAAAGATCGGACTCAGTGTCGGGAACGAATTCTAATAAAGTTGTATTTTGTACACAGAAAATTCATCAAACTTTTATATACCATCATGCAACGATCATTATCTAAAGAATCTCGACTTATAAAACCATGTCCTAAACACTAAACTCAAATGGTAGACTAAATATATAAGATACCAGAAAAGTATTAAACCTAAACGGTTAGACCCATCAAGACCGTGACACCCCCGACAACACGGACTGAATTAATGTATAAATTTATCTTCCAATCTCGATTTCGATTTTTTCGTCTACCTAAACCTTCTCCTCTAACAGGACAAAACTCCAGTTCACATTTCGGTTCTTTAACGACCTCGACGAGACTGTCCCTAAAGTCCTTTTATCCGAACATTATAAAGGTAAAGAGAACCAAACGTCAGACCGCGGTTTACATCATCCTAGTCGGGAAAAAGGTTTCCAGAACCATAAAGACGTCAACAAAAGTCTTTCAGAGTTTTTTACTTTTAGTTCCGTGTTCTAGAGTTTATAGACATGGGATTTGTGGTTTCGAAAACCTACTAGATCCTCCCGCTCAACTACGGTACCTTCACTTCCGCACCCACTGTATCACGCACACGCCTCCGACGAACAAGTCTACGCTCACGTAGCCGAGATATCGTTCGTACGACCCTTCGGGAAAGGTTCTCAGACGTGTACTATACACATGGAAGACAATGAAAGCTAGGAAAAAAAGGATAAATCAACTCAGTCGANAGACGTCAACAAAAGTCTTTCAGAGTTTTTTACTTTTAGTTCCGTGTTCTAGAGTTTATAGACATGGGATTTGTGGTTTCGAAAACCTACTAGATCCTCCCGCTCAACTACGGTACCTTCACTTCCGCACCCACTGTATCACGCACACGCCTCCGACGAACAAGTCTACACTCACGTAGCCGAGATATCGTTCGTACGACCCTTCGGGAAAGGTTCTCAGACGTGTACTATACACATGGAAGACAATGAAAGCTAGGAAAAAAAAGATAAATCAACTCAGTCGATCCGGTAGAGAGTTCCAGTCATTTGTAAAGCTTGAAAGATTAACCAGGTCAATCAAATTACAATCATACAGTGGAAGTAATGACTCTTTGACATGAAATTTCGTAAAAATCACTTAGGAAGGTCCCAATGGCAAAAACCGGATATCTTTGTCTTTGATCCCAAATCTCTTAAATACACTAAACATATTTAGTGTATTGTCTGGTGACCTAGTCTTCTTGATATCTTCTCATATAAAATATAATAATCGACGGTTGAAAGGTCACCAACTTCGAGAGGTATATACATCCACTACATAGATTCCTTCAAACTTTGTCATCGTCACTGGTGACATAACATAGTCACTGAAAATTGATAGAAACCGTTTACTTTGAATACATCTTTGGGTCATACGATTCGATATCCAAGATAAGACAATCGTACTCAAAAAGACTTCTCAACTCAAAAGATTATTGATGGATGAAAGTTGAATTGGTCATTGACATTGTCTGATAATACTTGTGTTTATGAATTTTATACTTAAATACATCAGTGAACCTCGGAGTCATCGACTACATAATAAAACAGAATAACTAACAGGTCGTAACTCTTTTTAGAAATTCTCAATTTAAGGAAGTTTACCTACACTAAAAGATTTGTCAATTCTTATTAAAAGTTAGTCTAACTGTATCTTCGAACTTTTTAATAATTATCCTTTAAAACTAGGTGAAGTTTAGTGACATATTGAGATTGGATTCCGTCTGAGTGAGAACGGTCAGAGAGAAGTCAGATGAGGTCTGGACAGATGACTTCGATAAGAACAGTTCCAGGGATCTGGAGACATAGTGGTTTAGATAGGTATTTAAGGACCACGAACGGAACGCGTTGCGTAGTGGACATAAACTATTGGACTAGCGAGGGAGGTGAGTGGAAGGTCCAGACGTGAGAGAGGACCCAAAGGAGGATGAAGTGACCGGTGAATGGTGAAATGAAAGACGAGGGAGGAGAAAAGACGGGACACCAAAACACACAAGGCAGTGAAGTCCGACGAGACAGGTCCGAGGAGACAGGTACCCTGTGAGGTCCGTTCTTATAACCTCACCCAACGGTACGGGAGAAGGTCCCTAGAAAGACTGAGTCCCTGGTTTGGGCACAGAAGACACGGAGGACGTAAAATCCACCTAAGAAACAGGTGACTCGGTGGACCCTTCGGGCGAGACATCGAATCTCTGGGGATTGGTCGGAGAGGGTTGTTATCAAAGAGTAGACTTGGTGTGTTGTGTCGTTTGTTACGCTTTCTGAAAAAAGAGTCAAAAGAGTCGATCATAAGAAGATCTACGTATCTTCCCTTCAATTAAACAATGCATGTTATCCACGGAATCCCTTAACAGAATTTAAAAAGTGTTGGAGTCCAGTCTCCCAAACGGTCCGAATCAGATGTGGACAATCCATAGACTAGGTCAAGGTACCGGAATTTAAGGTAGATGTACAACCACTAGGGGTTCAACTATGGAGGTCGGATCTGGAGATGGATTTGTGACTTCCTGTCTCAGAAACTAGGTTGTAGATAATTTGTGGAACAGAATTTACAGATAATTACTTTTTTGATCAGTTATCAGTTAAGTTATTTCTTTACCTTTTAGTATAAACGTGGTTGGACTTTCTCCTCTCATTTTTTAAACCGGATTTCGAGTTGTAAGTCTTTTGATTCTAGTACCGTAGGCCAGGGTAGTGAAGTACCGTTTATCTACCCCTTTGTCACCTTTGTCACCGACTGAAATAAAACCCCCTGAGGTTTTAGTGACGTCTACCACTGACGTCGGTACTTTAATTTTGTACGAATGAGGAACCTTCCTTTCAATACTGGTTGGATCTGTCGTATAATTTTTCGTCTCTGTAATGAAACGGTTGTTTCCAGGTAGATCAGTTCCGATACCAAAAAGGTCATTAGTACATACCTACATTCTCAACCCGATATGTCTTTCTACTCGTGTTTTTTACCTACGAAAACTTGACACCACAACCTCTTCTGAGAACTCTCAGGGAACCTGACATTCCTCTAGGTTGGTCAGGTACGATTTCCTCTAGTCAGGACCAACAAGTCACCTTCCTGACTACGACTTCGACTTTGAGGTTATGAAACCGGTGGACTGCACTTCTCGACTGAGTAAACTTTTCTGGGACTACGACCCTTTCTAACTCCCGTCCTCCTCTTCCCCTGCTGTCTCCTACTCTACCAACCTACCGTAGTGGCTGAGTTACCTGTACTCAAACCCACCTGAGGCCCTCAACCACTACCTGTCCTTCCGGACCACACGATGTCAAGTACCCCAGCGTTTCTCAGCCTGTACTCACTCGCTGACTTGACTTGACTCCCCATATTAGGTCCTCTGTCAGAAAGTCTTTCGAGACTCCTGACAAGGTGGTCANCCCGTCCTCCTCTTCCCCTGCTGTCTCCTACTCTACCAACCTACCGTAGTGACTGAGTTACCTGTACTCAAACCCACCTGAGGCCCTCAACCACTACCTGTCCTTCCGGACCGCACGATGTCAAGTACCCCAGTGTTTCTCAGCCTGTACTCACTCGCTGACTTGACTTGACTCCCCATATTAGGTCCTCTGTCAGAAAGTCTTTCGAGACTCCTGACAAGGTGGTCAACCTGTAGTTTCGTGTCAATATATACAAAAACTCTGTTTCCCGATATGCAGTTTCGTTGTATCATTGGTAAATGTATTAGGTTGTTCTCGTCGTCCCGGGACACTGAGGGATGTCCTAGTTCTTTCCTTACAATAGAGGATTTCTCAATGGAACGACCACGGTCCTCCTTTGACGGAAAAAAGGGGGGACCGTTCATCCGTAAGGTCAGAGAAGATTTCCTGATATCAATTACATATCACGCCTACGTGTTACGTGTGATTTCCCCCTCATCCATGACCGAGTTTACCGTCTCTTTGAAAACACAATTTAATGAGAACAGGACGGAATTTTTACGAAAATGTCTTGGAGTCAAGTCTTCCCAACGGTCCGAGTCAGGTGTCCACAGTGCATAGTGCTGGAATTTAAGGTAGAAGGACAACTCTTTGAGGTTTAAATATGGAGGTCGGATCTGGAGATGGACTTGTGTTCCATCTCACAAGACAGGTTGTAGATTAATTATGGAACGGAAAAATTTTTATTTTATAAATAAAAATAAACCGACGTGCCCAGAATCAACACCGTACACCCTAGAAAGTAACACCGTACCCCCACTAGAGCAAGGAACTGGTCCCTAGTTTGGGTCGGAGAGACGTAACCCTTACGTCTCAGAATCGGTGACCTGGTGGTCCCTTCAGGGAATTGTGGAACAGGATTCACAGATTGACTGTGGGGTTTGAATCGTACAGGTTTGTGTTTTAGAGTAAAAGAGAGATTTCGACTAGGTAAATATCAATAGTAAATAGTCCGGGGTTTAAAATCAGTAGGGACTTGAGGAAAGACTGAGAAGGTGGAAGATCGGTTAGTAAGACGTTTAGGAGAACAGAGAAGGAAGGTTGATGTAAGGGTCAGACTGGTTAAACAGGTCCAAGATGAAGCCGATGGACCTGGAGTCGGCGTAGTGTAGGGTTCTCGACCTTTATGAAGTCCTCAGAGGACGGACCAGAGGGACGAAAACGGTACTCTACCAACCATTCTACCAACCCACCGTAATGACTGAGTTACCTGTACTCTTGTTTATTTTATCAAATAAGATTTGTCTCGTCGGTCTTACTAGGAACACTACAGTCAGAAGACGAGTCTTGGGAAGTCTACGAAGGGGAAATTGAGTACGGTTTTTCAATTTCTGGAATATTACCTCCTGTACTAGACACAACGGGGAAGGGAGTTGAGACGGGGTTAGAAAAACGACAAGGATATTATATACTCCGTTGAAGATGGGACCCCTGTGAAGACAGAAAGAGCGTCCGAGAAGTGGGGTCGGGGAGAACAGAGGAACCGAATAAGAGAACGAAGAAAGTTTAGAAACGAGTCTACTGTGGAAGGACCACTCCGGAAAGGACTGATCAGAAAACTTTCAACACTTGGGGGGTAACGAGGGATAGGGACAAAATAACGACAACGGGAGTGGTAACACAACTGGTGAAATATTATAAGACATACCAGAGGAACTAACAAAAAGAACAGACAAGGAGATGATCACACATTCGAGGAACTTCCCCCCCTAACATAAACAAGACAGGAAACGATACACGACTTACAGAACTTGTCTCAGAAGTGTCTCACCTACCAGTTCTTTACCAACGACTTACTTACTATACTTGCTACCGCTCACAAATTACTCTTTTATACACCATATACCTTAAAATTAGTGAGATTTAAGAGGAGCATCATGTGTTTTGTGGGGAACCACAATTTATCTCGAATAATAGTCTACAAGTTATCATAGTAATTTTTTTAGAGTTTGGAGTTTCGGTAGAAAATTTATATAAGTCTCTAAGTCTTGTCAGTGACCAAAACATACAACTCCGGTTTTAACTTGAAAATTAACATACGACTACGAAGTAGACGTCAGGATTCGTTCGTACGTAAAGTTGGGACGTAACGGTTTACGTAGATTAACTCATATACTTTTTATAGCCGTTTTTAATGTTCATAAGGACAAAGTAAGAGAGGAAAGAGGTGAGGCGAGACACAACATCCCCCTAAGATGAACCCGTAGAAAGACCGACCCAACACAGCCATCCTTCGTGATCTCCTACTACCCCACATAAGGCGGAGGGAGAGACGAAGAAAGAAACGTGACAATCGTAGGTTAAGGTGACCCAGACGTCGAAGGTAGTTCACCGAACTCGGGTCCTAACGCGACCTTGGTCGACCATGAACGAGTGTTCCCTACCAAAAAAGTAAAGGGTATGGAGACACAAATCACTATGGTGTAACTACTGAATTCGAAACCACCCACGTAGGTGTGGAGTCTTTAGCGTTGGAAAGAAGGTTGTCCTTTCACTTTCACTTTTCAACGAGTTGAGAAACGCTGGGGTACCTGACGTCGGACAGTCCTAGGAGACAGGTACCTTAAGAGGTCCGTTCTTATGACCTCATCCAACGGTAAAAGAAAAGGTCCCCTAGAAGACCTGTGTCCCTAACTTGGACACAGAGGACGTAACGTCCGTCTAAGAAATGGTAGACTCGGTGGTCCCTTCGGAGACGGTTGTCTCTCGGTGCTATTTGTAAGTGGTCGTGTAAAGACACCGGAGCGGCCCCCACCCCCGGAGACCACCGTCGGGGAGGAGGAAAACAAGGAGGTCAGATCGTCACCCGTTGCAAGGTCGACAACGATTAGAGACCTAGTGTGAGAAGACATTCTTTGACAAATCCTGAGTCAAGGAACTAGTGAACATATTCTTTAAGGGACGTGATTTAACGAAGGAAACATCTTTATCCTTTAACAAAAGAACATGAACCTGACTATCTTATAGATCGCATTGGTACAACCCAAACACACTTGAGTATCTTAGGAACCGTCGTTATGTTTTGTTTTTACCAGGGGAGACTTTATAAACATACCTACGAAACGAAGCCTTGTCCTTTTCTAAACCGTAAGTATGAGAGTAAATCAACTTGTCATTTCTAAAATCGGAAGAATAAGTAACGTATACAACACACGGGTAAAAACCTATGACACGTGACACTATAGACCGGTTATCATGACAGTAAAGACTCCGTTCCGTTGGACCAGGAGATTATGGAGTGAAGACCCAGTTATCGGGTCCTAAATTATCCCAAGTAACTGACAAAAAAGGAGTGTACACGACGACACTAAACGGGACTTACTAAAAAAAATTACATAAGAAAATACACCCAGTAAAATTTCAGAAATAACTTAAACAATGTTATAACGAAGACAACAAATACAAGACGAAAAACCGGACTCCGTGTACCCTGGGATTGAGGGCCTGGTCCCTAGTTTGGACGTGGAGGACGCGACCTTCTACTTCACAATTGGTGATCTGACGGTCCCTTCAGGAGACTTACTACAAAAGTTTAAGTAAAAGTGAGAAACTTACGATGACGAGGTCTGGCTATTTCGTGGGAACTTTTATACAACATTAGAGTAGACACCAGAACGGTAGCCTCGGACAAGGTTTAAACGGGGACCGGTACCTGAACCTGACATAGAAGTAGAAAATAGAGATACGGGTGGACTGTTTCACAGATTCTTCATAAGAATTGGAAAAGAAAGACTGATCTAGTCGTATAAAATAAGACTCACCTCGTTCATTTCTTGACGGTACCTTTTCAATGGGACTAAAATCGTAAGAGTAGACGTCTAAGACGAGTTCTCACTGCATTTGACACAATCCACGTTGGGCCAAAAGGGACAGGTCACCAAGGGGAGATGGGGCGCCCTCGGTACCCTAGGGTCACATCCGAAGGAGACGGAGGAGAGGGAGGGACGACCACGAGACGGAGACGACACTCGGGACGCAACCTACAAGCTCGTAAATGAAGCAAGAGTGCGCGTCAGTAACATGAGACACAAAATATTGACTGGAAGACTAACAGAACTAAGACGGGACAACCAAGAGTAAACAGACGGGTAAGTAAACAAGGAAGGAACAAAAATGAAGAGGACAATGGTCTCGGATTCCTAGACGGGGTTTAAGGTTGGGTTTCAGACCCAAGATGGCAGACAACTGTCGAAGGAACTTCGAATACCACACGTAAGGTCTAGAAGAGTCCTCACAGACGGTTAAGAGACGATAACACAACACGGGTGGACAACTCAGTCATCGTGAAGTAGAGAAGACGGAAGTGGTGACGGCCGACCTGGCAATATACAGCCAACCTACACCACGAAACGGACGGTCTGACTTGGAGGAGGACAACGTGCCCTCCTATGGGTAAGAGGGTCACCGACACTGGTCTGATCAAGATGTAACACTGGGGAGGAGGGTGAAGGTAGGGAGTGGACGAGTCTAGACTTGTCTCATTATCCTTTGACGGGTCCATCAATACGGGGTCACTATTTCGTCTGACGTAGTGATTCGTGACCGGAAAAATTAATACTCCCCACCACTATACTCTTCTTTCCTTAACGTTCGGAGGATACGACCGAAACACTTCATCATGGTGACCCAGGTCGGGGACTCTCTGCGTAGTACTGGTCGAAAGTTGAAACGGCATAATGAAACCCTCGTAGACCTATTATGACAATTGTGTCCAGAGTATACTTCAGAAAGATACAGAAACCTTCCACCTGTCTTTCAACCAAAATTCTTAGAATGTTGTCTACCCCTTTGACTCTACACCTAATTAGTTTACAACGAGGACTTTAGTGTGTCCCTAAACAACTTGTCTAAGAGTCAAAACCAAAACTCCTGGTGGTTAGGTGATTTACTCCCCGAGGGTTGGAAAACTGGTTCTTTCCTACTCAAAAACAAGAGACCTCGGAATTGTGATGAATATAATCTCGACCGGACCTTGACTGGAACCTAACGGACCAATAAACACACTTGGGAGTCGAAACTCCACGAGTGCTACTTCAAGTACTCTCTCGTCTTCCACACGAGGTAAACGGACGAAAGGAAAGAGTGGGGTACCGTGCACTAACCTTCTTTGCGTCACTGCCGTCCTGACCCCAGACTAGATAGTCCCTCCTTCCTGGAGTTCTAGACAGAAGTAGACAACAGGTCGGTTCGAATCACGTACCGTGTGTCCCTGTGTGTCGTCCCTCAATTCGATCCCCGTCAAAGGACGGGGGCGGGGTGTGACGACGGAAGTTATGACAATACGAGAACGAGAAGTAAAAGGGCGGAGGACAAACAAAAAAAGATCTTAGTCATCCACTGATCTTCCTTTCGTTCTAGGAAAACGAACAGACTCACGACGAATAGGCCGAGAGAGAACCAGGAACTACGTGAGGTACACTGTACGAATGTGTACAGAAGAGAGAACACACCCGACGTGAAGACCGAGGAAGACCTTCGGAAAGGGACCCCTGGAGAGACGAAATCACAAGAAACTGAGGAGCGACCCGAGGACAGAGACCTCCAGTTGGGGTGTTGGACAATCCCTCAGTCGGCAAACTCTGTTCCAGGGGAGTTCTACAGAGGTAAGACCGCTGCGAAACACTACGAGTGAACTCAGGATCCTTTGACGTCGTAGAAGTACAACTCTCACATCGAACGGCGGGAAGGGGACGTGAGACGAAAACGGGTGACCGAGATTAGTCGGAGAAGCTACCCTTCACTCGGGTCCGAGACACAGGTGTCTGTGAGTCTAAGGTCCCCTGTAGGTAGTCAAAGAGGGTGCTTGACAGGGACCTAAGTCAAGTCACTACTAAAGAATCACCTCAGACGTCAGTGAGGGTCGGAGTCACTCGTTAAAAGACCCTCAGGGGTCGATACGGGGGTAGGCGAGAACGTGAATTACCTGCCAGCCCCACACACACCGTCACTGTCCCCTCGTGGTCTCTGTCCTCACTTCACAACAACAGGTAAGAAGGACCCAGAGAGGCCGAGGAAGGACACCAACGACTCCGACTTACCACTTTTCGATCCCCGGGGAGTCCGAAGGAGAACCGTTCTGAACCTTGCCTTAGGTAAGGTGTAGGATAATCTTAATAGACCCCTTAGGACCAGAAATAAGTCAACTTGGGTACCACGAGTCACCTAGGTTGTTGGTAGAAACGACGGCCGACGATACGGTCCATACAGTAATTCACAGAGAGTTCATAGGTGGTACAAGGGTATTGAGACCCTTAGCCCCTCCCCTCCGTCGTCACCCTCCTCCGGCTTCTCTTTGTCTCCTGTAACTATCACCTATAGAGACTATCGTTTATCTACATGGTAAGGTTCAGTGAAATAGATGGGTTCTTGGCTTACCGACCAGAGTTACACTTGACGAGACACCAGACCATATTCAGAGAGCTAAAAGGGTAGACAGTTTGGTCTCATCTTCGTATCTAAATGTACCGTCTCGACAAGACTCTTAATTTCATGGGCTTCCGTACATTAATTTTACTGGAATTTCATTAAAAGTTCAAACTTCTCAACACCTTTACCCTTTTTATGAATGGTTCTCTAGGTCTCTCCCCGACATGAACTTGACAGTCGGTGAGGACCCCGTCACCAGTAAAAAACCGTCCTTGATCGGACCCTCCTCGGAACCGTCTCGGCCGTGTCTCGATCAAATTCTTTCGGATTAACTGTGTAATCAATAATAAAATAGAAACATTTCGACACCACACTCCGGACCCTGTCGCCCCTCCTCCGACACTCCATCAAGGAACTGTCGGACGGTAACAGTTGAGAAAACCCTCCTTCTACAGTCTCGGAGCTTCCTGTCCGAATCCAACATTCACCAAGTGAAAATCAAGTCGCCCTTATTGAGGACGACCACCATATTATGAAACTAAAACCTTAAGAGGCGTATACCGAATCACTGTGTGTACCACATACACATACACGTACCCGTAAATGCACTTGATAAGGGTAAGTGAATGGAGTTCTGGTTGGTAAGAAGTATCCTAAGACCCCAAAGATAATGTGTTTAAAACGATCCTACTGGACCAAAAACCTGTTTCTTCAATTGTGTCATTCAGTATATTATTGAAGGTACTGAGTACAACGTTCCCAATTAACCATCGTTCCTGTTCTTACAAGTTCGATGGTATGTCAACACGAGTAAAGTGTACGATCGTTCCAATACGAGTTTCAGGAAGTTCGATCTGAAGTCGTCATGTACTTGACCCTCGAAGGTCTACATATTCGACCCAAATCTACTTGGTCTCTAGTTTAACGAACGTAAGTAACCTAGTACCTCTTTCGTTTCCTTAAAATCTTTTTATTGATGAAAACGAAGTAACTGATATGGTTTCGGAAACTGACACACTGAGTGTTGTTTGACACCTTTTAAGAATTTCTCTACACTCATCGTCTGGTGTAATGGACAGAGGACTCTTTGGATATACGTCCAGTTCTTTGTCGTCAATCTTGACCTGTACCTTGTTGTCTGACCAAGGTTTAGCCCTTTCCTCATACTGTCCGACATATAACAGTGGGACGAATAAATTGAATGCACGTCTCAAGTCAAGTCAAGTCAACGAGTCAGCACAGACTGAGAAACGTCGGGGTACTTGACGTCGTACGGTCCGGAGGGACAGGTAGTGGTTGAGGGCCTCAAGTGAGTCTGAGTGCAGGCAACTCAGTCACTACGGTAGGTCGGTAGAGTAGGAGACAGCAGGTGAAGAGGAGGACGGGGGGGTTAGGCAGGGTTGTAGTCCCAGAAAAGGTTACTCAGTTGAGAAGTGTACTCCACCGATTTCATAACTTCAAAGTCGAAGTCGTAGTCAGAAAGGTTACTTGTGGGTCCTGACTAGAGGAAATGCACGTCTCATGTAGTACGTTTTAGGACTCGACCTACTTAGTGTTCGACCTCAGTTCTAACCGTCCTCTTTATAGTTGTTGGAGTCTATACGGTAAGATTACCGTCTTTCACTTCTCCTTGATTTCTCGGAGAACTACTCCCACTTTCTTCTCTCACTTTTCGACCGAACTTTGAGTCGTAATTTTTTTGATTCTAGTACCGTAGACTAGGGTAGTGAAGTACCGTTTGTTTATCTTCCCCCTTTTTACCTTCGTCACTGTCTCAAATAGAAGAACCCGAGGGTTTAATGACAACTACCACTGACGTCAGTACTTTAATTTTCTGCGAACGAAGAACCTTCTTTTCGATACTGTTTGAATCTGTCACATAATTTTTCGTCTCTATAGTGAAACGACTGTTTTCAGGTATATCAGTTTCAACTCCAAAAAGGTCATCAGTACATACCTACCAACTCACCGTAGAGACTTAGTCACCTGTACTCAAACTTGTTTGAGGTCCTCTATTACTTCCTGACCCTTCGGACCGTACGACGTAAAGTACCCCAGTACTTCTCAGTCTGTGCTGAATCACTGATTTGTTGTTCCCGTCACTTCCTACCCTAAGAAGTAGAGTTAAGGATGTCATCTTACTTCTACATTTTTAGTTCTAAAAACCAAGACGTCGTTTCTTTATAAAACATAGGAAGAATCTTCTCCTTGTTTAACCCGGTAGGGACAACTCGAAATTAAGACGGTGACATTTAATACTTCTAGGGTCCAAAGTTCGGAATCTCTACAAAAGAGGACAAATTGTTTGGACGACAGTCAGGGTCGATAGTCAACCGTGACTTATCCGACGTCACTTCGGGACTGGACACACCGGAAGGAGACGGAACCTATTCACCTATGGTTACCTTACCTACCTCCAAAACTTTTCTTTGAAATAACGAAAAAAAATTTAGATTTTTACATCACGGGGTAAAAAAAAATCAGAGGGTAAATTTTTACTGGAAAATATGACTTTAAGTTCCTGTTCTCCATTTAAACGGTGATCTTACACTAAAGGTACTTACGTTCCTAAAACGTGTAAAATAAGTGTGACACAGGAGTCCGGGACCTTGACTCGGACCATATATCTTTCAAAGAAAGAGACATCAGGGTAAGTCATCCTTACCAGAAAAGACCGAAGGAGACAGAGAGGGACTGGACGGTTAGGTCAGACGGGAGTAACACAATCAGAGAAGCTAAACGTGTAAAGAATTGAGAAAAGAGAATAAGGGTAAAGTAGAAGGTGACAAAATGTCTACGAGTAAAATGGGGACGATAAAATTATTGAAGTTTGAACAAAGGGACTGTGATTCAAGGAGTCAAAGTAGACGACGGTGGTCTACTTTAGAAAGTTTTCGACGAGCGGTTGTGATTGAAATTGAAAATTGAAGGTGTCATACAGTCTTTTGCGGGAAGAGGAAGACCAGAGACGTATAGACGTATAATAGTTAGAATAGAAGAAGGAAGGTGGGCGAGTCGAGAAGGTGGTGAAGACTATTGCACGAAAATAGGTTTACACACTATTAACGATTGAAGACCTCGGAACGTGTGAAACACATTCCCGGATAGAAGTCTTACTTGGAAAAGGTGGAGTCCGGTGGACCGTACCAGAAAAGAGTCGAACCTTGTACAGGGAGGTAAAACGAGAAACCAGTCGAATTGGACTGGCAGAGTATCTTTGAAGGTTACACGATCGTCAAATCAACTCGAGGGGACGAAAGTGAGTCTTTCTCAGTAGAAGAAGAAGTTCCGTGAATAGTGTCACTGTTACTATAATAAGTACACTAATAAGTGAACTTCTAATCCTGTTCGGACGAATGATAACACTAAAGTCGTAGACACCAACGCCGACTTTCTTACTTATGTCTACTTTAGTAAGTCTCTCTTAAATCTCACTCTTTTCTGTCGGTTCTGTCTTGGGACCCCTTGTCGTTACAAATTCCGTGACCTGTACTTTCGTCTAGGGTACTTTTCAGACACTTCCCCGTGACGTCTTCTAATCTCTTGTTCCTTCTTATCACAGTACCTTTGGTCACTACTTATTTTAGAGTACCTTCTTACTTACCCTTTCCTGGTTTACGACGTTTTTTAGTGTTTTTATTTATGAGTCTTCGTAATTAATCTAAACAGTAGATCTTTCAGTATCCTCCAGTATTACTTACTAAAACTACCTCACCACCGTGACCTTGGTCTAAAGTCCCTCAGGTGAATACTCTCTACCTTTCACCTCATTTACTTTACGTATGACAACAAAAATTTTCGAAAAGAGACTTAACTTCCTCTTTCTAAGTACCTCTAGCAATCTTCTTTTATATCTTAACTTTTCCCCAAAATTTTTTACAAACACTTAACGTCGTTCCTCATTCATTTCTACCTACTCACCTTATATATTCGTTCTTTATCATATAAACCTCTACCTCTCAAAGTGTCTCCAGTACCTCACAAAACTCGTGTAAATGTCTTTATTCGAAACTTATTCTCCTCCTTACAGAAACGAGCACTCCCATCCCATACATTATTTACTTATTTTTTTAAACTTTCTAATCTCATTATGTGTACATCTACACAAACATCCAACCCTTCGTCAAGTCTACGGTTCCCTTAATAACGTGACACTAAAGACATTACAATACTTCCTTCCTCGTTCGAATTGGAAAGAAAAGATATCTTTCTACTAATTGTGGTACTAGTTCACCTTAAATAAGGTTCCCATGTTCTTACCGAGTTGTAGGTGTTCAGTTAGTCACACTGTATGGTGAAATTGTTATAATTACAATTTTTCTTATACTAATAAAGTTATCTATCGTCTTTTTTGTAAACTGTCTTAAATTGTAGGTAAATATTATTTTTGAGAGTTGTTTTACCCGTATCTTCCTTACATTAGTTCCGACATATATTGTTCGGGTGTCGATAATTATTATGGGATAAGCACCACTTTTCGACTTTTAGAAAAGAAATTCTAGTCCTTGTTCGTTTCTACTGGTACGAACGGTGAAAATAAATTGTATCATCACCTTCAGACCGGACTCGTTAATCCGTTCTTTTTCCTTATTTCTCGTAGATTTCTGGGACATAGCCTCTTTCGTTACCGTGGGGTGAGGTCATGAGAACGGACCTTTTAGGGTACCTGTCTCCTCGGACCATCCGATGTCAGGTACCTCAGCGTTTCTTAGCCTGTGTTGACTCGCTGAAGTGAAAGTGAAAAGTGAAAGTACGTAACCTCTTCCTTTACCGTTGGGTAGGTCACAAGAACGGACCTCTTAGGGTCCCTACCACCTCGGATCACCCGACGGTGGATACCCCAGCGTGTCTCAACCTGTGATGTTCGCTGAAACGTCGTCGTTTCTGGGACATATTGGTTTCATTAGAACTCTTTCTTGTTTCGAACCCAATAGTACGGGAAACTAAAGTTTGACATAGTTTTTGGATATCATTAGTTCTGTCATACCATCACCATAATTTAGTCCATTTATCTAGTTACCCTGTCTTATCTCAGATCTTTATTTGGGTTTGTTAGGTACTGCTTCCTTGGTCCTTATATACTACCCCATTCCTGTTAGAGAAGTTATTTACTATAACTCTTTTGACCTGTCGACGAACGTTTTATTACTGTGACCTGGTGATAGAATGTAGTGTGTATTTTTAATTGAGTTTTTACCTAATTTCTGAACTTATCTTTGGATTTTGATATTTTAAGGATCTTCTTTTGTATCCATTATTCTGTAACCAGAACCACTATTAAAATTTTTAGACTTTGGTTTTCTTTTCCGTTGTTTTCGTTTTAATTTGTTCTCCCTGATGGACTTTGATATTTCGAAGGTTTGTCGTTTCCTTTGGTAGTTATGGTACTTTTCCGTTGGATGATTCACCCTCTGTTATAAACTTTTAGTATATAAACCATTTCTGAATTATAGACTTTATCGTTTCGTTAATTTATCGTTTTTTTTTTTTTTCTAATTTTTTACCCGTCTCTTAGACTTATCTGTAAAAGGGTTTCTTCTGTATGACTAACAGTCGTCCACGTACTTTTCTACGAGATGTGGTAATTAGTAGTCCCTTTATGTTTAGTTTTGGTGTTACTTTATAGTGGAGTGTGAAATCTTCCCAACAATACTTTTTCTTTTCACAACTGTTCCTACACCTCTTTCCCTTGGTAACACGTGACAACAACCCCTACATTTAACCATGTCGGTGATACCTTTTGTCGTACCTCCAAGGTGCCCGTTTTCGGCTTGATGGTGTCCTAGGTCGTTAAGGTGGAGACCCATAAACTTCTTTTACTTTTGTGATTGAACTTTTCTATATATGTAAAAGTACAAGTAACATCGCAATAAATGTTATCGGTTGTATACCTTTGTTGGGTTCACAAGGAACTACCTACTTATACATAATGAGTCGTTATTTTCCCTTCCTTTAGAATGGTAAACGTTGTGGTACCTACCTAGAACTCCCATAATACGATTCACCTTATTCAGTCTGCTTCTCTCTTTATGGTATACTAGAGTTATTATACACCTTAGATTTTTGTTTTGGTTCGAGTATCTATGTCTATTGTCGAACCATCAACGGTATTCACCCCCAACCCCCACCTTCTCCCAATCCCCAATCCCAATCCCAATCCACTTCAATTCCTAGTTTTCGATGTTTGAAGGTCAACACTTTCTTCAGTACCCCGACATTACATGTCGTACCACTCATTATGACATAACGTAGAAACTAAGAGAATGTCAACATTCTCTTATATAGAATCTTTAAGATTAGTGATCTCTTTTTTTACACATTGACACACCACTATCTACAATTGATCTGAATGACACTAGTCAAACGTCATATATGTTTGTAGTCTAGTAATACTACAATTTGATAACATTACGACATACAGTTAATATCAATTCAACTCTTTTTTCTTCTTCCGTCCTTCCTTTCTTTTTCTTTCTTAAGTACTTGGGTCTTGTTTGAATCTAACGTCCCAATCAAAATAAGGACAAAATAGGTTATAGTGAAGGTAAGAGAAAACTCTCAAATACCAAAGTGAACTTTCCTAACACCAACCTCTTAACATGGACACTTTTCGGTTTGAACCTGAACGTTTCATTGAGATACCAATTCTTGTGTTAAAACCGACAGTATACTTAGACCCAAACTTAAAACCGGGATGGAGACGTTGAAGAATACACTGGAACATGTGGAATAAATTGGATTCCGAATGTTAAGTTACCTGTACTTAAACTCGTTTGAGACCCTCTGTCACTTCCTGTCCTTTCGGACCGTACGACGTCAAGTACCCCGGTGTTTCTCAGTCTGCGTTGAATCGTTGACTTGTGGTGGTGGTTGTTTCCGAATGAAAGGAATAGGATTTTCATCCTTATGTCTATGGATAGAACGTCTAAGCACTGTATTCCATGTATCCATTGTGTATGTGTGTATTCCATTATTCCATTGTGTATCAGTTATCAGTTATTGCTCTAAAAATTTAATCTTTGAACTGCTCCCAAAGCCGAGGAAGCACAATAGGTTAAGAAAGAAAAAAAAGTCAAAAGATAAACCGGCGTGATCCAGAACCAACGACGTGCGCCCGAAAGAGACCAACGTCGCTCACCCCTGCTGAGAGGTCAACACCCCACGGCCAAACGGTAACGTCGCCGAAGAGAACAACGTCTCGCACCCGAGAGCCCAGTCACCCGAAGTCTTCAACGTCGTGGACCCGAGATCACCGACGTCGTGCACCGGAGTCGTCAACGTTACGTGTCCGAGTCAACGAGGTTCCGTGCACCTTGGAAGGGTCTGGTCCCGACCTTGGTCACAGGGGACATCACCGTCCGTCTAAGAACTCCGCCATGAAGTCATAAATACCCTTTACCTCCTATCTGTCTGAGATATCAGTAATTCAATGTGACACTTGCCCGAATCAACAAAAGAGAGATTTTTTCTAAAGAGAAACTCAACCAGACCTAGGACATGTCTTAGATATTGCATATGGTTTCGTAGAGTCTTTTTTTAGAGATTGTACAGATTTTTACGTAAGGTTCAAGATTCGTTGATCTCAATATTTTTTTCTCAAACATTTAATTGGACACACGTTCGCCCCTGATCAACATATCATCACTACCATAACCAAAACAACTTCTTCCTAACACTCCGTTTCTCCTGACCCGTCTTCTTAGAGTTAGAGGTCATTTTTATTTCTGCATCACATCTCGTAAAAGGGGGCTGACAACACTCAGAACTTCAAACGTCCTGAGAAAATAAAGGATCTTTCTGTAGGTCACAGTATCCGTTAGGATACAAACCATGAGATCACACTTTAGAAATGTAAAGTCTCTTCACTTTTGTTCGTTCGGCTCGTCTCCAATAAGCCAGTCTTTTTAAAGGGTTCTCGTCTTTTGTAATCCAATAACTTATGATAGTCTACTTCACGACCTTTTTTGCAGAATAAAGGAATTTTGATCAATAACATAATGAGTCTATGTTTGCTGAAAATCTAAAGAACTGTCTAAAAGTAATATAAAACCGTCACTTCATGGTTGAGGTGTAAGTAAATAATGTACAGGTTTCTAAAAATGTTAAAGAAGTTTATAACTAAATATAGTAAACTAAGTATAGTAACTAAATATAGTAAACTAAATGTCCAATCGTCAACATAAAAACCAGGATAGAATACGATATACCTTAATGATATGTTTATTAACTAAATTTTATACATCACCAAAAAAAGTTTGTTTTCGTAAATGTATAGAAAGTGAAGGTTAGTACCTCCACTAATCCCAGGCGCGAATTAGATTATATACAAAAGTTTGTAGTCTGAGATCCGTAGTATTGTGATACTAAAGACTCTTCCTTTCGTTTACTACACTTAGGTCACTGACAGCACCAGAAGAGGAAGGTCTGATAAAGACCTGTCACCATGGACCTCACTCTTGTTTTGTCTTGGGATGTAAAACTGCTCAACTCTACTGTCTCTAATCTTAAATCCACCCAACTCCGTTGATCCACTCTGTGTCTGATATCCTTCCCTTCCTCAATACGACTCCTTACACGTATACCCAAGGGACCTCCGAAATCAACTTATCTTTAGACGTATTGACATCCCACTCTAAAGACCGTTTTCTTCTCAAAAAGACATGTACACTTAACTTGTTAAGGATCTGTAGTGTATCCTGGTCCATATTAAATTCAAAAATGGTCAGTCTCGTCTTTCTGGGGTAAGGTGTGTACCTTGTAAATCATCTCTGGAACATTCAGAACCCACAATTGTTATCCCGATTTTATCGGTATTTCCTATTAGATCGACGACGACGACGACGATTCAACGAAGTCAGCACAGGCTGAGGCACGCTGGGGTATCTGCCGTCGGGTGGTCCGAGGGGCAGGGACCCTAAGAGGTCCGCTCTTGTGACCATACCCAACGGTAAAGGAAGAGGTTCCTATTAGATCTGAGTCTCGTTTTCAGAATTTTTATTCGTAGTTCGTTTACTTTGATTAGACGTTCTCTGAATTAGAAGACAGTCTCGTCACCAGTTGTAAAAATTTTCCTTAATTTGTTTTAGATTGAGAATTGTTACTTTTTATGTTATAAAGTCAAGTCAAGTCAATCCAGCGAGTCAACACAGACTGAGACGTCGGGGTACCTGGAGTCGTGTGGTCCGAAGGGACAGGTAGTGATCGAGGGTCTCAAATGAGTTTAAGTACAGGTAGCTCAACCACTACAAAATTCGGTTGGTAGAGTAGGAGACAGTAGGGGAAGAAGAGGGTGGAAGTTGGAAAGGGTCGTAGTCCCAGAAAAGGTTACTCAGTCAAGAAGCGTCGTCCACCGGTTTCATAACCTCAAAGTCGAAGTCGTAGTCAGGAAGGTTACTTATAAGTCCTGACTAAAGGAAAACCAACCTAGAGGAACGTCAGGTTCCCTGAGAGTTCTTAGAAGAGGTTGTGGTATCAGGTTTTCGTAGTTAAGAAGCCACGAGTGAAAGAAATATCAAGTCAAGAGTATAGGTATGGACTGATGACCTTTTTGGTACCGAAACTGATCTACCTAGATACAACCGTTTCATTACAGAAACGAAAAATTATACGACAGATCCAACCAGTATCGAAAAGAAGGTTCCTCCTTCATAGAAAATTAAAGTACCGACGTCAGTGGTAGACGTCACTAAAACCTCAGGAGGTTTTATTTCAGACAGACAAAGGTAACAAAGGCGTAGATAAACGGTACTTCACTACCCTGGCCTACGGTACTAGAATCAAAAGACTTATAACTCAAAATTCGGTTTGAAAAAGTGAAAGGAGAAAGTGAAAGTAGTTCTCCGAGAAGTCAAGAAGAAACGGAAGACGGTATTCCCAACACAGTAGATGTATAGACTCCAATAACTATAAAGAGGACCGTCAAAACTAAGGTTGAATACGAAGTAGGTCGGGTCGTAAAACATACTACATGAGACGTATATTCAATTTATTCGTCCCACTGTTATATATCGGAACTACAAGAGGAAAGTGTTATAAACCTTAGATTATTTTTCACTGACCTGTACGTTTTTTCGTCTTTTGACATTAGATTTCGGACCTCTTGTTAGTCAGTTGTACTTGTTCGAGGTTTTACTGTCTCTAATATTTCGATCATCTGTTTCTGTACCTTTGTCCATAATATTTACGTGAGTTATGTTAGTCAATAACCCCGAAGAGACCACCGAATCTACCATTTTTTAGGTAGATGTTACGTTCTCTGGACCCAAACTAGGGACCCAACCCTTCTAGACCTCTTCCCTTACCGTTAAGTAAAGTCATAAGAACGTACCTCTTAAGGTACCTGTCTCCTCGAACCGCCTGATATGTCAGGTACCCCAGTGTCTCAACTTGTGTTGACTCGTTGAATTGTGTCGTTAGTCAATAATTTACTTTTTATGTCTGTACTACTCTTTTCCCTTTATATTTTCCTTTCCCTTGAAAATAGACTTTACTTTTTAAACGAACTATTTCCTTAATTGTCGTCTTATGTACTTTATTTTTTATTTCGACTTCTATTTCGTTATATTGGAGAACTTCTGTAACATCATTTTAGATTGGCATTACTTCGAATGTGTATCTCTAAATTTTTTATTGTCATCACTTAAGGAACTGTCAGGTTACCAGTCATGAGGTACGAAAGAGACGGTACCTGGTCCCAAACTAGGGACTAACCCCTTGATTCTGGGGTGTGTCACACACCGGTTTTTTTTAAAAAAAATTTGAATTTTTTGTCTGAACACCCCTTGATCGTATAACTGATTGTACATTTGACCTCAGAAATCTTCTCTTTCTCTCTCTCTTTTTTTTTTATATACTTTCGTATTACTGGTTTATAAAAGGTTTAAAATACTTTTTATAGTTGATTCTAGACTCCCTCAGATACTTATATGTTTTCGTCCTATGTATGATTCTTTTGACGTGGTTACTGGAGTATTAGTCCGGTGTCTTTCGTTGACTAAGACTCCTTTTAGAATTTTTCATCTATACCCCCTCTACCGTGTAATACATGTTTTCTTGCTTTCTTAACGTCGACCGAAAAGAAGTGTTGGAACGTTCAGTTTCTACCATTATATAGAGAATTCACACCCCTTTTTCATTCAAACAGTTGGATCTTAAGATCTGGAAAAGTGTGTACTTTATATGTTATTTTTGAAAAAAGTCTGTTTCTTTTGGACACCCTAAAACGCCGGTTGCTTGGACTTGATGTTCTATACATCAAGAAGCCCGTCTTCCTTTTACTGTGGTCTACTTTTATACGTAGATTTTTACCATGTATACACCCATTTATAATTCTTGTAAAAATAGTAAATTTTTAAAGAACTTTGTATTAACTAGTGAATTTCGTTTTTATTATTATATATAACACCCTTAAAATTGTACTTTTTCGTTTGACACACTGTTGCTATCGTGTTTCTTGTCCTATTCTCTACTTTTATATAATAACGTTATCAGAATGTAATATATATTCTATCATATACTACAATAAAGTTCCATTTGTATTTATTTCTACGTATAACATTTGGGATCTACTCGGAATTTTTTATTTTTATATCGGTTGTCTGTTATCACCACTATTTTATCTTAATTTTCTGTGACTTCCTTACTACGACTCCGACTTTGAGGTCATGAAACCGGTGGAGTACACCTCTCAACTGAGTAACCTTTTCTGAGACTACGACCCTCCCTAACCCCCGTCCTCCTCTTCCCCTGCTGTCTCCTACTCTACCGACCTACCGTAGTGGCTGAGCTACCTGCACTCAGACTCACTTGAGACCCTCAACCACTACCTGTCCCTCCGGACCGCACGACGTTGAGTACCCCAGCGTTTCTCAGCCTGTACTGACTCGCTGACTTGACTTGACTTGACTCGGTTAGGTCTTCTTTCTTTTTATCCTCCTTTTGTGTTTCTTATCTACTCTGTTTATCGTTTTACTATCGTTTTACTGTCTAAATTTATTTTAGTATAGTCATTAAAGTAGTTTACATTTACCAGAGTTAAGAAAAAAAAAATTAAAAATAAAAAAATTAAAGTTTTAGAAATTAAGAATGTACACAAGGGTTTGTACTTGGGGGGAGGGTGGAGGGAGGGGTATTGTAGAGAGACCCAGTAGGGGTACGTGGTCGGGGTTCATACGACATAGGACGCAGTCTGCATCTGACCGCTAAGCTAAGAATGTACTATCATATGGACAATCTTACGGTAAGAGGGTTTAGTAGGGTGGGAGAGGGAGAGGGAGACTCAGGTTTTCAGGCAATATGTGTAGACACAGAAAAAACGACAGAACGTATGTCCCAGCAGTAACGGTAGAAAGATTTAAGGTACATATACACAATCATATGACATAACCACCAGAGTTAAGATATCATTTTTTAGTCCGTAACAATCTGTCCTATCATTTTTGGGGATCATATACACTAGATATTCTTCATATAAATTTATATTTCTGTGTTTTCCTTTTCTAACCCCTTTTTATTCCGATAAAATCGATATAATTGTCAGTTTTTTTATCTGAAGTCTTATTCTTTATAATGATTCCTAATTGTCCCTATAAAGTGTTACTAATTTCCCTTGTTAATTAGTTCTTTCGTATTATTATAATTCACACATACGTGCCCTATTGACTGAAGTTTTACGTACTTCTTCGTCTGTTTAGACGTTTCTCTTTTTTGTTTAGATAATAATATCAACGTCTATAGTCGTACGGAAAAGTATTAACTGTCTAGTTAGTCTTTTATTGTTCTCTGTACCTTTAAATTTGTAAGATTGGTTGAACCTGACTGATTGTAAATAACCTGTGAGGTGAGTTGTTTACGTTTTATGTGTAAGAAAAGATCATGTGTTCCTTGTAAATGGTTCTATCTGGTATACAGGTCGACAATTTATTAAGAGATCATTAAATTTTACTAACTTTAGTATACATCATACAGGAGACTAGTGTTCCTTAATTTAGTCTTTATTCATTACCTTTTTATAGACTTTTTAGGGGTTTACAAACCTTTAATTCGTCGTATGAAGATTTCTTATGTACTAAGTTTCTTCTTTATTATACCTTCAATCTTTTATAAAACCTGATTTATCTTTCTTTTAACTGTAATAGTACATTTTAGACACTTTACATTGTTTCCCTTTATATATCCAAATTTTCGAATGTAAGTCAAGTCAGTGAGTCAACACAGACTGAGAAACGCTGGGGTACCTGGGGTCGTGCGGTCCGGAGGGACAGGTAGTGGTCGAGGGTCTCGAATAAGTTTGGTATAGGTAGCTCAGCCACTACGGTAGATTAGTAGAGTAAGAGACAATAGGGGAAGAGGACGGAAGTTAGAAAGGGTCGTAATCTCAGAAAAGGTTACTCAGTCAAGAAGTAACCACCGGTTTCATAACCTCCATCGGTTTCATAACCTCAAAGTCGGAGTTGTAGTCAGGAAGGTTACTTATAAGTCCTGACTAAAGGAAATCCTAACTGACCAACCTAGAGGAACGTCAGGTTCCCTGAGAGTTCTCAGAAGAGGTTGTGGTGTCAAGTTTTCGTAGTTAAGAAGTCACGAGTCGAAAGAAATACCAAATTGAAAGTGTAGGTATGGACTGGTGACCTTTTTGGTATCGAAACTGATCTCCCTGGAAACAACCGTTTCATTGCAAAGACGAAAAATTATACGACAGAAAAATTTTACGAACCAGTATCGAAAAGAAGGTTCCTCGTTCGCAGAAAATTAAAGTACCGATGTCAATGGTAGACATCACTAAAACCTCGGGTTCTTTTATTTCAGAGAGTGACAAAGGTAACTAAGGGGTAGATAAACGGTACTTCACTACCCTGGTCTACAGTACTAGAATCAAAAGACTTACAAGTCAATTGGGTTGAAAAAGTGAGAGGAGAAAGTGAAAGTAGTTCTCCGAGAAATCAAGGAGAAGTGAAAGACGGTATTCCCACCACAGTAGGTGTATAGACTCCAATGATTATAAATAGGGTCGTTAGAACTAAGGTCGAACACGAAGTAGGTCAGGTTGTAAAGAGTACTACACATGAGACGTATATTCAATTTATTTATCTCACTGTTATATGTCGGAACTGTATGAGGAAAGGGTTAAACCTTGTCAGACAACAAGGTACAGACCAAGATTGACAACAAAGAACTGGATGTATGTCTAAAGAGTTCTCCGTCCAGTCCATCAAACCATAAGGGTAGAGAAATTCTTGAAAGGTGTCAAACAACACTAGGTGTGTCAGTTTCCGAAACCGTATCAGTTATTTCGTCTTTACCGCACGACGTCAGGTACCCCAAGGTTTCTCAGCCTGTCCTGACTCCCTGACTTGACTTGACTGACTCTACAAGAAGACCGTGAGAGAAGGAAAAAGCTACTAGGTTGTCGACAACCGTTAAACTAAAGACCAAGGAGACGGAAAAGATTTAGGTCGAACTTGTAGACCTTCAAGTACCAAGTGCATGACAACTTCGGACCGAACCTCTTAAAACTTGTAATGAAACGATCGCACACTCTACTCTCGTTAAGACGTCATGTAACTTGTCAGAAACTGTAGCGGAAAGAAACCCTACCTTACTTTTGACTGGAAAAGGTCAGGACCGCGGTGACGACTCAATAGGTTTAAATGACCGTATTCACGTCGTGAAAGTGTCGTAGTAGAAAATCCTAAACTTTATCGAGGTGACCTTAAGGTAGTGGAGGTGATCGAAACAAGTATCACTACGAAGGATTCCGGGTGAACTGAAGCGTAAAGTCCTACAGACCGAGATCCACTCACGAGTGTGGTAACACCAAAAGGTCCAGTACTTCTAGAAAAAACATATCAAGAAGACACATAAGAAGAATTATACAATGTGATCTTTTCCTATTTTGAGATACTGTTCATTGTTACATTCGAAGATGGAATTCGATCTTTATATCCTTGTTTAATTTGGGGATGAGTCATCTTTTGTTTATTACTTAGTCACCACATTTTTTGTCTTTTTTATTATTTCTTGTAGTTAATTTTGTCTCCACTAATAAACTTTTCCAATTATATTAATTATCACCTTTTATAACCTTTTCTGGGACTACGACCCTTTTTAACTCCCGTCCTCTTCTTCCCCCACTGTCTCCTACTTTACCAACCTACTATAGTAGTTGAGTTGCCTGTACTTAAACTCGTTTGAGACCCTCTATCACTTCCCGTCCCTTCGGACTGTACGATGTCAGATACCCCACCGTTTCTTAGACTGTACTAAATTACTGACTTGTTGTTATAACTACTTCCTTGGTTTTCCTATATTTATAATGGTTATAGTTATTACTTTTTCCTTTATAGAGCTTCTAGAATGTGTATTCCCATGGAATCTCTCATAACATTTGTTGAACTACAATTACTTGAGTTGTTAGACATACTTTACCTGTCTGAGGAACTTTCTGTTATTTTTAATAAAATTTTTAACTATCTCTTGGACTTATAGTTAGTTTCTATAATTAAGTATCAATCATTGAAAGGATGTTTCTTTGAACACGTAACTCTACCAAATTTACCACTTAACATACTTTGTAAGTTCCGTCTTTATGGTGGTTGGGTAGTATTTGAGTGAAACCTTTATAT
The DNA here is from genome assembly GCA_006410555.1 of Capra ibex. Lineage (NCBI taxonomy): Eukaryota > Metazoa > Chordata > Mammalia > Artiodactyla > Bovidae > Capra > Capra ibex. Next base: position 3,720,465 of record SJYO01010634.1, read on the forward strand.
CGTCTTCTTTGTGTAGAGTAAAATATCCTTTCGTCATAAGACTATAATTTCGGTCTGTTTTATAATATTCTTTTCTTTCGATGTCTGATTATAGGAAGTACTCGTACCCAGTTTTGAAAAATCGTTTTATAATCGTTTGGTTTTTACTATGTATATATTTTTCGTATAATATGATACTGATTCACCATAAATAAGGTCTTGATCTTCTAACTGATTATAATTTTTAGTCAATTACATCAAGTGCAATAATGTTACCTCCTCTTTATGATAAACCAGGAAAGTTAACGACCTTCTTTTTATAGACTTTTTTTAAGTTGTAGATAGGTAATATTATTAGAGGGTCTTTTTTTTTTTTTGAGGGTCTTTTACTTCTTAACTTCCCTTGGAAGAGTCAGACTATCTTCCGGTTACTAAAGTGTAGAGATGTTTATATGATTTTGAGTGATTTAACACGTGAAATTTACCGAATTAAAACATCGTACACTTAATATAGAGTTATTTCGATAAAATATTTGGATAATTATATAGTGAATTACCACTTTGGACTCAGGAAAAACGAGGTTCTAATACTACTCATGTTTTGGTCATACCTGGATTGTCTTCATCTTCTATAATTCTTTTCCACCGTTCTTATGTGTCTTCTTGATATGTTTTTTCTAGAAGTACTAGGTCTATTGGTACTACCACAATAGTGAGTGGATCTCGGTCTGTAGGACCTTACACTTCAGTTCATCCAGAATCCTTCCTAGTGATACTTGTTTTGATCACCTCCACTACCTTAAGGTCGACTCGACAAAGTTCAGGATTTCATACTACGACAATTTCACGACGTAAGTTATACCGTCGTTTAAACCTTTTGAGTCGTCACCGGTGTCCTGACCTTTTCTAGTCAAAAGTAAGGTCAGGTTTCTTTCCGTTACGGTTTGTTACGAGTTTGATGACGTTAACATGAGTAGAGTGTGCGATCGTTTCATTGTCAGTTTTAAGAGGTTCGGTCCGAAGTTGTCATACACTTGGTTCTTGAAGGTCTACAAGTTTGACCTAAATCTTTTCCGTCTCCTTGGTATTTAGTTCAAGGGTTGTAGACAACCTAGTAACTTATTCGTTCTCTCAAGGTCTTTTTGTAGATCAAGACGAAATAACTGATGTGTTTTTGGAAACTGACACACCAACTGTTGTTTGACACCTTTTAAGAATTTTTCTACCTTTATGGTCTGGTGGAATGGGCGGAGGACTCTTTAGACATACGTCCAGTTCTTTGTTGTCAATCTTGGCCTGTACCTTTTGTCTGACAAGGTTTAACCCTTTCCTCATACAGTTCCGACATATAACAGTGGGACAAATAAATTGAATATACGTCTCATGTGTAGTACTCTTTACAACCTGACCTACTTCGTGTTCGACCTTAGTTCTAACGACCCTATTTATAATCATTGGAGTCTATACACCTACTGTGGTGGGAATACCGTCTTTCACTTCTCCTTGATTTCTCGGAGAACTACTTTCACTTTCTCCTCTCACTTTTTCAACCCAATTTTAACTTGTAAGTCTTTTGATTCTAGTACCGTAGACCAGGGTAGTGAAGTACCGTTTATCTACCCCTTCGTTACCTTTGTCACTCTCTGAAATAAAAGAACCCGAGGTTTTAGTGACTTCTATCACTGAAGTCGGTCCTTTGATTTTCTGTGAAAGGAGAACCTTTTCGATATTGGTTGGATCTGTCGTATAATTTTTCGTCTTTGCAATGAAACGGTTGTTTCCAGGGAGATCAGTTTCGATACCAAAAAGGTCACCAGTCCATACCTACACTTTCAATTTGGTATTTCTTTCGACTCGTGACTTCTTAACTACGAAAACTTGACACCACAACCTCTTCTGAGAATTCTCAGGGAACCTGACGTTCCTCTAGGTTGGTCAGTTAGGATTTCCTTTAGTCAGGATTTATAAGTAACCTCCCTGACTACGACTTCGACTTTGAGGTTATGAAACCGGGGGACTACGCTTTTTGAGTAAGTAAACTATACTTGGACTACCACTCTTTCTGACTTCCGTCTTCCTCTTCCCCTACTGGCTCCTACTCTACCAACCTACCGTAGAGACTGAGCTACGTGTACTCAAACTCGTTCGAACCCTCAACCACTACCTGTCCCTTCGGACCGTACGACATCAGGTACCCCGGTGTTCCTCAGTCTGTGTTGACTCGTTGACTTGACTTGATTCTACTCCTATAAGTGAGAAAGGGGAATAAGTCACCAGATCCTCTTTGAGAATGGTCACGTTATTCCTTTTCTTTATTTTTCTATAGGTTTAATCGATATTCATTTTGGTGAAAACAAAAGTATCTACTGTACTAACTTGTACAACGTTTACGAGCGTTTAGATGGTTTCCTTTTTTTCTTTGGACCATCTTGATCATTCAATAAAATCATTCTAAAGTCCTATGTTTTGATCACACATTTTTATTTAACATAAATAAACGTATAATAACGATTAAAAATATAATCGTTATTCGCTTATCTTTAATCTTATTATTGATTCTACGGTAAACGTCATCGTAGGGGTTTGTATTTTATGTACTTTGGAGATGATACTTTTTATCTTTATAAAAATACTCTTTAACTACTTGTTTACCTAGCTAAATGGAACAAATCCCGAAGGGAACACCGAGTTGAGCATTTCTTAGGCGGACGTTACGCCCTCTGGACCCAAGCTATGGACCCAACCTTTCTGGGGGACCTCTTCCTTTGTCGATGGGTGAGGTCATAAGACCGGACCTCCTCAGATACCTCACATATCAGGTACCCCAACGTTTTCAACCCGTACCGACTCACTGAAAGTTTTCCTTAGGTGGAACAAATATCGAACCTTCTGGTTTATAACAATCTTAAAGTTGAGAGAGGTTTATCTAAAGATCTCAGTTACTTTAGAGTCGTATTCGTTATAACAAAGACTCAGTTATAATAATTTTACAGTGAAGAGAGGTTTTACTAAACATCTAAGTTAATTTAGGATTATTTTTAGGGTCTTCCGAAAGAACATCATTTAAAGTTCGACTAAGATTTTAAATATACCTATAGATTCACGGACCTTACCGATTTTTAAAAAACTTTCTCATTTCAATCTTTTGTATGACTAGAGTTGTAAATGGTATTTCGACATCATTAGTTCTGTCACACATAACCGTATTCAAATCTTTGTCTCTAGTTACTTTGTATTATCTCTCAGGTTTTTATCCGGGTGTATACATTCCAGTTAACTAAAAGTTATTTCTACGGTCCCATTAAGTTATACCTTTCCTAATGAAAAAGTTGTTTACCAGACCTTGTTGAATAATAGCTGTATCTTTTCTTTACTTGGAGTTGGGAGATAGTGTGTGATTTTAATTGCACTCTACCTAGTATCGGGATTTACGATTTTGATATTTCGAAGATCTTATTTAAAATATTGAAAGTCCATCTTTTTTTAAAGGATTCTGTGTTTCGTACTTATATTTTACAAACCTAATCCGATGTAATCTTAAATTTCGAAGACAAGTAGTATTATATGATCATTCTTTTACGTTTACGTTTACGTTTGGGGTCTAACCGTCTTTTATAGTTATATATAGACTGTTTCCTATCGAAAGATCTTATATATATATAAAATTTTTTATGGAGAACACTGAGTAATCATCTTGGTTATTTTTCAGACGTGTTTTTACCTGTTTAGACTTGTTTGAGAAGTGGTTTCTACTATCTGTCGGTTATATAAGTACTTTTCTAGAGAGGATAATAATAGTAATTCCTTTACTTTTAATTTTGGTAATGTACTATAGTGATATGGTAGTCTTGTAATCTCCTCCATATCAACTTTACTCGCTGTTATGGTCGACAACCGTGTGCTACGTGGACCGTGAGACCATGTGACGACTACCCTTACATTTTAAAATGCCGGTGAAACCTTTTCTCAAAACCGTCAAAGAGTATGTCACTTTGTATATAAATGGTATACTAGTTCGTCAAGTGAGAATCAATAAATAGGTTATCTTTACTTCCGTATACACGTGTATGTCTTAACAAGTACTTATAAGAAGAGTGAAAATAAACTACCTTAGGTTTGACTCTTGTTGTGTTTACAGATAGTTGTCTACTTACATGTTCACTTTCGCAATTGTTACCTTACCATAAGTAATTTTAATCATTTGGTGATTCTGCGTTGTCGCACCTAGTTAGAGTTTTGTTCATATCATTCACTTTCTTCAGTCTGTGTTTCCACATCTATAACATACCGTAAGTCACATTACTTTGAGATCTTTCCTTTTTTTCACAGGGTACATAAATGTTTTTCGTCTAGGGACCGAGGGACTTATGTCACTACCCCACTCTAGTTGACCCCTCTTCTGACTCCGTTATTAAACCTCACTACCGTCACGAGTAATAAAACTAAAATCACAACTATTCGAGTCACTTCTGGAAACAGATTTCAGTAACTGACATGGGAATTCCACTCTTTTCATTTAATATGGGGTAATTTTAACAGGACACACATCACAAACGAGACAAAAACTCCCGGTCCCAGAACCTGAGTCACGTCCCTTTGAAGTATCCACAACTGTCAAAGAAGTAACATACTTCGGAAAAGACATGACCCATGACACAGTCCGTAAGAACACTGTTTTCGTAAATATAATTTTGACACTATCTTGTATCACCCAACTCCCTTTTTTGTTCTTTACTCCTTCCTGTCCCATAGACACTCAACTAGATCAGTTGTTTATAAATGACTGGTAGAATATACACGGTCGTACCGGATCCACTCCGAAGGGTCCACCGAGTCACCATTCCTTAGGTGGACGGTTACTTCCTCTACGTCCTCTGTGTCTAAGTTATAGACCCAGTCCTTCCAGGGGACCTCCCCCTTTACCGTTCGGTGAGGTCATAAGAACGGTCCTTTTTAGGGTACCTGTCCCGAGGTCAGGTACCCCAGTGTTCCTCAGTCTGTACTGGCTCGTTGACTCCTGCTTGTACGTACAGGATCCAAGGGTTGTATATTTCCACTCACATTTAACGGGAACTGGACATTCTTGAGTGTCAGATGGTGTCACGTTTGATTTCACGTCAGAATCTTTACGACATTATCCTTATGTTTGTTGAATGTACCCTACACGTTAGTCGAAGGGTTACCCAAATAGCGGTCCTCCACTGTAAACGTAAACAAAAAAATTAATTTAGGGGTCATCAATTCCAGTTTACGAAACCTTGGTATGTCTATATCTACCCTTAGGACCGAGACGGCGCATGAGGAAGGTAATACCGAGTAAGTGCAACAACATGTCGTCTTTGGGTGTGTTGTTTCGTTAATAGGAGGTTAATATTTATTTAAATTTTCCATTATTGTTTTTGTCTGAATGTCTATATCTCTTGTCTGAACATCAACGGTTCCCTCTCCCCCCTCTCCTCCTGACCCTCAAACCCTAATCGTCTACGTTTGTTAATGCATATTCTACCTATTTGTCGTTCTAAGATGACGTATCGTATCCCCTGACATGTGTCATGGGAGACTATCCAGTATACCTTTTCTTATACTTTTACTTATTGACATACATATTGGCTCAGTGAAACGATATGTCGTTTTTTATTTATGTTGTAATATTTAGTTAATATACAGTTATTTTAAATTTATTTTATTACTTGTGTACGTTTATTCACTCTGAGTTTTATCCCCCGGTATTCCATTACCATGTATAGTCCATACTATTAATGTCACAGTCCGTACATATGAGAGGTCATCCACTAACCACCACATAATCCCTCCCACATCCGATTCGACGAGATTGTCTCTGTTTCTTTTCCACTCCCCTTCTTCTCATAAAACCCGTCCTCAACAGGTATTTGTTTTCGTACTTTCGTGACAAACCTCTTACACTCTTCAGGTCGGTACACTCTCTCAACCCCTTAACCGTCCCGTCTCCCCTTATATACTGAACATCCAGTCCCAAGTCAGCCTGGTACTACATGAATGACACAATTCCTGGAACTTGAGATACAACATTGCCACGTAAGAATAACGTCCAAGGATTCTTCCGGTCACTAGATTAATCCTTCCGATCAGACCACTACCATACCTCCTACTGACCGCTCTCAATTCCCGTCTCTCAGATCGTTGAACCAATAACGTCAGCAAGTTGGTTCTCTAACACTTTCATACATAGTTCCACCACCGACCGTGTATCTTTCAAGACTAGACTCTACAGAAATTTCTTCATCAGTCATCCTGAACCACTGAGGAACTTCTTCCTCGAATCACTGTCCCTGGTCAACTCCTACTCAGACTCTAACGATCGAACCCACAGACCTACCTACCACAACTTTATTTAGAGATCTGGGTTCTACCTCAGAGAGGACGGACCCCACGGCACAGTAGTTTGGTTTGTAATCTATTAAAACGTAGAAGCATTTACGAGACGGACTCGTCTCCACGTCATATTGACATAAGTCAGTAGCTCAAGGGTTTGTGGTTTGTGGTTCGAGTAAGACCCGAAAGAGTGGTGTTTGTGCCAACCGATATAAAAGATAAACAGAAAAGGAACGAAGAATAAGAAATAGGACATTTTCAAAGAACGGGAGACGGAAAGAAACGTCAAGAGACTCTGACAGGTGAAGGTTCTACATAATTTCAAACAAACATAGGGGATTTATTTCAAACATAGAACGGCAATCACCTATGTCCTTTGGGTGTTCGTTCTCTTCTTAAGACATCACTCAATTCTTCATACTTGTCACCTACGACAAAAACACCTTTCGTCAATAAAACTTTCACAAAACCAACTTAAATTCCCCTCACAGGAGGTCATATACATGTTAATAAATAGTTAACATATTACGTCGTAATAAGATTGTAAATACACATGATATTTTGTATTGTCTACTCTACTTTATTTGTACATTTAACTTCGACATTAGATGTCAGAACCCATGGTCCAGTCCCCACACGTTAAGTAAAATCTGGGTGACCCCATATTCTCGGTAACAGTCCGAACAAACTTTCTAATACTGGGAAAGAAAGAAGAGGGGGAAAGAAAGACAAAAAAAAAAAAGAAGAGGGACTTTATCCATTCGTTCAGTAATAGTTGAGACTCGTTATAAACATTTTGAAAGAAATGTAGACACCACGTAACGGGATCTTCAAGGAATATCAAGTTTACTTCGTTCTAAATTGATAAAACTGTGTTTGAAAGCGATACAATGTTTCGTAAAGGAGGGATTTTTGACCTATTCTGGTTCTCTGTCTCCAAGACCATTTTCAGGGTTTCACCTGGATCTCGTACCAGGAACGGACCAAACAGGGTCGTCTCTCCTGATTGATTCCTGAAAAACAGAGTGGAGTGATGGAGAAGAGGGATTCTACTACCTCTTTCCCTCTCACTCCCTTAAACCGAGTTATCGAGTTTGATTTCGTGACCCCTGTGAATGTAAATTCTGATTACAGTGACGGTTTCACGATGAGTTTACATAACTTTCAGGACGGAAGGATAAAGTTCTAGGAAAAAACAGACACACTCTGGTCAGACAACGTGTACCTTCCGTTCGCAACGGTCTAAGACTAAACCTCTTATTTCTTGAATAAAAACTGATTAACCAGGTCATCCTTGACCTCATTTGGATTTGTCGAGACCTCCAGACACCGTTCCTCTGCCTCTTCCCTCTCCCTAAATTAGTCGAAAGGATCCGTCAGATAACTATCTGAAGATCCGACTGAATTACATGAATAAAGGGTCCATTCTGAAATTTTAATAACTATGAACCTGGACTAAAGTACTATAAAGTAAGAGACCTACTACAATATGAATCTTTTCGTCGATCGAACCTTAAGGAAAAATCCCGCGTGTCGTCTATTATTTTGACGTGTGAAACAAACACAGGTCTGATTGTGTTTACCTCTTTACCTCATCCACATATCTTCGACACTGAGATTCGGGCGATTTCGATGTGATCGTAAATTCAGTAAAAAGTCGGGTGCTACTGCAATCATTAATAATTTTTAGAGACCATAGGGTTCGGTGACAGTCGATTTTAGCTTGACCTCGTTACTCGGACTCGAGACGTAAGTGAACTCGATATTTAGTATTTGGGTAGTGGGAGGACTCGTCGCCGTCTCTCTTTAGTCACGCACGGGATTATCCCAGGTATACAGCAACATTTCGTTCAGAATTTTTTATTAATCCGAATGTCTAGTGGTATGAACACATCGTTTTTACATGTATACACTGATTCTTCACTCTCTTGACTGTTGCAGTCACAAACCGAAGACAAAAGACGATAACAAATCTTTCTCACCTTATTAACAAATGACAACACTGTCCGTGGGCCCTAACCTCTCCTCGACGGTCCCACCCTGTACTTCCCACCATCCTTCTTTATCCGAGAGCCGAAACATCTATTCCTTCGCATGTAAAGTCTATTGGGAGAACCGGAAGACAGAAGATGGACTCACGTTTCTTAATCACAAAGAGAAATTTGTAATTGCAATGTTTCGGTTTAATTGTATCGGTGTTAAGACACTTTTAACAGTATCCGGTAACAACAACAAGTCAACGATTCTCCACAGGCTGAGAAACGTCGGTGTACCTGACGTCGTACGGTCCGAAGGGACGAGAAGTGACAGAGGACCTCAAACAAGTTTGAGTACACGGAACTCAGCCACTACGGTAGGTCGGTAGAGTATGGGACAGTGGGGGAAGAGGAGGACGGGAGTTAGAAAGGATCGAAATCCCAGAAAAGGGTCACTAAGTCGAGAAGGGTAGTGCACTGGTCTCCAATAATATAATACTTTTCCTACGGAACGAGAGTTAGTCTGTCTAGACAAAAGTTTAAGACGACAGACTGGAACCCACTAAGTGAAGTGAAGAGACTCGAAGTCACTTGTCCCCTAAGTGTGAACTGAGTGTCTCGAGAGTTACATTACGGGAACATATATTGATAGAAGATTGTGAATTGGATAACAAAACTTTATATTGAGAGAAGTTTACTAACACTTGAAGGGTCACCAAGTCTAATTCTTGAGGGTCGTACTTCGGCGAATCTCCTGTGTACGAATAAATAGAAATAAAGAAGGACGGAGTGGGTGTGGACCGTGTTACTCAACCGATTTATTAATTCTACAGCCCCTGAAGGGGTAGGGAGGACACGTAGCATAGAACGCCCCACTCCAAATTCGTTGAATTGACAGTACAGGGACCTTTAAACGGTAGATCAACGTCAATTCAGTCAAACTGGGTAACTGAGGGAGTCGATCCTTCAGTCCCTACGATTTAGCTTATAACCGTGTTAACGAGACACCTGATTCTCCAGATTTAGGCTCTGTCTGAAAGTAAATCAAAGGTGAAACCAAATAACCTTTACGGTTCCAGTTCGACACCGTTGCTTTTCTTACCTCTTTCACTTTTCAGGACATTTTCGACTTCCTCCTTTTTTATTTTCTCTTTTACTTTGGTTTTTGTTGAAGTTGGGTCAACCTTACTTTACCACTGGATCTTACTTTATTAGGAAGAAGGGGAGTCTGCCTACGGAGCCACCTCAAGGTTGTGACTTTGGATTGACTCACAAGTTTGGACGTAAGGAAGGTGGAGAGTAAAGAACCATTGTTTCAACTCTGTAAAGTGGTCAAGACGATAGTGATTGACATACACACACCCTTTCCCCGTCTATTTTACCCGGTTAATCTGACGTCGGTGTAGACAGTTTTGAGATTGGGAAGTGGAATCACTTTTATATTAGATCCTAGTTTGTGTCTTCGGGACGTCTACATGTGCTCGGTGCACTGCGTCGGAAACTTTTCTGACACTGCCTACCACGACGAAAGACTTCCGGATTACTCTTTAGGTCCGAACCGAGACGATCCTTAGAAACGTTAGAATTTCTTTTTTCATCCAAGATTAAGTCATTGATAAAGTATATAGGGTCGTTCTAGGAGGGAGGTCTGACTCAACTTTTGTAAGGACTGAGCCAACGATACGTTTCGTCAAAAGATTATGCAGAACCTTTGGACGAACTCTAAACTCTCACCTTAAACCAAAAGTCACCGGAGTAAATCCGAACTCTAGAAAACCGAGTGAGGTTTTATTACACTCTCAAGATAAGAAGAACCCGATACCTCCCATTTAAGAGTAGATTCTATGTACACTTACGTCCTACGTAGGAGATACTGTGTGGGAATATCTTGACTACACTTCTCGTTATTTATTTATTTACTTCTTTATTTTCTTCAACCTCACAGTAATATCCTTTCAAGTGATTCTCCGAGACTCCCGAAGGGTCCACCGTGATTACCGTTTCTCAGGTAGACGGTTACCTCCTCTGTACTCTCTGCGTCCAAGTCAGGGACCCTACCCTTCTAGGGGACCTCCTTCCATACCGTTGGGTGAGGTTATAAGAACGGACGTCTCAACGTGCCTGTTTCCTCGGACCACCCGATGTCAGGTACCCCAGGATTTCTCAGTCTGTGTTTACTTTACTGAATTGTACGTGTGTGCGTTCTCTGAAACTTTGTTAACCTTTATACCTTTTAGTAGCTTTTATTACTAATGGAGAAAAGATTATGTGTACCTTGTACCGGTTGTATTGACGTAAATGACTACTTTTACAGTGACACGATACCGTTCACGGTCGGAAACCCTTCCAATACAGGTTTAAGACATTCTTTATCCAAACTGAAAGACAACACAAGTGAGACCCACTGTGTCCAGTGGGCCCCTATTCGGGTGTTCTAGATCCCTTCTCAGGTTCAGCTCTTCGTCGTAGGGATCATCAAAGAGGACGAAACAGAAACACGAAGACCCACGTGGTCCTAGTGACTCAAAAACCACCGTGGATCCTATCCAGCCCGTACAATGTAGTGGCCACGTCCGGGTTCTTTCGACTCTTCTTTCATTTTATACACCCGGTGACCATCTTCAGTGGGATTGTGTTCCATGTGTCCAGGAAGGGAGAGGGTACGACCTACCTATAAACAACAAGAACAAGTCAGTGAGTCAGTACAGGCTGAGAAACGCTAGGGTACCTGACGTCGTGTGGTCCGGAGGGACAGGAAGTGGTAGAGGACCTCAAACGAGTTTAAGTACAGGTAACTCAGCCACTACGGTAGGTTGGTAGTGTAGGAGACAGTAGGGGAAGAGGAGGACGGAAGTTATAAAAGGTCGTAGTCCCAGAAAAGATAATTCAGCCGAGAAGCGTAGTCCACCGGTTTCATAACCTCGAAGTCAAAGTCGTAGTCAACGTCGTAACCCTACTTATGACTCGGACAAGTAAACCCGAATCGGGGTAATACCTGTAAACAAAGATAAAGTGTCCTGTTCTAGTTCCTTCCTTCTTTTATCAATCTACCTTTACTTCTACGATGAGACTTATATTTCAGATCATGAATCAGATCGTTTAACCACAAACCCCATAAGTCGTCCTGATTGACCTAAATTAGTAACGAAACACTTTGATTAGTCTCACCCCGTTCCAATAGACTAGATTACCTTCTTCTGAACATTAATTCTTATGTACAATATACATTTTGAGTACCACCGGAACCACGAATCTCTAACTCTTCCTCCTATTCCCAACCAGATCACGGTCGAGTGACATGTAAGGAGAGGGTCTTCGCAAAAGAACTTTCTCTAAAGGGGGGTAGCCCTGGACGGTAATAGGATACCAGATCACTTTCACTGACATTAATTTATCTAATCTAAAGACAAAAACCATTTCATTTTCTAACTCTTGTCTAGTGAGAAATTGGACTCTACACCTTTCCGGTTAGATAAACCTTCAATTTACTAAAAAAAAAACGTAATTGACCTTGTGAGGTACCTAAAGGAAAGGACTTAGATTGCAAAGTTTTAAATTGTAAGGAGTACACTCTCGAGACAAGACTTAGAAAAGTTCTCGAGACTAAGGACCCTAAAGTCTAAAAAGTCGTAAATGCACCACAATGAAACATTCACCCGAAGGAAACACCGAGTTGACCATTTCTTAGGTGGACGTTACACCCTCTGGACACAAGCTAGGGACCCAACCCTTCTAGGGGACCTCTTCCCTTTCCGAGGGGTGAGGTCATAAGACCGGATCTCTTAGGGTACCCGACTCACCTTGCAACTGATAGTTCCCAGTCGCCATCACATCAATTACAAGGGTCCATCGAATCACCATTTCTTAGACGAACGGTTCCGTCCTCTGGGTGCAAACTGGGGATCCAACCCTTCTAGGGGACCCCTTCCTTTACCGTTAGGTGAGGTCATAAGAACGGACCCTTTAGGGTCCTTGTCTCCTCGGACCGCCCAATATCAGGTGGTCTAACGTTCTCAGTCTGTAGTGACTCGCTGACGTGTGGTTGTGTCGTCGTATCACATAGGACCACTCCTATGTCGAGACCCCAGTCCTGCCGAACTCTCTTTGAGGTTCTGATCAAGGAAGTAGAGAGTGCTAGACTCGAAGAGGCCTCAGACCAGACTCCTACTCGACTACGACTGTTTCACGTCTGGGTCACGGACCGTCCCATTTACGACTGAAGTCACACTATCACCACAACCACCCCGAACAATCGGAACAACAGTAATAACAACCCTGAATTTTCTATCGAGACTGTACTTAGTCGAGTTGAAAGAAGTTGAACTTCTACTTTTAATCGGACCCTGACAACTTGACCCACTATGAGGGAAGTACCACAACATAAAACGGGAGTAAGTCGCTCAATTTTGACCTCAGGTGTCTTGACACTTTATACGTCGGACCCTGTCAGTGTACTGAATGTCAAAATAGAGTAAAAGTCGAAAGTTCGCTGTAGTAACGACTCGAAAAATAACAATATTTTTACGTCCGGTATTTGTTAAGTCAGGGAATCTGAAGAGAGAGAGAGGGAACCTTACGACCTCCCAAGAAACACTAGACTTGGAGGTAAGATAGATCCACAGGAGAGGGAGGGGGTGCAGACAGAAACGTCTAAACAAAGATCTGACCGGCACGACTTACCCCTGGTCCTTCCCTCGGGTCGACGAAAAGAACACAAAAGATAGGTACGACTCGTCCTTAACGACTCGTTTCTCGTCGTAAAGAGTTCCCTTCAAGTATTCTCATCATGTTTGAGCCAGACCCAAAAGAAAAAGAAAAAAAACTTAATAATAATTTTTGAAGACGGTTTATGATAGTCACTCTCCCCTTTTCATGTTTTTTTAGACTTTACGTCAACTTGGTCGGAAGTTTTTTTATAGTCAGACTTACTTCTTCCTTCCGGAACGTGAAGAAATTAAAAGATGTAAATTGTTCTCTGTCAACGAAGGTCTCTTTCAGTGAGGACTGAGGTGTCTGCTAACACGTTGAAACGGGTCATAAGTCACTCTACCAGGTATTAATTTTAAGGAAACCTTTACCAACGGGTTACTAACTGTAAACAGGGTTTTATGAAGTATTACCATTTACACATTAGAACCTGAGGTCACTTAAAACAAAAAAATTACCTTTCTTTTCTTTTACTTGAAATTTTTTTTTATACTAAAAAATTTTTTTTTTAACTCGAAAAAAATTTTGTTCAACTTCGACGTATTGTTTAAATACAGGTCAGAACGACAGTTTCGTGACCGTCAGGTCGTCCCCTCTGGTCTAATTCGACTCCTTTCGTTTTCTTTCGTTATACGTCTTATATTCACTCAACGGAATATGTCTGATCTTACGACGACTCTAAGGTTCTTTCTCTATTGCTTCTAGACAAATGGAGGATTATGTACCCGTGTGTGACAGTGAAGTTTGTGTTTATTGAAAATCATAACGACACTTTACAAAACTGTACGGGGGAAAGGGTCGGGATCCCTCGAGAGGGATACGGTCCCGAAGGACCCCTGGAAAGGCAGACTACAGACAGACACGGGGTCAGAGACAAAGGGGTGTCTTTAGGGACTAAGGTCCGTCGACGACGAAAGAGAGAAAAGTTTACCGTATCTGACCACTCTGGTGACACTAGGTGGGGGTGTTGACCCTTCCGATATAGAATTATGAAAAGAACATAGGGAGGTTAACCATTTATGGAGTTATCGTTAGTACTAATCTTTTTAGATGGTGGCTCGGTAGGAATCTAAACCCACGATTTGTAACCACTCGTAGGCGTTTGTGGTCGAAATGTTTCGGAGTCGTTTGAATGTCAACTGATGTACTGACTCTTAAACTGGCTCATCAGTTCTGAGTCTACAAGAGAGACAGTTACGGTCCCCCGAGAAGTACGAGAAAAACTGAAGACTTATCGCTTACGTACGGATTACACCCTTATTCACTTGTTATACACTTACTGTCTTTAGTGTTTAAAAGACCAAACAAATCATCACATCTAACGAGTCGAGAGGACCTTTTCGTTAAGTTACGTATAATCAAAACGAAAGATGTAAACACCCCTCCACTCACAAAACAGAGACATTCGTCAGAGTCGTTGGGACATCAGACAGAGAAGTGAAATAAAAATAAAATAAACCGAGGGAGCCAAAAGGCAACGTAGTACGCCCTAGAAAGTAACCGACACGTACCTGAGAGATCAACGCCGTGTGTCGTAGTCATCAACACCGCGCGTCTGAGGTCTCGTGCACCCGAAATCATCAACGTCGAGTACCCGTGACATCAACCCCACGCCACCCAAATCAATGATACGTCGTACACCCTAGAATCAAAGGACTGGTCCCTAGTTTGGGTTCAGGGGACGTAACGTTTCGTCTAAGAATTGGTGACAGGGATAGACAAATAAAATTTCTCCTCCTTTGACTCCGATTCCTTACTTTATCAACCAGTTCCAAGTATACCTCTTAATGACACCGACGTATTAAACTTGGGTCTAGAGGACTGACCTTAAAGTCACGACAAACATACTACGATAAGATCCAGAAACTAATTTTGATTCTCCGTCTGAGAATAACTATCTATTTGAAAAATCCACCTTCTCAACATTTATCATCCCCTATTTCTATTTGAACAGAATAGACTTGTCCTGGAGTCGACAACTCCTTCCCCTTATTCCTACTCTCTCCCCTCCTCCTTTCTGTACCGTCTTTCTGTCCCTTAGTACCTTCTCTGACCTCGTCCCGTTTACGGTGTGAAAAAGTTCTAATCTTCTTTCAACTCGACTCAATTTTTTAGTTTTAAGAAGTGCCTCTTCAGGCTCAAATTCACATATTTCCCTCATTTTGTCTTTATGACATAATAACTATACTTACTACCTTAGACGTCCCCGTCTTCTTTTCGTACCGGGATTATCCCTTTCTGTTCTTTGTGGTGTGGTAGGGTCATTCCAAGACTTATAGTTTGTGAAAAAAAGGAGGGTTTTTATACACTTCCCCTCTCCATCCTCCTTTTTCTATTACTAAATCTCTCTAGAGTATGTAATAAAAACCCCGAAGGGACCACCGAGTCTCCAATTTCGCAGATGGACCTTACGCCCTCTGGACCCAAGTTAGGGACCCAACCCTTCTATGGGACCTCTTCCTTTACCGTTGGGTGAGGTCATGAGAACGGACCTCTTAGGGTACCTGCCTCCTCAGACCGTCCGATGTCAGGCACCCCAGCGTTTCTCAACCTGTGCTGACTCGCTGAAGCAAAAGTGTATGTAATAAATGATAGTATCATCCTACAGTTTATTACTTCATAACTAACTAAATAGTTTGAGGTTGAATCTCTAATTATTTCATTTATATCTAAAGTCATTTGAACACGGGATCGTGCGTGAACTTTGAGTTGCAATTTTTTTTTTTTTTTTTTTCTAGTACCACAGACCAGGGTAGTGAAGTACCGTTTGTCTTCCCCTTTTTAACCTTCGTCACTTTCTAAAATATAAGAACCAGAGGTTTTAGTAACACCTGTCATTTACGTCGATACTTTAATTTTCTACAAACGAGGAACTTACCTCTCGATACTGTTTGGATCTATCGTACAATTTTTCGTCTGAATAGTGAGACGACTGTTTCCAGGTATATCAGTTTCGATACCGAAAGGGTCATCAGTACACGTCTACACTGGCAACCTGGTCTTTCTTCCAACTTTCCCTGCTAATACACGACAGTACAGGCTGACAAACACTGGGGCACCTGACCTCGGACGGTTCGAGGAGGCAGGTACCCTAAGAGGTCCTTTCTTATGACCTCACCCAACGGTGCAGGAGGAGGCCCCCTAGAAGAACTGGGTCCCTGACTCGGGCACAGAGAACACAGAGGACGCAACCGTCCGTCCAAGAAATGGTGATCACGGTGGACCCTTCTCTTGACTACGAAAGGTTGATACCACGACCTCTTCTAAGAACTCTCAGGGAACCTGAAGTCCCTCTAGTTTGATCAGTTAACATCTCCTTTAGTTAGGACTTACAAGTAATCTTCCTGACTACGACTTTGGTTTCGAGGTTATGAAACCGGTGGACTACGTTTCTCAGTTGAATTGACCTTTTCTGGGACTACGATCCTTTTTAACTCTTGTTCTCCTCTTCACCCGTCGTCTCCTACTCTACCAATCTATTGTAGTTACCTGTACTCAAACTCTTTTGAGACCCTCTATCACTTCCTGTCTGTCCCTTCGGACCACACAACGTCAGGTACCCCGAAGTTTCTCAATCTGTTTCGAATCGTCGCCTTGTTGTCGTCGTTTCGCAAGTTGGTTCAAAACTCAGCAAGACTCGTTTCCGGCACACACTGATATATCCAGTATGGATATTTCGGACGGGATCAGTCTTCAATTCTACCCTCAATTTCTCCCTGTCTTCCCAGATAAAAAAGTATAAAGGGGAGGGAGATAGATAAGGTGACAATCGGTACTAAGTAGTCTACACTGGTGGAGAGTTCCTTGTGACAATACGGTTAACGGATTCTGTCACTGTGAAGTTGAGATCAGACACCCCTTCCCCGTACTCCAGAGTAAGGTGGTCACTTCCCATCCCCGGCCCCCGACTTCGGGAAGACTTGACTGGATCCTCTCTCACGTACTTGAACCCTTGGGATGTTGAAAGATCGTCACTGAATTAGAGAGACTCAGTTTACAAAGTAACGACACTTTACCACAACAAATGGGACTCCGTAATAACACACCTAAACTCTATGTCGTTCAGGGGTTATATACTCACTCAAGACAAGACTCTTACGCAAGCTATTCAAGTTAAACAAATATTCAGGTTGTTCTAATCGGATCCATTGGTTGATTGTATAGATTGTGTAGTCGATATATCATAACATGACATTATCCAAATATTATGAAAAATGTGTTTATTATATATTTTTCGTTCGTGTTTTTTATTTCTTTTGTAAAAATTAGAATATCATACCATGGAACTTTTCATGTCATGTCATGGTCGATGGAGTGGTGCCGAAAATGTGAACGAAGGCCTGTAAGACCTGAACTTTATTTCAATGACCAGAGATATTTCATGTAAGAAACATGTCCTTTCATGTGTTTTCGCGTCTACGGACGTCTCCTACGTGCGTGTACTGCTACATGGGGTCTGTGCCCTCGATTGAATACACTAACCCGTACACTTGCGTCCAAACGTAGAAACGTTCAAGTGTTGAACTCCTAAACATACATCCCCTGTATGACATTAAACTTTTTACGGATCGTGTCACTGATCCTCCGTTACTCTCACGGTTAGACACAATAAGTATACCACCAAAACACACACACTCGCTCCTTTATATGACTCGGACCACCTTTCCGGAGCGCAGAGTCTCTCCCATCTTCTAGAGTCGCACGAGTTTCTCGGAGTATTCTCGACCGACGAAGAGACGTGTGTAGGAGTCAAGGGTTCCTGGAACCTTACCAAATTTTGAGTCTTAACGTTGAAGAAGGGTTTGTGCCATTCCCTGTCAGACTTCCTTCAGTCATACGTTATCAGTCAAGTCAGAGGGTATGTCTTTTGAACGGTTGAAAGTGGGTGTGACACCCCTACTCTTTCGTCGACACCCGTCTGTCATCCCACTCTCGGTACCCCAGTGACCCAACAATGTAAAGGTCTACAAGGTAACAAGGGGGACTCTAGGACGTCAGACAGATTAAATAGGTCCATGGAAAGGTACTATATGTTTACCATGTCGGTGTTTTGGTAGACTACATCAAAAAGGTGAAACAAGACTAAATAATAAACAACAAATGTCATAATAGAGGTTATTGTTGTTACCTTAAAGGAAGGGATGATTAAACCGGATAAAGGTAAAACGGACAAATAAAATTAAAGGAAAAAAACCTTGACTTTGGGGGTGTACTGAGCGGAAACAAATAAAGGAACGTCCATACACAGTCGTAGTAAATACAGGTAAGTCTTATTGAAACGAGTAATTAACAGTTCCAAGACAAAGGACCAAGGATAACCCTCACACAACTCACGACGTACGAAGTTTAATGACGTGTTACTAAAACCAATTCACAAGGAGTAGTAACGAGAGACGGTCTTGTAACGAACGAGAGGTACCGAATGTCTACCTCGAACACTCCGTCTCTTCATTGAGCCGACATCTTCTGGGAAGAGAGCTTGGAAGGCTGGATAGTGGGGACGCGTCGAATAGTTACGGTAAAGATAAATGAAAATTCAAATCAAAAACTGACCTCCTACTAACGAAATGTTACGACACACCCAAAGACGACCAAATACTTAGTCAGTATTAATATATATACAGAGGGGAGGAGGAAGTCGGAGGTAGCAGAGACGGTAGGGTGGAAAGATGTAGGACCGTCCCACGTCCGACCCAAGGGACACGACACCTCCTCGAAGGGCGATCGTCGATCAAGTGTGTACTAGTACGCAGTTACGAAAAGAGAACTAAGGAGGGTGGGAGAGGAAGGGGGTGACACAGGTGTCTAAGAAAGAGATGTAGACACACAGACAAGGAAGGGACGTTTATCGAAGTAGTCACGATAAAAAGTAAACGAAAATAAACCCGTCATCCAATACACGCGAATTCTGGACGAAAAACGTCCGTGTGAGTTAAGGAACTTCTGTAAAGGTTCTTTTGCTGAGACACCATCGATTACTCGTTAACGACGAACGTCTCAATGACGGATCCCCACGTCCTACTTACAATCTGAATTAATTGAGAAAGAATACTCCTCGAATGTCGGTCATTCACTTGTCTTCAATTTCTCGTCTCCACTGAGTTGAGCATTAGACAATAAACTGATACAATCTAGACGACGGAATTAAAATGACCTAAGAGTACTAAATGACTTAATTACTTAGGTAGTTTGTATATAAACCATGAATGAGACATGTACTGTAGTAGACGTCACAAAGTTACGAATTTTCTGGTTTTCCATCTTTATCTTAACTTTCGTTTATTAAATTTCACGACATTCACTGTGCCATCTTAAGACAGGTCTCGTATATGTCTCTCTATGTTCCTCCTTCCTAGAAATAAGAGAACAGTATCACCCACCTCTCCTCCACTGTGTTTGTTTCTGACTTTCTAGGACCTACAAAAACTCTAGGTATTCGTGAAATAAGCCCCGAAGAGTGCACCGAGTCACCATTTCTTAGGCGGACGGTTCCGTCTTCTGTACCCAAACTAGGGACCTAGCCCTTCGAGGGGACCTCATCCTACTGTTGAGTGAGGTCATAAGGACGAACCTCTTAAGGTATTTGTCTCCACCAACCGCCCGATGGTAGGTACCCCAACATTTTCTCAGTCTACGTACGTTCGTGAGATAAAGGAATCGACACAGCGACCCGGAATCAACATCGTACGTCCTAGAAGTGACAGAGTACACCCTAGAAAGATTAACACCGGGTGTCCGAGTCGTCAACGCCATGTAACGGAATCAACGAGACACCGTACACCTTAGAAGGTCCTGGTTCCCAGCTTGAACACAGGGGACGTAACGTTCCGTCTAATAAATGGTGACTCGGTGGTCCTTTTAGGGACATTCGTGAAAATTTGTTGTCTCTGTCACACCAACTCCTCCGACGGTCCGTACCATCCTCCTCCTTCCATCTCCTTCAGCAGAACCTACGACACAATGTCTTAAACCTGAAATTAGAGACCCTTTTCTAAAACCATCCACCTTTGTAGCAATAGACTAAACGAAAAATCTTTTTAATGAGAGTCTTCCTACCCGAATCCTTACACTTATCTCCGTTCCGTTAAGGAATCCCGTCATACCACGACCCGTCCATATTACACTAAGACTTGTTTGGTCACCGTCCACCTTACAACAGTTCCTTTATCTGAAATATCTTAACCATAGTTACAAATTTATAACAGAGATCTCACTGACGACTACTTTGACTCCGCGTTCTTCAATTGTGTCGATTATTTATAGTTTCTCTTGGAAGGAGAAACGAAGACGACGTCAAATCTTTGTACTAATGACACCGTAAAGTGTGTACCACGGTATTCTGTGACGCACCACTAATGAACAAATGTTGGGAAAGACAGACCTCTGTCGTTTGAAGAATTCCAATTCTTGGTTTGACGACTTAATAAACACAAACGGAGCGTACTTCTGAGTTTGTTTGTTCATAAATTATCTACAAATTTCTCAATTTTGAGGACTGGGGTCTCGGTCACGAAAAGGGTGTACGGGACGTACCGTATCTTTACGCTTTTGTAGTAAGTCCGAACAGAACTCACGAGTCAAACTGAGAAACGTTGGGGTAGTTGATAACGGGTGGTCTGGGGAACAGGTACCCTAAGAGGTCCGTTCTAATGACTTCATCCAACAGTAAAGGAGAAAGTCCCCTAAAAGGGCTGGGTCCCGATCTCGGGAGGAGAGAATAGAGGACGTGACCGTCCACCTATGACTCGATGGGCCCTTCGGGTCCACACAGAATGTAGGTGGGTAAAGGTAGAGAATGACTCCCTGGTCTCCTTTCACTGTTCGTCTATCTTGTCCACTTCCTATGAAAAGTGAAACGAAATTTTAAAATAGTGAAAAAGGTAATAGTTTTACGTAGGGAAAGAGGTCTTCGGACATAATTTTACGGTTAGTACTTATTGATTTTATATTTTTCACAAGTATTTTAAATCACAGATAATACTATGATAAAAACTACCAGAGTGATAGGTGCTTAGTCCGTACTACTAAACGAGACGGTAGAGCAACAACGACAACAACAATGCATAACAAAATTGGACCTAGGCTGAAATAAGAAGGTGCGTCTAGGCATTACGGAGGACGGACCGAGAAAGTTCTACCTACTCTTCGGGAACCCTCTCGGACGTGTACACCACAGATTTGAGTTTGAAAGGTGGTTCCATCTTTCGTGTCCTGTGACCGACCACCTTCTAGTACGAGCCTATACCCTTCAAAATTTCTGTCTCCTCCATTCTGTTGCGATTCGCTGTGTCGACCACGTGACTACCCAAAAGAATCTAAACTCTACGAGTAAGAATCACGTCGACAATAGTATCCGGTCGAACCGTTAAAAAATAAGTCCCCGGTATCCGTGTTGGTGTCGATCTCTTATTCTTCAGTCCCCATACAGGGAACCTGTAATTATTGAGGTGTCACTAAGTAAGTCGGTTCCCTCCATCGGGACTGTCTATCCTGAATTTTGTACGTTCATCCGTAAACAGGAACATCTGAGGATGGTTTGCATGTACCCTTTAGTTTAACACCACTCTTTTAACTAAGGAGTCCTAGTTGATTGTGTACACCTTAATATATCTAAGTAAGAAACTGTCGCACTCTAATTCATAATCAATCCCGAGGAACCAACGTTCGTTATCCTTAACTGAGATTAAATTTCTTTGACCGTTTAATAACCTCCTATAACCCTCCAAGTGTCTTGACTACCCTTAAACCTCTTGATACAAACCTTTATCCTGTTCTTGGTTCAGTCGTCCTTGATCAGTCTCGGGATGGGGACCATATTGAAGGTTTGACCAGAGAGGAGAGAGTAAGAGTGTAAAGAAACGAGTTTTACGTTTTGTTACCCTCTCTCCCGGAGCGACGGTTCGAACCAGTGTACAGAAAGATAACCAATAAGACAATTCTCCTTTTATTAGAAAGTGCTCGTCAGTAATATGGTTCCGGAGTCTCGTGAATACAACCCACAGGTTTAGAAATTATAGACGCACAACATTACTAAGGTTAGGTTCTTTCATCATTTTATCGATATCAGAATTAGCACACTTTAGGTCTACTTGATTGATATTTAAGAAAGATATCTTTATGATCGTGTTGTCTCAAATCAAAAAACAAAAAATTTCGTCATTTTGAGACGTCTTTCGACAAACTTCAGAGACACATACAGTGAATTATCCCAGTTCTGATCCTAGTCTTTTCCTCCACGACTCCCGTGTTTTAAATTCCTCCATGGATGAGAGTGTAAATACAGGACGTGAACGTGTTTGAACCTTCAATTAGATAGGAACATAAAACGTACGATCCACGGAACGAATGAGTGGGATCAGGACCGGGACCGTGGGTTAAGATAAACGAAAGGAAGAAGGTGTTTCCATTAGTGATAGGATTTAAACCTCAAATAGTAAGAATATGTATAAAGTCCCTAAGGGTCCACCGTGATCACCGTTTCTTGAACCGACGGTCACGTCCTCTGTGTTCTTTGAACCCAAGTTAGGGACCCAACTCTTCTAGGGGACCTCCCCCCGTGCCGTTGGGTGAGGTCATAAGAACGGACCTATTAAGGTACCTGTCTCCTCGGACCGTCAGATGTCAGGTACCCAGTGTTTCTCAACCTGTACTGACTCACTGACTCGTGCGTACGTTTCAACTATGATTTTTTACCCTTTATCCACCCCCTTGCCGTAATTTAGTTAGTCATTAACGTCACACCACACTACTCACAACATACAATATTTATACAGGGATCCACAAAAGTCTTGAATGTCGTCCCTCGTAATTAGGACGTACCCGCACTCATACGAGTACCTCCACACCCACAGTCCCTTTCTTTTGAGTCACTACTTCATTCCGAACTCAAGTAAGAATTTCCTTTTCATCTTCAATTGGGTTGTCTTCCCTAAAATCTTCTCCTTGGGTTCGTTTATAAGGGTATTCTCCCTTTTAACATATTTCCCGTCATAATAATTATCTTACAGGACGTCAACCCTCGCAGACGTCGTCTTCTCTTTACCGTTCTCTACTTTGACTCTTCGTGGTTTATTACTTTTCTGAATGTGCGAAGTGAGTCTTTAAGTCCTTAACAGAACACCCGGAACCCGTCAGTCATTTCCCAAAATCCGTCCCCATCACTGTGTTTAAACAAAAGATCTTTAGGACGAGACAGTCTGTACACTTCCTACCGGACCTTGTGAAGTTTTGTAGAAAACCGGTGAAACTAGAGGAAGAAGAGACATATGTAAGCCGATCAGTCACGAGTTGACCCTTAATAAACCCCCATAAGAAAAAAGTACTACCACTAAGAGAGAAAATTCGATCCGACAGACAAGATATCTGGTACAGGTAATCAAAATTAATCTGAAGTGAATCTTTGGGATTTCGTGAGTATATGACGACATGTATCAACTTAATTTATGGACTACCAACTAACTACTTAGTAAAAGTATCGTTAATGCACTGGTACACTAGTACTAAAGTACTATTGGACAACAAAGATATTTCCAATTGTCGTTGGTTTTATGACGGTAGAGCCCATGTTTCCACTAAATAAAGTAACCGACAACCCAGCATCAGTCACCGCCCCAAAACAAACAAACAAACCCAGAAATGACTAACTTTAACGTGACTGAGTAAGTAGTGCGTGACGAATAGACACGAGTCACAGAACGTAAACACTCCTCGGACGGTTCTATTCGTTATAAGAGACACCGACACTTTGTCTCTACGAGAGACACACTTGAAGTTGACCACTTACGGACACACCTCTGACCTGTATACTGGAGAGGGAGAGTTAGGTCAAGACCTTACCCCGGAGTGTGACATTGTAGTGTAAGAACCTCCTCCTTTATCATACACAGTAGTGCGTATGAAACCTCTAATTTAGTAAGAGTAGACTCCCTGTCCTTCTCTCTCTTAATTTTTTTGCTCTCTCTCTCTCTCTCTCTCTCTTTGACCTACTGATAAACCTGTTCGTCACCCACACGTAAAATAAGTAGAGACTCCTCGGTCGAGAAACGACTGGAATTTCGTACACCAAGTTTCTATCTCGATCCGAAGAAGAAACACTAAGACTTACTGAAGGAAAAAGAGAGATGGCGTTTGAAATTATACTCCGTTTCCCTATCTGTACAGGACGGACCCTTGAATAATTATATATTTGTACGAAACTCTATAAAAATGACTCTAGTTATCCCATCTATAATAGTAGTCATCACTCCTTACCTTATAATTTTGACTTATAATTATTATAAGTTGACCTCAGATATTCCCTCCCTCTCTTTCATAGTAAACAATTCGTGGATGAGACACAGTCTTGACAGGAACCGTGAAAGTATAAAGCACCATATAAGTCAACGGTGTCGGTATCCCTACAAAAATTTATCTTCGAACGAAGAAAGGATAAGAAAACAAAACCCGACGCGACCTAGAAGAACGACACGGACCCGAAAGAGACCGACGTCACTCGTCCCAGACGAGAGATCAAGCGGCCGAGAAGAACGACACGGACCCGCAAGAGACCGACGTCACTCGTCCCAGACGAGAGATCAACACCACGTGCCCGAAGAGTGACGCCACCCGAAGAGAACTACGACTCGTGTCCGAATCAACGGGACTCCGTATGTCTTAGAAGGGCCTGGTTCCTAACTTGGACACAGGGGACGTGACCGTCCGTCTAAGAAGTGGGGACCTGGTGGTCCCTTCAGGGTATCCTTATAAAACGTATTCCTAAAACTTCTAATCTTCAATCCCGTGTACGAGTTTCTATATATTGACCATTCACCGTCTCATTCTAAGTTTAAGTTCGAAGAGAGAGAAGTAGTAGAGTGAGAATAGAAGAGTACTTTGACAGATGGTTTTAATAAATTTAGTGGGACTAAGATGTAAACCAAAGCGAAGGGTCTGAAGTAGAGTAAGACCAGTCCAGCCGTAGAAGTCGCATTATTTACCAAGGTCAGAACGAGAGAATCTCGGACCGAACCGTCACAGAGTA
The DNA here is from genome assembly GCA_006410555.1 of Capra ibex. Classification (NCBI taxonomy): domain Eukaryota; kingdom Metazoa; phylum Chordata; class Mammalia; order Artiodactyla; family Bovidae; genus Capra; species Capra ibex. Next base: position 3,745,500 of record SJYO01010634.1, read on the forward strand.
CCCTTTTTTGTTGTTGCACGGGTAACTCAGTATTGAAAGAAAATAAGGAGTTTTACAAAAAGGGTCACACACACCGACCCAAAGGTAGAGTCAAAAGGGTGTATCATAGTGTTGTAGAGTACCTCTGATGTGGGACGGCAATTGAGGTAAGGCAAACTCACTTCGAGATTTGGAGACGATTCAAACAGGATCGAGAAAAATGGGACGTATTGACTTAAGACGAGGTGTATGAGGTTCGATAACTATCCCCGGGTTGACACATTTGTCAGACTAACAAACCTTGGACCCATAAAAGTGGGTAAGGGACTTAACAACAACGCAGGAACCTGTCATTTCGGGTGGTCTCAGTGGAGTTTCAAAGGGAGGCGGGAACTCTACGACAAGTGGTTTGTCAGACGATAGTAGTGCCTTGTGTCTGGATGGAAGCCCCTTCAGAGGAGTCGAGGTTAGAAGGATGGAACATAGAAGAATAAAAATTGGTAACCGAGAACAACGGTCTCGTTTCACGTACGTTTCACGAATCTTGTCACGGAGGATGTATTATTGGTTATCTACATCTGAAAAGAATAACTTACTTAGTCACTTCCTGTCTCCTCATATTTTACAATGTGGGATAGTCGGACGGTCAAAATGTCGTCAGCGAAAAACTGGAGATGGTAGACTTAAGTACTAACGGGGGTGCAAGACCTTCCGGGTATGAGGTCCTAAGGAAGTCACAAAAAAATTTGTTGATCCCCTAAACTTGACCATCTGTGTCGACGGGCTGAGGTTACTCTGACGGGGGTGACTCCAAGGACACCCACTAGAAGGGTCCTCCTTTTATTAGTTGGGGTTGATTTGTCGTGACACAACTGTATATGTTTACTAAGACCCGTCACGGGTCTATTCCCACAAAGTCTGGGTGAGTCGAGGAGGAAGAGACGGGGCTCGTACACCATCCCCGCCGTGGTCAGTCGTCACACGAGAAGTCCCTACAGAAGGACCTTTCCACACCCGTCCGACCCAAGAGTCGGAAGACAATAGGATGGACGACTGAACTCACGAGTCCACTGGTAAACGTGCCCCTTTACGGTCCCTGAAAATTCTCCTATTTTGACTATACATCTCTCGAAAGAGACCATTTTGAGACAATCTGTAAAAGTTGGTGAAATCGGGTAAGACAAACCGAGGGCCGAAGGGTCCACCGCGATCACCATCTCTTTGGAGGACGGTCCTCTACGTCCAAGTTAGGGACCCAGTCCTTCTAGGGAACCTCCTCCTTTACCGTTGACGAGATCACAAGAACGGACCCTTTAGGGTACCTGTCTTCTCGGACCCACCCGATGTCGGGCACCCCAGCGTTTCTCTGTGCTGACTCGGACGTGTACGGAAACCGAGGGTCAGGATCTTGCTTGGGACGGAAGCGGTATAATCTACACTTGTAAAGAAACACGAAATGATGTCTCTCATTTCTTTTGAAGTTCACTTAAATCCTTCCCTCCCTCCCTCTTTTTTTCTCCTCCCTCCCTCCTTCCCTCCTTCCTTCTTTTTCTGGTCAAAGAACTCCCGAACCTTTGGAAAGGAAGTACCCCGAACACAAGTACACTCAGATTCGAGGGGTCCTTTTTCACACGTTTCGTCAAGATAAAGTCGAGTAACAAAAGGTTTTACACGAGTGACATTTGGAGTCCCAGAGAAAAATAAACGAACTTTTGAGGTAATAACAGTCCTGTTCGAACCGTACTCCGTTATTTCTCCGTCCCCCAACCCCCTCTCCTCGAGTGTTTGACTTTATCACGGGTACTTTCCCTTTCTTAACAGAAAACACGGAATCCGAATAGAACGGAAACTCCCGTGTGTATATTTCTTCTTTGTCATAAATAAATTTAAACAGGAACCTAATGTTTACATCCGATAGACCCCTCTTCGACATAACGAAGGGTATCGTGACTCATCGATCAGGTTTCGGGACAGGAGAAAGTCCCCGGGTGCTCTCCTTTATCACCTTTTGAAAATGATATTAAGAAGAGGATACTGGGATGTAAACTCTTTAAATGGACGAAATGAACTACTCTTTGGGACCAGATCCTTAGAGTTCTGTGTAACATTAGAAAACATTAGAAAAAAACCCCCCACCCCGCACCCCACCCTACCCGACGTGACGGACCTAACACCCTAGAATCAAATTGGGGTTCGTCCCCAACTTGGACCCGGGAGACGTCACTCTCACGTCTTAGGTGGTCCCTTGAGGGGACCTTGAAAATATCTACCTCTTTTAAAGTCTTTCCATCTCTAAATGTCCTCCAGTGACCATCCTTTTCCAACAACAAATCAGTGGTTCAGTATCGACTGAGACACACTGGGGTACCTGACATCTGACGGTCCGAGGAGACTGGTTCCCCAAGAGGTCCGTTCTTATGACCTCACCTAACGGTAAGGGAAGAGGTTCCTTTCCCAATCGTACGAAATTTTTGAACCTAAGACTATTCCCTTATAACTACCGGGGTCACGTAAACGTGCACTGTAACATCAGAGACAAATCCCACGGGAAGGAAGGGGAAACGGGTCCATTGAGGATAAGTAGGAAATCTGAGACCTTCAAAGGGAACTGGAGATATCAGACACAATATACGGGAACAGTAAAAAAAGAAATAAAAGATTTTTCATGAGACAAAGGAAGTACAGGTAAATAGTGTAATATACCGTTAGTAAATAAAATATAAGAAAAGGTCATATGACACTCGAGGATTAGACTCTTTGACACAGACAAAATAAGTCAATAAAGTGATGTGAGAACTCTGTAAACAACTTACTTATTTACTTACTTGTTTCCCTGCCTGTCTTTTGGTTGATAGAGTGAACGACCACGAATGAGACTCTTCTCGTGGGTTCACTGTCTTGAAGACCGTTAATCACCACAAAGGAGACGACAGCACTTTCCTACCTGGGTTCCGGGTCTTGGTATACTAAATGAGACACCGAACGGTCATTACCCTTGGTAATCTTAAAACGACCTAAAGACTCTTTAGTTGCGGTATACACACATCATTTTCATGTCACTGCCCCTTTCGTTTATCGGACTACTTTTCTCAGGAGTCATTCGTTTTATTGGAGAGGTGGGTGAGGACGAATGGGAATACCGGTATAGCACGAATGTCTGAGTTTTGTAAGTAAAGTTCATCCAACCTACGTCACGTTCCTGTTTAGACTTAACAAAGTTTCATTTTTACAACTAGTTCCTTCGATTTTTACCGTTTTTCTGAACTTTGTGACACTACCTCCTTAGTACGAGATAGTTTCACCCTCCACTTCAATACAAATTCCTTAGTACCTCCTATCATCTATGCCCTTTCCTTCTTTCTCGGTCCTAAAGCTAACCCTCAGGTCTTCAAAATATTATATAATTCTCTTCAGTTTTGACGACTGTTATGTCAATGTTTCGCTCACTAACGGTTTGTGGGGACCTGAATGACCTTCTTTACCTCGTTCTGGGACCTATGTTTCATAGGTGTGTCCCTGTCCGACAGGGAAACCCCGTCCTTTGTGACACAGTAAGTAAAAGACTTTCCGTCCCTGGTGTTCTTTCTTACACGTCCCCGAATTGACTTGAGATACGATCGAGCCTGTCATTTCTTAGACGGACTTCACGTCCTCTGCCTTCAAGGTAAGGACCCAGCCCTTCTAGGGGACCTCTTCCCGTACCGTTGGGTGAGGTCATAAGAAAGGACCTCTTAGGGTACCTGTCTCTTGGGACGCCCGATGTCAGGTACCCCAACGTTTCTCAGTCTGTGTTAACTCACCGAAAGTGAAAGAAAGTACACTTGATGTCCTGGTGTCTGTACGACTGGTAATTCGTTGGTATTCTTAAACTTGACTCTCGGTTCTTCTATATAATTCAGTTTAAGAAATGGGGATTCAAAGTACAAAAATTAACAATTCTGTTTTTATGTCCTGTGACATCTTTAGTATTCACTGTCGTTTAAAAATAAAACAAAATAAAATAAAAAATTCCAAAAATAACCACCTCTCAACTAAACGTTACAACATAATGAAAGTCCATGTGTCGTTTCACCAGTCACTAAAAATTTATACTGGGAATTCATAGATCAGTGGAACGTTTCTAAAAGGGGTGGTGTTGGTGTTGTAAGGTCAGGAACATCCTGGTTCCATTTAAAAGTCCCCGGCCGATTACACTCGTATCGAACAGTACACAGTAGGAATTGGAAACCGTCCCTGTCCTTCCATCAGACAAGTAGGAAAATTACGATAAAAGAGAAACGGATCTGCCAACGTACAAAGAAAACGTTACCTCTTCGAAGGAACCGTAATATCGTGGTGAATTAAATAAGTATCGACTTAATTGGTTTTACGAACACTTTCGTCACGGGACCAATTGAATCAAAAGACGATCAAATACTCTATTGTCATGTTTTAGGTATCATCCGTGAATTAACTGTAAAAAATTTGCTTAACCTACTTATTGTATACATTTTCATGTAAGGGACCGAGTTTTTCGCGTTCGTGGAAGGTCCATATCTATCCTGAACTCCTAGATCTGTTATTTCCTTTTTCGGGGTTCCTTAAACCTAAATCAATCATAAACCAACCTTGTACCATCATTGTAGATGAGCCACATAATAGAGTCAGTCATCAATTAGAAGATTCAGAATCACAGAAGTAGGTATTTCACACCTATTATTATAAGTGTTATACGTTACATATATTTGGATCCCGTCACTGACCGTGTATTCACGAATTATTATAACAAAGGTAAAGAGAGAGAGATCAATTGAGTCCTAACTAGTGTTTTAGTAACCTCAAAACCGGGAAACTTTCGTCAGAACTTATCTGACCTTATATATTTTGACAATTGTAAACAGTTAAGGTCTACCGCCATTATACTTGTACTAATATATAAACATAGAGAACCGTAGAAAATGTTAAGATTTTTAACTTTCACAGTTTTGTTTTTCCAACTTATTTTACTGTCGATAGAATTCTTTTGTAGATTTTATTTAAGTAAGGAGAGAATAATTTATATTTTATCACTTAATTTAGTAAATGAGTTATCTATAAACAACTCATTGACGGTACACATCCTGACTATATTGGGGACGGAGTACCTCGAATGTCAGATCACCCCTTATATCTGAAAAAAAAAGAGTGTTTTCGTGGTATCTACACTAGTTCCGTTAATTTTGTGTTCGAACATCTCCTCATGTACACTCCGTATAAAATCGATTTAAACCCTCCAAACCTCTTCGATTCTCATTATTTACTACACATCCTCATTCACTAAAATATGTTTACTCTGTACCTTTTACCTACTCCACCTGACAAAGTAATACCCCCACCCCTTCCTTCAGGAAACGACCACGTCTCCCTTTTCGTACATGTTTCCGTATTTCTCACCCCCTTTCCCCTTACTGCTCATCAAGTCACACCTACCTTCTATCCTAAGTTCTGTCTTTCACAACCCCACTACTCCGAACTTTCCTCCCGTACTCAGTCTAGTGTTCCCAGACACTTTCACAACACTGAGACCTCCTTTCAAACAGGAGGTTTGTAGTTCTGGGGACGGACTGTGACAACCACCCCAGAGGTAAAAACATGATTACGAAAACTACGAATCCTTGACTAGTAAGTCATGAATTTTCTGACTACCCTACGACACAAAAGACCCTTCGGACTTTAATACAACGATAAAAATCACCTATCTTTGAAATGAGGATCACTCACTTTATTCATATCTTCTAGACAGAGGATATGCACAAGTTGGATTCTTAAAAGTATCTACCGAACTTCGACAGGACTCGATTTCATGTGGTAAAGACGGACGGCAGTTGTCCTCTACCAATTGTCACTGAACAAGATTACAGGAGGACCTGACTGTCACTCTGTCTACACTTCTATCGGTAACCCTTGGACTAAATATTCATCTACTCGAAACATTGTTTTTCAATCAATATTGCATAAAAAGAATCTGACGACTACAGTAGAACGTAGTCTACTTAGTGCAACACAGGGATTAGAACTCCAATCGGTCTTAAAAACTTTGATTATTTACTAAAATGTTGAACCTTCTAAAAAGAGAATTGTTTTGATCGCCGTAAACAAGTAATAGGATACCTCGGTCCTTCTTACCTTAAACCAAACTGTTTAGACCTTGTGTCAGCGTGACCCTGTCTCTACTTCTTCCTACTAATGGAAGATTACTGTCAGTAAGTGTACTGGACTAGTGTAAGTCTGTGTCCTGGTAATGTGTACCAAAGTATCACCTTTCATTTACCCGGTCTGTTAAGTCATACGTGTTTGGTCGACCACTGGAACGGTTACTGAGGAGTCCCTCACTCGACTATCCTTTTGACTACGAGACTCTAACACTAGACGGGTTTCAACGTCTTATTGTAGTAATATGCGATTAAGGGTCGAGGTACGTGAACCAAAAAGTGTCGATAAATTCTCAGAGTTTCCGAGATTCGAAACGTTTGAGATCAATGTACTATTTCAAGAACTACGAGAATAAACCCTCGTATGAAAAAAATTCCAGAGGATCAAAAAAGAAAAAGAAAAAAATTAACTCCATATCAACGAAATGTTACAACACAATCAAAGACGATATGTTACTTCACTCAGTCGAGATACATCCTCATATGAAAAATAACAGGGAACTTAAGAAGTACTCTTTCAGAAGGGAAGGAACTCGAGGGACGGGACTGGACCCGAAAGGAAAGTAATGATAACTCTCTTAACTGGAATTTGATCCCTCACCCTACAAACTCCCCCGTTTAGTAGATGATCAAACAACATGCACAGGTTCTTTTTAGAAATACGATGTGGAGACCCATCGTGAAAAGAAACGAGACCAACACAATAAAAAGAATAAATTACACTAGTCATCAAGTTTCGTCCTAGACAAATAAGAACCGAGTCAAAGATGGAACGACCAATACTGAAAATCTACAGACACGCCTTAGAGCAAGAGTCTCCTTCTAGATTCTTCCGAGACAACATTCACACCCAATTGGTGGTAGTCCGTGTCGACCACGTTTAGTCGCACTACGTCGTTATCGAATCCCAATACCCGTCTCGGATACAAATCTTAATATATCATCTCTTCTTTTCCCCGAGACAGATATCCTATCTCTTCTTCCCTTTTCGATCCCCTCCCTCTTCCCCCCTATATTTTCTATTTGTCCTCCCCCTTCGGTACTTTTCTCATCGTCGAAAGGGTCACTGGAGTATTTGTTCATCCTCCCCCTTGATATGTGACACATGTCAAAATGACTCATGTCACTACAATATGTGACAGGAGGTGTCAAACGTCCCTTACCCCCGTGGAATAAAATATAATACAAGGACAGGAAACAGTCCCACCTGTCTTTTTGACATTCCGTCGAGTTATCGGGTACCTCTTGACCCTCTCCAAGAACTTTCTTCAACCCTTCGTAGGCACCATTTTGGTGTACAGAGTCCAAAACCTAGTTCTAAGTGTACCGGACCTGAAGGGACCACCGTGTCACCTATTCTTGGGAGGACAGTTGCGTCCCCTGTACCAAGCTAAGGACGAGGTCCTTCTGAGGTGTACAGTTCCTCGTCGATTTCGGGTACACGGTACGGATGACCTCGGACGGCCAAGGTCCCGAGTACTCGGTAGTGATGTCTCGGGTGTACCGCGGTTGACGACTTCCGCGGTACGGATCTCGGGGACGAGGCGTTGTTCCCTTCGGGGGTGACGGGAGTTTACCTCTTTCGGACGTGTGTCGTTGTTTCTGTGTCACATTGGTATTTTCTTTTTTCCTAAATACACCAGTCGTATTCAGAGAGACTCATCCCACTGTATGAAAGAGTCCAGTGATGGTTGGAGGTGTGTAAATCGACATAAGAAAAGAACTCCGGACCGAAGTCACGAGGAAACTTCTGATTACTCGTCACTATCTACCTCACCAAAGACTTGCTCTTCCAAGACAGGACAAGGTCGAGGGATGGAGGTGGGGGCCGTCCTAGGATGTGGACCGTGGAACCTAGACCCTCGGCGACATCTGAGAAAAGAGTCAGAAAGTTCCCTGTTGACATCCACTGGACTTTCTTTTATCTCTTTCGTTCTGAGGGAGAAGGAGTCTCCTGTCTAAGGATGGTATTCCCTCGTCACATCGACGGACAAAAAGACCCTAGTCCCTAATTTTTACCACTTAAAATAAACATCATAAAGTTAGAAGTACCGTTTATCTACCCCTTTGTCACTGTCTGAATTAAAAACCCCCGAGGTTTTAGTGACGTCTACCACTGACGTCGGTACTTTAATTTTCTGTGAACGAGGAACCTTCTTTTCAATACTGGTTGGAACTGTCGTATAATTTTTCGTCTCTGTAATGAAACGATTGTTTCCAGGTAGGTCAGTTTCGATACCAAAAAGGTCATCAGTATATACCTACACTCTCAACCTGATATAACCTGACGTTCCTCTAGGTTGGTCAGGTAGGATTTCCTTTACTCATGACTCACAAGTAACCTCCCTGACTACAACTTCGACTTTGAGGTTATGAAACCGGTGGACGACACTTCTTGACTGAGTAATCTTTTCTGGGACTACGACCCTTTCTAACTTCCGTCTTCCTCTTCCCCTACTGTCTCCTACTCTACCAACCTACCGTAGTGGTTGAGTTACCTGTACTCAAACTCATTTGAGGCCCTCAACCACCACTTGTCCCTCGGGACCGTACGACGTCAGGTACCCCAGCGTTTCTCAACCTGTACTGACTCACTGATTTGACTTGACTCAGATAACAATAGAACTCTGGTCTCTCGAACGTCAACATCTACACGAGTCTAAAGTTCAATACATTCTACCGAGAGTCACAATTTAGACCCAGTTCCACTCTCACACTCTATACATACATAACTAAACTGACGTAACCCAGGATCACCACCGTACACCCTAGGAACTGGAAGTAACGTCACACATCCTAGAAAATTGACACCGTGCACCCTAAAAAAAAAAGAAAAAGAATCAAAGTCGTACACTCTAGAAATCAACGTCGTACTCTTTAGAATCAACATTTTACATCCTAGATCAAAGGGCTGGTCCCTAACTTGGACCCGGGGGGACGTAACCCTTACGTCTCAGAATCGGTGACCTGATGGTCCCTTCAGGGTCAAGATCCAGAAGTAGACATAAAGTCCATGACCGTGTACATCATAAAATCTATAACTAATACAAACACCTAACACAACCCTTGAAGTCTTCGTTCCTGGATCTATCTTCACACTTCTTTCTATCTAACCTTTAAACAAAGAAAAATACTTACCATCTTTTCGTATTCACGACCCAAGACACTTGGTTACCTTTTTTTCTTCCATAAAATAGGAATCATATACCTATTTCTTGTATAAACACTCCTTTCTTGATCTCCTTAATCTTCTTTATGGTTAAATGTTTTTTTCCTTAATCGTAATTTTTACAAGTCCAGCTTATTACTGACTTTACGAGTCAAATGAAAAATTGTATTTTATAAATTTCCCTATATTTCCCGTATCTCCCAACGGGGTCACCGAGTCACCATTTCTTAGACGGACGTTACATCCTCTGTGTCCTCTGAACCCAAACTAGAGACTCAACCCTTCTAGGGGACCTCCTCCCGTACCGTCAGGTAAGGTCATAAGAACGACCCTTTTAGGGTACTTGTCTCCTCCGACCGTCCGATACCATGGACCTCAGTGTTTCTCAACCTGTGTTGACTTCACTGACTCATGGTTCCCGTATCTTCGAATATTTTGAGTAGAACTAAAGTCAAAGGAGGGATTCCCTTATGGACATTCGTTCCTCTTGTAAGACATATATGATTCACTTTATTAAAAGAGTTTAATAAAATCCCCTTTTTACCCAAATTTCATACTTTGGAAGAAGAATTTCGTTTTCACTCGAGAATACTCATTTATCGATAAAAGAAGGACTACTGGTCAGATCGTCAACACGTCTAGAAACTCCAGACGAACCACAATAAAAAGGACTAAAGAAACCTTGTTTATTGTCCACTATATTAAAATTATAAAAACAATACGAAACACAGTAAAAAGGTCTTCGTACTACTTGAACTTGAGTCTGTAGACAAAATGAAACCTGGTCAGAGGGAACAGTAGTCCCCGTAGGTAAAAACTTTGTCTACAAACCCAACTCCCTATGTCTTATACCGGTACTTTGTCTGGTTTCGATTGACCACGAGTCCCATTTTGTCGAGTACTGGAACCGGAAAAATCGGGATATACAATTAATCGACTTCATTGGACCAAACCCCCTTCAGATGAAGGGACTTCTACGAGGTCGTAAATCTTTAATAGGTCACTCCGAATACTACTACGACAGATGGAAGAAGACGGGACCACTACTTATTAACCTACCCTCACTGTTCTCCCCTTGTAAGATACGAATGGGACCCTGACCACCAAGTAGTCCGTCTTTTAGTACAAGTTCAGTACGAATGAAATGTCCCAAACATAGATCTGGTTGTAGTACCTATAAAATGAGGTACTATTTATTCCTGCTAGAACGAGACATTGCTTTCGGTACCTTCCCCAAAACCGGGTATCTTTCGGAGGTGCATATAGTGTTTGTTCTCAGTACACCGTTCACTCGGAAAGTCACGGCACCCGAGGTGACTCAAAGTCAGAACAATAGTGAGACAGACCCATCTGTCACCGTACACGGTGTCGGCGGGTCTGACACGTCACCTAATTACTTCGACGCTGAGAAGGGGTCCCGGTTCTAGTGTTTCCTTATACGACAAGTCATCTTTCCCTCGGTGGTCGTCGAGACCTGCCACCCCCAGGACACTCCGACCAAATGTTAGGAGGATGAAGTCACAGATGAGAAACAGTTGTAAGGGACACTTGTGGAGCAAGTGGGAAGACTAACCTCACCCCTTCCCTACTCTTACAAGGAAGGTTCAGAAAGTTCCATCAACCCTGTTGTAAAACAAGGGAGGATAAGAACCCGTTCACGATCAAGGAGAATAGTTTCAGGGAAAAGGTTTCACTTTATTCACCTTTTAATTTTAAGTTAATTTTTGGGTCTACTCCGTTAAGAAGAAGAAGAAAGGTGAAGGGGGAGGAGGGATTATGTGTCATTTGTCAAAAACGTCTCCGGTCGAAGAGGGAGAGACATCTGGTCTTATGAAGGAGAAATCGACTCAATCGACTCCCGTAATAGGTAGAGAGCCGGTTCTGGGAGAAAAAAAAAAAAAAAAGAAACGAGAAAAACCTGTGTATGGGTTAAAGATAACTTCTATGATTGAATCTTTGACAAAGTTTATTATCTTACAAATAATCATAAAAATTATTACCTCTCATGTTTATTCTTCGGATGAGACTAAGGACTAGACAGAGGGTATACGGTGGGACGGGACAATTCGACAAAGAGGTCGGGCAGAGTCCAGAAAATGAGTTGCAAATGGTACCGATAAAGGGTTCTAATAAAGGACGTGTACGGACTTACATTAATACACGGGAAGAGGTGTATGCACACACATAAACTTGTGTATTCCCTAGTGTGACATGTGTGACTTGACATGAACGGAAAAAGGGGGAATCACTTCATACTACCTTCAGAAAGGTATAGCTGTGTGTGCCTAAGTAGAGTAAGAAAATTGATTAGGTAATATGCCTATACGATAAAAATAAATTGGTCAGGGAGATGACTACCCATAAAACTACATAAAAATTTTGGTGCTACTTCATTACGAAGTCACTGGTAAGAGCCTGTATTACAAAGCAACTTCACAAGGTACATATAGGTGGCCCATTTAAGGATCACCACTGTAATGAACAAGTTTCCCCTTCACACAAAAATTATAACTATAATGGTTTACCACGAAATTATTTCCAATCCGGGTAAATGTGAGAGTTCTAATATGTTTAGATAAGACTCATCATTCTTTTTATTACAAAAGAGTGTGAACACATCGACCAAAGACAAAAATAAGAATGTCACGAAAGTCACGGAATCGAAGACCTTAGACTATGTATTTATTTGCCGTGAGTGTCGAGTCGAGGGAACAGACGAGAAGGGCAACTCCTAGACAGTACGAGATTTCGGTTAGTTATCTTGTTAAGAACAGGATCCGGTAATTTCAATTAAAAGGTGAACACAACCCAGTCTTTTCCTACACCCAAGATTAATGTCACCCAGATGTGACACTACCATAAGACAGGTGTCCCATGGATGGTGTTCCTGTGGTCCCGAGGTCAAGGTCCATTTCGTAGATTTTCTGTCCCGAACTGGTACAATAGAGTCCCGAAGGGATCATCGAGTCGACCATTTCTTAGGTGGACGTTACGTCCTCTGGGACTAAACTAAGGACCCAGTCCTTCTAGGGGACCTCTTCCCTTTCTGATGGGTGAGGTCATAAGACCGGACCTCTTAAGGCACCTGACATATCAGGTACCTCGCCGTTTCTCAGTCTCTCTGTTGACTCGCTGAAAGTGAAAGTGAAGTGTACAATAGAGTTGGGTCTGTGTACCTCAAAACTCTCGAAGTAGTAGTTGTAGTTTCGGTAGTTTAAACATTCCGTGATCTCTTAGAAACTACGGAGATTTCCTGTGAGTCGTGGTTATCGAAGTAGTCCCCTTTCCTCACGTAACGAATCTGTACCTTCGTCCCTCCTTACTGATTGGTGACCTTTCGGAAACTTCGTACAAATCAGTAACAATCTACGAAGAAGTATTTTGAACCGTAAGACTACAGACAGATCGTAGAATCCTGAGGTCTAGTAACCCGGAAGTCTGGAGGACCGGACCCTAAGTTGTGATATAGACAAATATCGACTTGTCCTTATAATCTGTCCTTTCGGTCAGTCCACAGATTATAACGTCCTATTTACGGCCATCTCGTCTGTGACACCAACCGCCTAAGACGACTAAAAATGAACCATTACAAGAGGCGAAGGACATGTATCTAGACCACTCTATCAACAGTACAAAATACTTCCGAGGCCTCACGGATTCTCCTTTCGACCTTTCGTACACGTTTCATGAGTACGTGTTTCGCGAATTGAAAGGGGGTAGTATGGCACAGTATCTGTAAGCCGTTTTGTCAGAGGTACAGGTCTTACCTGACCGTATGTCCCTTGTTCTCCGACTGACAATAGTCTCACGTTCTTGATTGAAACGGGTAAAATTATTGTTTGTCGTTGTGGGTGAGAACCGTCAGATCCAAAGGATGAACACGACCACCCTCCGAGACACAAAGAACCCCAGGTGTTTAAAGAAAGATAGGGGCCCCCTTGGACGACACGACGGAAAATAATGTGAACACCTGGATCACCCACGGTTCCTCCCACGGTGACGTCCCTAGACTTGACCCACCGACTTAAATAGGGCTGAGACAAAATCCTTGGTAGTTCGGAATCCCACCCCCTCACCCCCGAGGGTCTACGTAAACCCCAACTCCCCCTCTACGTTTCTCTATTGAGATTTATCTCTCCGATATATCTTATTATAACATAATAATGAATTCCCTGAGAGTCTCTTAAAGGAATTGCAGATATCCCTGTCCCCGGCATAGGGGGTACAAAGTCCTTACTATAATTCCTACGATTCGTCCGAAAACGCCCCTTCCGTTACCGTGGGGTGACGTCATAAGAACAGACCTTTTAAGGTACCTGCCTCCTCGGACCACCCGACGTCAGGTACCCCAGAGTTTCTCAGCCTGCTGACTCGCTGAAGTGAAAGTGAAAAGTGAAAGTACGTAACCTCTTCCTTTACCGTTGGGTGAGGTCATAAGAACGGACCTTATGACCCTCTTAGGGTCCCTGCCCTCGGGCTACCCGACGACAGATACCCCAGCGTGTCTCAGCCTGTACCGACTTCGCTCAATCGTCGTCGCCACCGTCGTTCGTCCGTGAACTGACACGCGCGAACGAGTCAATATTAGGAACCACTTGGCAATGAGTAAAACGCTTTACCTCGGTTCAGGGAGAAAGGGAGGAAGGGAGAGGGGACCGATAAAACGAAACGATTCATTAGTCTGTACCTAGAATAAGGGTTCGGTAAATAAATATAAGAACCCCTCTAATCTGTAAACGTTCTTCCTTCTTACATTATTTTCGGTATGACCTTTAGGTCTATTACTTGACCTCCTCAAGTCTCCTCTCCCTACAGTAAAGGTCAGTCCTACCCCTCCTCTAATGTCTAACAGTGCAAACCCCCGAATTATAAATCATTCTTAGGGAGTCCTTTTCCCCTATCTTACCCTCTTTCGGGAAAGGCCCGACCCATCAACCTACCTCACTTAGTCCCTCCAGTCATTCGCACCCCGTACTTACCGTTTACTGTCCCTCTACTAAAACTGACCTCATTTCCCATGTGTTCGAATCCCTCCTTCTTCAAAGTCACCACCTTTAAACGTCCCGGAACTACCAATTAACAATATCGAGTTTTGTAACAATCTTTACCGGCCCAAGTGACGGTTTCTGTCGTTTGACCGTCTTCGATCTAGACGGGTCCCCTGACCCCATCCTCGCCACCCCGTTCAGGTCCGACGTTTGCTCCGCAACCTTCCCTCTGAGTCTCCTTATACCGTCGTCCACTGTTCCACCAGTGAGATGAACGGACCCCCTCACCTCGACCACAACCCTCCACCGACTGTCTAGAACTCCGACCCTCCACGACCATGACCTTTTAGATCGTGGTCCACCGGAACTCTTTACAACAAGTCCTCCCTCTAAGTGACTCTTCCAGCCAGTCGTCAGTCGTCCGAGGTCGACGATTCGAGTCCAAGTACCCGTCTGAAGGTTTGAGACCTTCCTCCCTTTTCACCTTACCTCTCACTTTACGTTCCGGGGGTGGTGTCTCCCTGGTCCGTCTGAAGGTTCGGTCCTCAGTCTGGACTTTGTGTCCCCGGACTGAGTTTCCTCCTCGCCTTCAGACTACGAGGTAAGGTCTCCTGACTCGACTCCAGAAAAGTAAGGAAGACGTATTCCAATACTGACCAGAATCTTCGACCCAGGTGTCCACCCTCGTCTCTCCGGGTAGTTAAACCTACCATCCTAAGCCTAGGGCTCCTTTCCGTCGCAGACGACGACCGATTTCTCAGTCCCGAAATAGACCACCGATTTCTCGTTTTTACACCTTTTTAATTTTGTACCCTATAGAATTCATCTCGATATAAAATCCTTCTAAGCAAACTAGGATTACTCAGTTTACTTGATTTCATTCAAGAGTGGACATTGTTTAAAGAAGAAGGACTCATGAAGAGGGTACACAAGTGAAGAGAGGTATGGAGAAAGATCATGACATCCCAATTTCTTTGATCTAATAATTTTAATTAATAATTAAAGTAATAATTTTACCGAGGATCTTTTCAACTTTACGGGATTTACCGAGTGTGTATAAATATACCACCGACACGACGAGTTTAGTAAAGAGGTATGACGTCAGTCTAGACAAATTCTACACTGAGAAGAGTACAGTGAGATGACACACTATAGAAGAGTACCAAAGGTGACGAGGTCCTACTTCAGGTCTAAGAAAGTGCGCCGAGGGTCCGAGAAGCATTAGACTGAGAATGTCGTAGAGTCGTCACGGAAGGGTGACGTGAGTGGGAAGTCCGATAGTTTCACATAAGTCAACATAGACACTTTAATGAAAGAAGAGTAACCGTAGGTACGGAAACAAGTACAGTAAGGAAAAGGACTTGATTCGTAAGAGGAGGATCTAAGTCAAGTCAAGTCAGCGAGTCGGCACAGGCTGAGAAACACTGGGGTACCTGACGTCGTACGGTCCGGAGGGACAGGTAGTGATTGAGGGCCTCAAATGAGTTTGAGTACAGGTAACTCAGCCACTACGGTAGGTTTGTAGAGTAGGAGACAGCAGGGGAAGAGGGTGGAAGTTAGAAAGGGTCGTAGTCTCAGAAAAGGTTACTCAGTCGAGAAGCGTAGTCCACCGGTTTCATAACCTCAATGTCGTAGTCAGGAAGGTTACTTATAAGTCCTGACTATAGGAAATCCTACCTGACCAACCTAGAGGAACGTCAGGTTCCCTGAGAGTTCTCAGAAAAGGTTGTGACGTTAAGTTTTCGTAGTTAAGAAGCCACGAGTCAAAAGAAATACCAGGTTGAGAGTGTAGGTATGTATTGATGACCTTTTTGGTATCGAAACTAATCTACCTGGAAACAACCGTTTCATTACAGAAACGAAAAATTATACGACAGATCCGACCGGTATTGAAAAGAAGGTTCCTCGTTCGCAGAAAATTGAAGTACCGATGTCAATGGTAGACGTCACTAAAACCTCGGCTTCTTTTATTTCAGACTGTGACAAAAGTGACAAAAGGGTAGATAAACGTACTTCACTACCCTGGTCTACGGTACTAGAATCAAAAAGACTTACAACTCAAAATTCAGTTGAAAAAGTGAGAGAAGAAAGTGAAAGTAGTCCTCCGAGAAATCAAGAAGAAACGGAAGACGGTATTCCCACCACAGTAAACGTATAGACTCCAATAGCTACAAAGAGGGTCGTTAGAACTAAGGTCGAACACGAAGTAGGTCAGGTCGCAAAGAGTACTACATGAAACGTATATTCAATTTTATTCGTCCCACTGTTATATATCGGAACTGCATGAGGAAAGGTTTAAACCTTGGTCAGACAACAAGGTACAGGTCAAGATTGACAACGAAGAACTGGACGTATGTCTAAAGAGTCCTCCGTCCAGTCGACCAGACCATAAGGGTAGAGAACTTCTTAAAAGACGTCAAACAACACTAGGTGTGTCAGTTTTCGAAATCGTATTAGTTATTTCGTCTGCATCTAAAAAAAGACCGTGAGAGAACGAAAAAGTTACTTACTTATCTACAACCGTTAAACTAGAGACCAAGGAGACGGAAAAGATTTAGGTCGAACTTGTAGACCTTCAAGTACCAAGAACATGACAACTTTTACAAGTGCTGAGTAAAAACGAAGGGCAATTTCAGAGTCGAAATCTATAGGGACTGAGGAATTGAGACCTAATTCTCGGAGAGCTGCGATCCCCAGAGTGGAACACGAGGGAGGTT
The DNA here is from genome assembly GCA_006410555.1 of Capra ibex. NCBI lineage: Eukaryota > Metazoa > Chordata > Mammalia > Artiodactyla > Bovidae > Capra > Capra ibex. The sequence goes on from SJYO01010634.1 coordinate 3,762,523, forward strand.
TTTCGTAAGGACGCAAGAAAAATGTTCCAGGGTATAGGATCAGAGAGAGGAAGGATTCTACCATTCAGGAGACTTTCGTCCTCGAGACATAGCTAGGAGGTCAAACGGGTCGTGAATCGTGTCATGAACCTCGTATTACCGACGGACGCACTAACATACTTACTTATTTATCCCGGGAACACGGTCCACACTCCTTGGACTCGGTCCTATCCCCGGGACCCGTACTTTTCCTATTTTGTGAGTACTTTCTTAGACATTCTTGTATTAAGAACTGTCGACCGTTGACACACCTATGTGGAGACTAACGATTACCCGTATCCTTACCGATGAGTGATTATAAGAGCGGACCTCTTAAGGTACCTGTCTCTTCGGACCTCCCGATATCAGGAGTCCCATCGTTTTCTCAGTCCGTGTAGACTCGTCGATTGTGAATTTGAAAAAAAAAAAAAAGGGTACTTCTTGATTACATGAAGTACTCCACGGCATCCAGGACTTTTGTATGTTTGTTCTTACATCTGTTTACAAGACCTTTATTTTTACATAAGAAAACTTTCACCGCACGATAAACCTCAGTTTTCTGAACCGAGATTCGTAAATATAACAAAAACGTCAGCACTGTAAAGTCAAAGAATTCAGTATTTTACCTCTATTACTATGGAGATGAAAACCCTCAGCACTCCTAATGCCCCTGATTGCATACATCTTAGTAAAGCATTTGACGTTTTACTGTCTTTCACAATCACTAATGGTTACGTTTCTATAAACATAGACATTTGTCGACTCTCAGTACGACATCACTGATTTAATATGTATTAAGACTTGATGCAGTCCCTACATTTAGAGTTTGGTGGTCTCGTGTCTCCTTGTACCCGTCGGATGTGGCCGACTTCAATGTGGAAAGGTAAGCATACTAAACTCCTTACTTACGAGACCACTCTGTCACTCGGTCTCCCCGCTACCCACTCACACGCACACACCACACTCCCCCCGACCCACCGGAGGAAGGGAGACGGACCAGACCCTACCGGAGTGTAAACTGAGGTTCGAACTTCCACAATCCGCAAGCTAACACAGACTGAGAAACGTTGGGGTACCGGATATCGGGCGGTCCGAGGAGACAGGTACCTTAAAGGGTCCGTTCTTATGACCTCACCCAACGGTGAAGGAGGGGGTCCCTTAGAAGGACTGGGCCCTTAGCTTGGATCCAGAGGACGTAACGTCTGTCTGAGAAATGACAGACTCGGTCCCTTCAGTTCGAATCCGAGTGCAAAAACAAAAAAGTCAGACAGCTTAGTTAATGTATATGTAAATATGAGTAGAAGGACTATGTAAAAGGGAAAATCGTAATACTTTACAGAGAAAAAGAACACCACAAGACACGGAACTTCAGATGCAAAATTTGAAATAAATAAAAACCGAGTACGGGGTTTAGGAAGACGAGTCTAAAGAGAGAGGAAAGGACGAGACGAAGGGAGTTTGGGAAGGGGAAGGTGGATCTGCAAGATAAGTAGGAAGTTCAGAGGCAGTCCTCCGAGTGTCGTAAGTGGTAGAGATTTCAACGAAAAAGGAGGGAACTTTCTCTGGAGTGAGAGGAGAGAGTAAGGGACCAGTCCCCAACGTGGTCGAGGCTCATAAGGGTTCCACCTGAACGTTCTCCAGGAAGGTTGGTCGGACATAGGGGCGAGGGCCTGTTCCTGACCTGAGCGTGGACAAACACGAGTCTACCGACAAGATTCGTCTCGTTTGACATTGTGAGCGTAAGACTAAACCTTAAACCTCAGACGTACCAAAGGACAACAAACGACAAATCGGTGAAGTCGGAACAGAAAAACACTGGGACACCTGACATCGGGCGGTCCGAGGAGACTGGTACTCTAAAAAGGTCCGTTCTTATGACCTTACGCAACAGTAAAGGAGGAGGTCCCCTAGAAGGGTTGGGTCGTTATCTTGGGCGTAGAGGACGTAACCGTCCGCCCAAGAGATGGTGACTCGGTCGTCCCTTCGGGTCTTCGAGGGTCCGTGTGGTAAAGGAGAACGGACGACCGAAACCAGTAAGGGAACAGACGGAGGGACTGAACTCTGGACCCTGGTCCTACACATCAACCGTGGAATGCGTATCGTACACGAGACAATTTCAGGAATTTTATCAATAAATAAATGGACTGGGAAGGGTCTCTTAATAAACTCCCTAATACCCTAATATATTTTATTTTGTTTTCGTACGAAGTACAAAGGTTCCCTGTTCACAGGTCAATGATATAACACGAGTCGGTACAGACTGAGAAACGCTGGGGTACCTGACAGCCGGTGGTCAAAGGAGACAGGTACCCTAAAGGGTCCGTTCTTAAGACCTCACCCAACGGCAAAGGAAAAGATCCCCTAGAAGGACTGAGTCCCTAGATTGGGTACAGAGATTATACAATATGGTAATTCGGTTAATCGCGATGAAGAAAAAATCCTTTTTACACATCCTGGGAGTATAAACCGTACAAACTACTTGATCCGGTACGGGTCCCAAGATAAACTAGACACTGGGGAGACTCAGGACCGGGAAGGGGACAAGACGAGGGAGACGGACCTGAGGAGAGAGGAGGGAGTAGGCGAAGAAGAGGATGAAGATTCAGGTAGAGTCGAAAGTCTCGAGTGATACCTCTAGTAAAAGAGACCCTTCGTTAGGGACTTTTAGGATACCCGAGTCGGACACATGACGTTGTCGTAGGGAAGAGAGACGTGAATCGCAGGACAGTACAGGTACCAAACAAGACAAAGAGGGAGATTAGGTAGTCGCGGTCCTCCGTAAGTGGTCCTGACAGAACAACTGTCAATAAAGACGTCACGGATCGTGTCACGGACGAAACATCGCTTGTACGTTTATAAGTAACGTGTCCTCAAGTATTTACCCATTTTCTTAGGGAAACTCTCGGGTCTTGTTAAAGTCTTAGTCTCATGTACTCTCAGTCAGAATCTTATAATACTAGATCGGAAACCGATTCACTGAAAGATGAGTAAAGACAAGATAAATGGTCCATATAATTAATCTTACATCCAGACCGATGAACATTGTCTCTCGGTTTAAGTGTTGTTAAATTTGTTCTTTCTGAAGATTAAGAGAGGGTGTTTTATCAGGTCTCTGTCCGACGGGTCGTGACCACTACCGTCGAGACAAGACACCTTACTATCAGTCTCAGCCCGACGGACAGAATTAGACTAGAGGTGGTGGGGTTCTGCTCCACGAAAGTGTACGAAGTGCCAGCGTTGTTTTAGGACCCGTCAGGTCAAATCGGGACCTTAGGACCCTTGGACCTTGACTACGATTCTGGAGGACCTGGGAGAAACCTGTCGAGTTCAGACTATGACTAAAGATTCTGATTAGTACAACTCCGTAAAGGGTGACGAACGGGTGGGAAACGTCCACCGTTCCTGGTTCCTGAATCAAACTCAACCCGTACATACGGTCCTTACGGTCGACCAGAAGTACGACTCCAGTACTCGGAAGTCGGTTCCCACCACACCAAAAGACTCCATGTCCTGTGTGACTGAAGTGTCGTTCTGTAGGACTGATCGACGGCCTCTCCTTAAGGAAGCTTATTACAATTTATATAATAGATAAACTGATATTCATTTACATATAATGAATAAAACAAGATTCCAACGGTATATTGAATGTCAACATGACAGTAAAGAAATGTCACGGAAAGACAACTTAAATGTAATAAGACCTCTCTTTAGTACTCTAAAAATACTAATTCCAAGTTCTGCTTCCGGTTAGATGAGATAGTTAAGAGAGTAGGATATTATGTATGTGTGAGTCAGTCAAGTCTGTGTGTGTATGTGGAGAGGGTTATGGGATGGAGGGTGTCGTACGTAGGTTTTGAGGGGAAAAGGTGTTGTGTGTGTATGTGTGTGTGTGTGTGTGTGTGTGTGTGTGTGTGTGTGCATGGGTAATAGAGACCTACCTTTCCCTTCTTTTTGGTCCTATCCGTCGAAAGATCTCGTAGGTGATAAGATAGATCTTCAACTTAGTTGGTTCCCAATACTGAAGAGGGTAGGAGGACGGGACTTGATTTATGTAAAAGTAAGATATCTGGAGCGAAGTACAGGATCTGTTTTGTCCTATTCATACTCAATCATGGTCAACTAAGACGGTCAAATTGTCCTTTTATTGTTCTTGGTTTCTAGACAGATTTTAAACAAGGACCGTTTCCGTCATAAACTCTATAAAAGACTAAAAATTTTTCTGTAGATTAACTATACACCGAGTGTTCACTGAGAGATTTTGTCACTCTAAATGAAAAGAAACATAGAAAGACACACTCATCAATGGTATGAACGTCGTAAACCCAATTAATACTACTTTCAATCTAAAGGTAGTATATACAAAAAGAAAAGAAAGGTGGAAGAGGTTTCAAGAGGAAATTCCGTCTTTGAAAGGTAAGAACCAAAGTAGGTTTTCTGTTTATAAAGACCCTTTTGTGGTGTAAATTCGATAAGTCGTTAAGACCACAATACATTGACTGGTGTGATCCTGAAAGTTAATTGAAACCAATGTAAAATAACTTCGCACAGTGTCTGATCGTATTGATCACTATTAATTTAAATTTTTTTTTTTGGAAACATACAGAAATTTGTCCCTTTTTAGGAAAAGTTTTCACACGTCGTAGAACCACTACTACTGTTTCATTTAGAAATCAGTAAACTTCATAAGATTTCAAGTGACTGACATAAGGTTCTAACTAAAATCACACAAATTCTTAAAAATCACCGTCATCCGAAAGGAAAGTCGTAATCAAAGGTATTTTGGGTTCGAGAGGGCCAAGGGGAAGGGAGAGAGAGAACAGAAGACCAATGAAAACAAACCAATAGAAGTCAACAGTTACGTAAAACTCTAACAAATCTGTTACAGAAGTGCACTCCCTCTTAATACACGTAATCACTAAAGTTTGTTGAAGGATATGCATGATTGAACGTTGAGTGAAAGAGGTAAAGATCAGAAATAGAAAGAAAGGGTAGTGAAGTTATAGAGATAAAAGAAAGAGAGGTATTGACTTGACTAGTATAAAAGTGGGTGTTGTTTTACGGGCAGGGTAAAAGAGAAATAAAAGTAGAGAGATGGTGTTAGGGTCACAGGGTGAGAATTTTTGAACGTCCATAAAAAAAAAAAAATAAGAAGGGGAGAAGTAAAGGAACGTTGTTCGACGGATAGGAGTTCAACGTTGTAAACAAAAAGGTTTTACAGTAAGTCTGAGATAAAGTTTTAGGAATAGAACAGAGTCGGATCCACAACTAATAAACCGTTCATGTACTGACATTATCGAAGGATAGGCTACTGGGATGGTGAGGTGAAAGAATGGAGATTCGGTAGGAAACCTGTTCATAATCTTTGTAGAACAAGTGTGAGAAATTAGTAAAGTCAAAGGAGAATTTAGTTTGGTCTTTAGAGGTGGTTGGTTGAAGAAATAAATTTGAAGTAAAGGGACCTGATGTAATCGGTCAAAAGATTCGTTAATGATAGGAGACTTCGAAGATAAGAAGGATGACCTTCTGAAGGAAAAGAAGGAAGGTCATGTAGAACGAAACAAACAAAAAAAAAAAGGAAGTTTCGATCACCATTGTGTCGGAATTATTTTTGACATCAATAGGCTCTCAGGAAATTCCCGTGAGCGGTGGACCGGGGAAAAGCGTCGAAGGAGAGTGTCTGTGTCACGAGTCATGGGACGAGAGATTTAGACGTGGACGACTAGACACCAAAACATTTCAGTAAAAATTAAAAAAGGGAAATACAAGAAAAAGACGAAGATCTCACATTCGTTGGAATTCCATCTCTATTATAGATTCTAAATAAATACCAGTCAAGTCAAGTGAACAAGTCATCACAGATTGAGAAACGTTGGGGTATCTGACATCGTACGGTCCGAAGGGACAGGTAGTGGTTGAGGGCCTCGAACGAGTTTGAATACAGGTAGCTCAGTCACTACGGTGGGTTGGTAGAGTAGGAGACAGTAGGGGAAGAGGACGGAATTTAGAAAGGGTTGTAGTCTCAGAAAAGGTTCTCAGTCAAGAAGTGTAGTCCACCAGTTTCATAACCTCATAGTCGAAGTCGTAGTCAGGAAGGTTACTTATAAGTCCTGACTAAAGGAAATCCTACCTGACCAAACTAGAGGAACGTCAGGCTCCCTGAGAGTTCTCAGAAGAGGGTTGCGGTGTCAAGTTTTCGTAGTTAAGAAACCGCGAGTCGAAAGAAATATCAGGTTGAGAGTGTAGGTATGTACTGATGACCTTTTTGGTATGGAAACTGATCTGTCTGGAAACAACCGTTTCATTACAGAGATGAAAAATTATACGATAGATCCAACCAGGATCGAAAAGAAGGTTCCTCGTTCACAGAAAATTAAAGTACCGACGTCAGTGGTAGACGTCACTAAAACCTCGTGTTCTTTTAAATATGAATATAAATAAATATAATTTATATATAAATAAATGAGTCGTTGTTAATGATTCACGAACGACTTAAATATCGTACTTAAATAGATACATAAAGAGACAATTATCCAGTTTATCAATAAATAACTCGTAGATGGTACACAATCCATGGCACACTCGACGACCTCATGTTACTACTCTTTTGACTGTAATGGAGACGGAAGTATCTCAAACCCCCTTTACCTATAAATAGTTTATTAGTGTGTTAAACTACTTTTTAATGTTTACACTATCTTGACGTTTCCCTCCTCCACGGTACTCTCGTGTATAATCCCACGAAATCGGGTTCACCCTCTCCTCTCCTTCCTCCTTACAGAGGGTTTCTCCCTTAGTGTACTCATTTCTTCTGACATCCACCCCCTGAAGGTCACCGATTATGAGGTACGAAAATTACGTCCTTCGGACACAAAAACAAGGACCAGTCCCTTGATCTAGGGTGTACGGTGTCACTTCTGGCTCCTAGGACGCACGACGTGGGTCCGGGACCGTGTCAGTTCATTTATTTATTCTTTCTTTCTTTCTGACCCCAACGACTCAGGTCTCTCACAGATCTTTCACTTCACCTACCTTCTCCGGTTGGGCCCGTTCTGATACCTTATACTTTTCCTAAATCCAAAAATAAGAATCGTTACCCCTCGATGATCTCCCTAAATTTTATCCATCGGTCACCTTTAAACGACATACTGAGTCCCTTGAGTTTGACCCCGAGACACTGGTAGATCTCCTCACCCTACTCCACCCTACACCCTCTCTCCAAGTGCTCCCTCCCCTATATACATATGGATACTGACTAAGTACAACGTACAACGATATACGGTCTTTGGTTGTGTCATAACATTTCGTTAGTAGAAAGTTAATTTTTATTTATTTAACTCTTTTTTATTCTTATCCTCCACTACCACACCACTAAATTTTTCTATTGAGACTAGGGACGCACCTCCATCAAACTCCATCCTCTTCTGTGTTTCACAGTATAAAAAGACACGGTATATCTCTGAGCTACAACGAGTGACTGATTGGTCAGACCAAGAAACATAGTACTTCAAAAACGAAGTTCGACGTTTTAGAACTCACTGAGTTAGATATCCAGACTAAAAAGTACATCAGTCAGAGAACATCGAAAACGTTGAATAACTGAACTGTGGTAATAGTGGTAGCTGTTGGAATTGACTCATAATTGACACCACGGTCTATGACACGGTTTCTGAGTAATGTAAGAGTGAGACTCGGTCACTCCTTCCACAAATATAGGGACTCAAAATGTCTGAATCTCTACTCTGGAACGGAGACTCTCTTGACCTAACTAGTCCTGAGTTTAGATCCACAGAGACTGATGCACAAGATCGTCGAAATAAACCCAAAAACCATGGTGAAGTTATATAATACCTTTTTTCTCCAAGGAAATCGAGACTTTGTTCTATATTAAACCGAGTAACGGGTCATTGAAGAAGGTCTCAGAACCAGTTTCGGGTAGGACCGTAATCCAGTGGGTAGAGGGTAAGACATCTTACAAAACAATGCATAGTGTCTCTGGACGGTAATACAGACTCGACTAACAAGATTCAAAACTAGAAAAGTTGGTACACTTGTGTAAAGCCCTACAGGAAATGTCTTTAGACATTAATCTACTCGAATATTACGAATAATCGGGTTGAATGTTTGTCATAAGGTCATTGGTTGAAGGAGGAGTCCTTTCGTAGTAGTTGTTAATTCTTATTGGTGGGGGTTGACCATTTGATAATCAACTTTTCGCAAATAGTAGCACCGGTCTCCTCAGAAGACGGAAACCGGACGGTAGACAGTTCACGATAAATACGAAGAAGACAGAGGTAAAAGATGGGGGATTCCGTCGGAGAAGAAACCAACATCAACCAAGTAGATTTTAACTGAACATTAAACGAACAGATTTATTTATTGAGGGATTATTGTCTCGCATCTTTTTAAAATTGAGGATGGAGTATCATACAGGCACTATTAATCATTTTTATTGAAACCCGAGAGTCTTTTATCATTGTTGAGAGATGACGAAACTCACAAACCTCCTGACCAGTAGAAGTTGATTCGTACTGACCAAGGAATGGAAAACGTTTCGTCCCGACTTTCAAGTTCGTTTCTCAACCACTTACCTCGTTGGGGTCAATCGTCTCGATCTTTGTCGGTATCGTTCTGTGGACCGACTACCACCTTCCGACTTCTTCCTTTCAATTACTCGTTGTATCGAATATTCGGACTTCTAATCCCCCTTCGTAAAGTATCCCTACAACTCTCCTAATTCACCAAATGTAAACTTGTTTGGAAACTATAACAACCCCCTTCCTCAATTCTTCTTCATTGTCTAAATAAACAAATACATGGAGTGGTTTTCAAAAAAAAAAATCCCTGGATATCTATCGATTCGAAGGGTCCACCGAGTCACCATTTCTTAGGTGGACGGTTCCGTCCTCAACACCCAAACTAGGGACCCAGTCCTTCTAGGAGACCTCTTCCTTTACCGTTGGGTGAGGTCATAAGAACGGACCTCTTAGTTAGGGTACCTGTCTCGTCGGACCGTCCGATGTCAGATACCCCAGTTTTTCTCAGCCTGTGCTGACTGACTCACACGTACGCGCCTTACGATTTCCATATATATCAAACACTTATTTTACCACGGTTCACCGATAATAGTCAAGGTGAGTTTTCACCCTTTCAAAAAGTTCGAGTAGACAAAGCCATTCCCGAAATCCTTTCGTCTCCGTTATACGTGAGTCGTCGGGATTACGCACCTTCCTCTCAGGACCGGGGAGTCAATGAATCGAAAAAAGCGCATCGACAACAACAATAATGACAACGACAGAAACCTGACAAAAGGAGATATGAAAGGTGACCCGCGTTCTGTAGTGTCAGATCGTCACTCAAACTCCTGTTTCGGAACCTGAAAGGTAAAGATAGAATACGACTACAACGGTATAAATTCTGTTCAAAAACGGATGAATAAAGGTTCATGTTACAGATAATATGAACGTCACGAGGCTAAGAAGACAGTGTACCATTTAGACAATGGACTCGTCTGTAGTTTTCTTGTACGTCTGACGTTTGGTCTACGTCATTTACTTGCGTCTTAACGTGATTGCCCTTTCTCACACCCCCATCCCTCTCTTCTTCTGTGTAAAAATAAGTTCCGGCGCGGCGGATACAAGGGTTTCGTGAGAGAGTCCACGAAATAAAGCGTATCAAATAAGACAATCGATGAAATGTATCCTATCAAATAAATTGTGAGTGCTATCCGTACTTTCCTTTATACTCCTGTTCCGATACTCTTCTCTCCCAGTTCGAGATCCAACTCTATATTGTTCACAGAGTAGTAAATGGATCCGTGTATTCATAATGAGGTACAGTTGGATGTATGTATTGAGATGATCACTTATATTTTTAGCACTTAAAAATACAAAAAATGAAAAAAGAACGTCGGTGTCTACATCTCATTTTAGATCTTTTCGTACTACAGTGTCTTCGGTTACTGATTTATTTACTTATTTACCTTATATATTTAAGACATAAAGGTAAAGAACTATCTAAGAGAATTTCTTAGACGTGTGTTCGACGAATACAAACGAGAATGGTCAAGAGATAAATAACCGGAACTCGTTATTTTAAAAAAAAAAGAAAGAGAGTAAACCCCAAGAAGGTATGGAGAAGGGAAAAGGACAATATCGGATTCTTAGAAGATAACGAGGACTGAAGGTCACTAGTGGTTTATACCATGTATTTTGATAAGGATCGTTGTAGGATTACGAAATTCTTATCTATAAAAGACTAAAGGAAGGGGAGGGGAGTCGATTGTTTAAAGTTCACATGTCATGGACAACTGATATTTGTATTATGACATGTCATCTAGAGATCATGAAAAAGTAGTGACTTCTCGTTGAGGAATAAAGGGGGAGGGGATCGAGGACCGTTGGTGGGAAGATGACAGACGAAGATGTTGAAACTAATTAACTCTATGCCGTACATTTACCTTAGTACGTCATAAACAGGAAGACACTGACCGAATGAATTGAATCGTATTACCGTAGATCCAAGTAGACACATCAAGTCAAGTCAACGAGTCAGTACAGACTGAGAAATGTTGGGGTACCTGACCTCGTGCGGTCCGAAGGGACAGGTAGTGGTTGAGGGTCTCGAATGAGTTCGAGTACAGGTAGCTCAGCCACTACAGTAGGTCGGCAGAGTAGGATACAACAGGGGAAGAGGAGGACGGAAGTTAGAAAGGGTCGTAGTCCTTACTCAGTCGAGAAACGTCGTCCACCGGTTTCATAACCTCAAAGTCGAAATCGTAGTCAGGAAGGTTACTCATAAGTCCTGACTAAAGGAAAGCCTAACTGACAAACCTAGAGGAACGTCAGGTCCCTCTAGACACATCAACGTATACTGTTCTACAGGAAGAAAAAGTTCCGACCTATTATAAGACAACAGATATATATAGTGTAGAAATAGGTAACTACGTGACTACAGGTAAATGTAACAAAGGTGTAAAACCGATAATATGTATCAAGACGTTACTTACACCCTCGTGAGTCCAGAGAGATTCTAGAACTAAATTTAAGAAAACCTATTTATGGGTCATTACCTTAAGGACCTAGTATTCAAGATAAGAATTAAATGACTTCTTGGAGGTCTAACAAAAGATATTACCGACATGGTTAATTGTAAGAATGGTTATCACAAGTTCCCAAAGAAAAAGAGGTGTAGAACCAGTTGTACACATCAAAAAACAAACAAACAAACAAAAAATTCATTTCCGGTAGGATTCTCCACACTCCACTATACTATAGAATAAACCAAAACTAAACGTAAAGGGACTACTAATCAGTACCACTCGAAGAAAAGTGTCTGGACAACTGGTAAACATGTAGAAACCTCTTTACACAAAAAATTTCAGGAAACGGATAAATTTTTAAGTCAATAATAATAAAAACGGTAACTCAATATCCTCAAGGAATATATAATACCTATATTGAGAAATAGTCTACAACGAACGATTGTAAAGGAGACTATGGTATCCAACGTAAAAATGAGACAAAGGAAACGACACGTCTGCACAAAATCAAACTACATCGGAGAGTATAGACAAAAAATAAAACAACGGAGACCAAAACCACAGTACAGGTACTTTAGTTACGTTTGTGGTTACAATACTTCGAAAATGGAATACATCGGAAGATACTTAAAATATCAAAGTCCAGAAGACGGATTCAGAAATTAATTAAAACTCAACTAAAAACACATACTACAATCTACACAAGTCAAAGTAAGAAAACGCACACTTGTAGCAAAAGGGTCGTGATAAACAACTTTGAATAGTCTTGATTGTTTACTTAGCTCATTTCAGTGTCGTATATTTTAATTATATACTTTTAGTCAACGTAAAGATATGTAATTACTACTTGTTAGACTTTTACTTTAATTCTTTTGTCAGGGTGAATTTTTTCGTAACTTTTCTTATTTTACGGATCCTTATTTGAATTGGTTCCTCTACTTTCTACTTGACGACTATAGAAAATTTGTTTTGAACTGGACAAGAAAATCCTGATATATGCCAGTATCCATCTAATTAGATCATTTATTTAAGTTTGAATCAATATTTACCGAATGACTAAATAGGAGGGGTCTATGACTAATCCTCATAAAATTGGGTTTTCATACATTATTCCATTATGACCGACTCGACGGACGTCCACCTTATAAAATTTTATTTATAATTTTTTAACATTTGACGTTATGAACCAACAAGACAGATCATCTTTTGGTCGGAAAAAAACTCCTTATTGTAAACCTGTTTTAGTACATGTAATAACCCATATTTATGTTCATCAATAAGAACCTTTTAGAGAGACTTTAATAAATCACTCTTCTGTAGTAAAATCTAAAGGTGTGTAACGTGTACATGTTGACAAGTCACTCAGACCCTTTTACGTCAAACCCTCCTTCACGCTATTATTATTCCCTTACCTCGAAAAAACTAGTACGGGATCCACTCGACATATGTATAAGGTGAATTAGGAGAACGTCTGAGATACTCCATCTACAAGCAAGGTAAAACAATAACAAGACCAAATCAGTGATTCAGCACAGGTTGAGAAAACACTGGGGTACCTGACATCGGGTGGTCGGAGGAGACAGGTACTCTAAAGGGTCATTCGTATAACCTCAACCAACGGTAAAGGAGGAGGTCCCTTAGAAGGGCTGGATCCCTAGCGTGGGTACAGAGGACTTAGTCGTCCGCCTAAGACATGGTCTCGGCAGTCCCTTCGGGAACAGGGTAAAATGTCTACTCCTTTACTTTCGGGTCCCTTCATCGTGGGTTCAAGTGAGAATTACATTTTGGTCCTAAACTTCGACGTAGACGACCTTCGGAAAAAAGGAGAATGAGTAGTCCATCGGACGGTCCCTCAACCACCTCTCCTCCGACTACTCTAGACTTTGAACTGACCTGGGAACACTCAATATTCGACGGGACAGGTTCTTCCGAAGGACCCTCCCCGTTCAAACTTCTTTGAAGAATTATAGGGACTTGATCTTTTTAAATTCCCCAGTAGAGGTTTAAGTGTCGGTTTTTAGTCCAATTTCATCAACACTTTAATTAGACTACCCAACAAATTGACAGGGGTCCACATAGAACACAAGAAGTCCTAGTGACTTATCCCCACGAGGACCTTACCGAATTCTCCGTCCACCATCCAGAAGGTGTGGTAAAAGGAGACCTGTGACCCCTGTGCGATACGACCACTAGTAACTTTCCAGTTCAAATGCACGAAAGCATTTTTATCTTTATTAGTTTCGAACTATTTTTCTCGTAGGGAAGACAGGTTATCAAACACCAACAAACACCCCTTGAAACGACTCACGGAGGCTCTTCAAGACTTCACAGGTTTCTAGAAAAATAAAAAGGACCTACGTGGGAGTGACAGTAAATAAAAACGAAAGGACCCTTGTGGTCATGTGACTTAAGAGATCGAAAAGTCAAGTATTATGTAAATAATAATTGGTTTCGGGTCGGAATACGGAGTCGTACCGTTAATCACTCTCCGGAAAGAAAATTTTTTTAAATTTCCGATAATTTAAGTAAATCCCCTCTTGTCATATTTTCTGTACTCACGATTTGAAAAAAAAAAAAACGTTAACCGTACCTTAAGACAGTACACGGTTATAAACTAATATAATAGTAGACCTTAAAGCGACAACTAAATGAAAGACAATCCTGTTTTGAGGGAGATCGTCACAGGAGGTTTACCGAGAGAGGGGCTCCAATAGTAGGGTGCCACAGGGATGTCATGTCTGTTGAGTTGGGTACCACTGCTGAGTGTTTCTGAGTGCCTTGGAGGGCCCGGCGGCCACCGGGCTAAAGGTGCGACAGTCGGAGTCGTCTTGAGAGAGGACGAAACGGGGAAAGGGAAGGTGTCACCGGTCAATGTCAACTACTCGGAATTTGATACCCCCCGATCTTTCTGTAGGTCTCCGTAAAGGACAACCACCACACGACTAAGTCTTGTTCGCGTAGGGACCCCGCACCCAAAACCTTATGGGAGACTGGTTAAGAGAAAAAAAAAAAAAACAGGAATACTTTTGGAACGACCGAAGATCATGACGGTTAAGAGTGACCCCAGCGGGAATAACTTAGATTTAAGGTATCCATTGTTCGTCTATTATCTGCAAATAGGCTGGGGGAGGAGGGTAGGGAAAAACGTAGCGAAGGGGGAAATAAAGAAACTCGCTTCCTTCCTTTTTGTGTGAATCTAGGGGCTATGGTGTGGTCCTAGAAAACCCCCGTGGACCACCGGTTAGTCCTTTTGGACTAGGTGATCTTTCCCACCGACCGACGGCTAGCGTAAGTCTCGACCTCTTTAGTGCCGCACGATTGAAATAGGCGCCCTAAAGTCTTTCCCTCTCACACGAGGGCTCGTGTTTGTCCTTTCGGACTGTAGTGCCTCGCCGCCCCACCGCACCCCTCCTCAGACGCCGCGGGAGCGAGCGGCCGAGCGAGCGGCGCGAGGGAAACACCGGCTCAGCGCGCGTGGCCGCCGCCGCCCGCGCACAGACACGAGGCACGCGCCACCGGCGCGCCCCGGCCCCGAACCTCCGCGGCGCCGCCTCTGCGCGCCCCTAGCGCAAGCGGACCCTCGCCCCGCGTAGTACGGCGCAGGTGTGTGGCCTCTCTTTTGACTCTTACTTTAACGAAACCGTTCGATTTTACCATTGCTCTTGAGAAACGGAAGAGGGCTGCGACGAGACCACCCCTTAGAAGAGGGCGAAAGAGACCCGCCCAAAACCTGAGGGAGCCTCACTTGCCTCGGTAGGCTAGGGTCTGAAACCTCGAGTCTCGAAAGAGAGAGCCGAAAGAGGCGGAAGGAGAAACGCACAGAAGAGGGAAATTTGGTATGAATAAAAAGAGTCGTCAACGGAAACCACATAGACCCGACTACATACAGTCGTTTCTTTTTGAAAAGTCCGTTCTCCAGACACTCAGACCCACTTGGCGCCTCGCGGAGACTCAGGGTCGCCGAGAAATTTGTGTTTGAAGTTCAAATCCCTTTGGGTCCCCCAGCGACGTGCGTCGGCTACCCAACGAAAAAAAGACGTGAACGGTCCAATAAACTGCCTTTATTTTTGAAAAAGGGAGGGCGATTGAAAGACCCAAGGGTTTGTTATTCTCCTCTTTTTTCTGTACGCTTCGTAAAGCAAGGTTTCCTCGCTCGTGAGAATCGTAAAATTTGTGAAAAAAACACCGTCTCAAATTTTACGTCAAACGAGGTTCTTGCCTCGGTGAACATTTCTCTGTTTGAAAAAGACGGTCACTTAAGAAAAAGGAGAGTAAATTCCTCCTTTTCACTTGGTCCTGATTTGAAGTCAAAGGAATTCTTTCTTTTTTTCTGAAATTTTTCCATAAATTCTATCACTTCCTCGGATCCTTTTTATTGATTTACCTTTTCGAGACCCGAGAACTATCGTATCGTTTCCCGACCTCCCGGTTCTTTTAGAGTCATAAGGGAGATAGTGTCACACAGAATACAACGAGACTAACATTATAAATAAAACTTGTCGGGTAGAATACGGGACTCACGACAACATTCGTCGTTTCGTCGACCCTATCTAACCAATCGCCTCTCCCTTTTTTGTTTGTTTGTTTGTTGAAAAAGACAAAGAAACAGGACAGAGGACCGTCTCGAGCTAAGTCCTGACCCCACTTCTCCATCTCCTTCCTCGACAAATGGTACAGTGGGAGTTCTCTCAGGTCTAAGTTGTCCGACGGTTATTTCCTCGCTCTACCGAGCCCCACTCATTTCGACCCCTCTGACACTCGGAACCTGAACGTCCCGGAGAACGAGACACTTATAGTAATAATAAATCGTCTCCGTCCAAAAAAAAAAAAAAAAAGGAGGTAAAGAAGAGAAAACCGGAATTTTTCCTTTGACGGTTACTCGTTCACAAACGTGATCGGTATGCCCAGACAAAAACGTGAATAAGAAAAGGTTTCGCAGAGGGAATCCAAACAGTTATTAAGTCTTGGAGAATCTTTGTAGAACTCCATAAACCTTTCATCTTATCCCACCTCACCGTCTTTCATTGCATCTAATTGTCCTGGTCGTCTATCGTGGTTCAGTCTGTTCTCGGCAAAACGGGGCGACGGTAGGAAAAGAGAGCCAGAGGGGGCGAAAACTAGGACTGTCGGGAAGAGGGTGAGGACAAGGAAATGGTTCATGGGTCTTACGAGTCCCCGCGACTATGAGGTTTAGCCGGAGGATACCCCCTACCGCGTAAAGGGTGCCAATGTAGGAAATGTTCCATACATCACAGGTGGTGAAATACGCAGGACACGCACCTCCCTACCCCGAAACCTCTTTGTGACGAAGGTATTTGTTGTAGGGGGTGGAGGGAGACGACTCTAAAATTTCGTAACCCACTCTAGTACACTCAATAAGTAATAGACGAATTACCTATTCGTCTAAGTAATAGACTAATTAAGTAATAGACTAATTACCTAGGAAGTCGTATAGGGTTGATTTCCCCGACACCCTTCGGACCCGTCTGTAGTAGTACACCTTCTTGCTTCCTCAAGAAGTAGACCTCCATCTTCCTTAGGAGGCTCTTGTCACTCCACTGTCTCTCGGAACTCTTTCTTCTATCGACATTCGCTTGTCTCTCCTGCCTCACACCAAAGGGGCCCGGAATAAGACCGACATGAGTCCGGAGTGTCGACCACCCGAACTCTTGTCACTTCTAATACGTGGCCGTAGGTTAGAGATGACCGAAACCTAAAGTCTTTTAGGTAAAAAAAAAAAAAACTTAAACTAGTTGTCAGTTTCCAGTCCACGCTTTCTCCTGTCCTTTGTTTTGACGGGTCCCGAAATTCTGGTCTCCGTCGTACACTGAACATTAAGGACCTCAAATTCCGTCCTACCGGTCGTCGTTACTAAAGGAGAAGGCACCCAGAGGACCCGACGACTGTGTCCGTAAGTAACGAAACCCGAAGGGGTCGACGAAGTTCAGTCCGACGCATAAACCCCAACTTCATGGTGGGAGATCCCGTCAGTCAACAATCCACGTAAACGTCTATACCGGATCTTTCCATCCTCGAAAAGGAAACTTTCGGACTCCAAATGTGAATAATTCGTCCATGGAATGAGCCTTATACTAAAACCTTAATTAATCCACGTAGTGGTCGTTTGGACTATCCTTTTTGTCTTGATCTCAAGACTGTTCAGTAGTGAAATAAAAACCACCAACCAACGCACATAACGTAAAATAAATTTATGCCATAACTACACCAAACCGGGCTCATAAAGTTTTACTAAGTGTTCGAAGACTTCGTCGACGGAAGCTTTCCCAGTAATGTAAAAGACTACGGTCCAACAAGGAGAGAAATATTACTCCGACTACAACGAACCTACTGTCTAAATCAAAAACCGGTTTGTGTTATCGGCACTTACTCATTCAGTGCCCTTTTACCTGTCCAATTGAGACATCCAGGGTTTGTGTTGCTCCATACCAAGTAAATCTACAGGGGTCAATAAACCATTAAGAGTGACTGGTAACACGAGTGCCCTGAGGAGAAGAGAGACGGGAGAGGGTCTCAGGAGTGTAAACACGTGTCAAGTCTCAACCAAGTAGGACCTAAATCGTCATCTCGATTTTGTGGTTCTCCCTTTATACACTTTTCTAACGAAGATCAACTACCTCCTTAAACAGGGGAGGAGGGTAAAGTTGTTTCATACTAAACGACACTAGTGGGGACCACGAGTCCTTGGTCAAGATCCTTGGGAGGGTGGGGTTAGGGGGAACAAAAGAACAGAAGCCACAGGACAACCCTTCGTGACAAAAACAGGAACCTTTAAGGTCCGAATTAATTTACACTGAGTTGGTTAACTCGGTATCGTTAATGTTTCGAAAAGAGAAATCCGGACACGTACCGAAGAGATATGAACAAAAAGGTCAGTGGGAAAGTCTTAAGAAGTCTCGTTGGTCAAAATAAATAACTGAATAATAACTGGATATCGACTACACGTGATGCAACAATCACCAGGGTATACGATGTACTACTAAACTGTAAACGTGTGTAAATACTTTACTAGTGGTACTATTAGGATCATTCGTAAACAGGGGTATGTTTCAGTGACGCTACAATAGCTGGCATAAGGAGTACAGCTTCGTGGACCCAAATATCACTTGGTCTCTACCTCTACTCCACTCGAATACAGTTTTATACTGTTACCAAGTACTCCT
The DNA here is from genome assembly GCA_006410555.1 of Capra ibex. Classification (NCBI taxonomy): domain Eukaryota; kingdom Metazoa; phylum Chordata; class Mammalia; order Artiodactyla; family Bovidae; genus Capra; species Capra ibex. Next base: position 3,780,760 of record SJYO01010634.1, read on the forward strand.
TTCCACCTCAACACTAATAGAGAAAGGTGTACTCCTTTGATTTCAGGGCTCTTCAATTTAACGAACGGCCCCAGTGTGTCGATCCTTCACCATCTCCGACCTAAACTTGGGTTTACAAATCAAGGAACGATAACCCCCGACGAAACCTGGACTTCCGACGAAGGCATCATCACCTTCTTCCGTAACTGAATCCTCTTGTTGCTACGAATAGTATATGAAAAGGGGATGCATAATGGACCACGTTCTGAGTTCTGTATGCCGAAAGAAAAGAAATGCGAAACTCACTATTGAACTCTATGAACAACACTTCTACACAAAGAACAACTATTCGAGAAGTAGAACCTACACATTTCACACCCCGTGGTTTCTGCACGCTCGAATACATCGTGGACTCCCACCCATGCTGCGAGTAATGTCCAGACATTCCGATTAATCCTTTCTGATTCACTGACTCACCCGAAGAGTCCTTAGACGGACAGTTACATCCTCTGCGCCCAAACTAGGGATCAGGTCCTTCTAGGGGACCTCTTCCTTTACCGTCGGGTGAGGTTATAAGAACCGACCCTTTAGGGTACATCTCGGACCGTCCGATGTCAGGTGTCCCAGGGATTTCTCCGATGTCGGGTACCCCAGGGTTTTTTCAGTCTCTGCTGAATCGTAGACATGTTGTTGTTTCACTGACTCATACTAAAAACATCAAAGATCATGAGACTAGTGTTTTGTCTTAATTCTAGGTTAAACCCTTCTTATTGTTTTTTTAATGTGTAGGAATCTACACTTCATAATATGTTAGGTTTTGCAACTCCTGTAAGAAACAAAACAAACACTTTAAAACACAAGTCAACTAGAAAACTTCATTGTGGGAGACAGAAGTCAACATTCATATGTCAGTCGATACCGGGTCCGACCTAAATCACATGTACGTCGACGTTGAAGCGAGTGACTGTCACTTCAATACGACCCGTTGAAACTTTTTGGTTTATAATAACTTTATGACTGAGTTAAAAGAGAAATGTTATTGTAGAATCGGACTCTATTAAAATGGGTCGATATTGGGAGTTTCTTTTTACCAAGACTAATACAGTCTCTTAGTATTTTAGAGTCCCGACCTTCTCTGTAATTTTTATTGCATAGGTTGACAAGCTAATTCGAACATCTTCTTAAAGGTCATTAAAAACCTTCTCGTTTACCACTTTTCAACAATAAGATGAAACCAGAGTCGCAGCACCAGTATGTAACTGTTACCTTACATCTTTGCTGAATCCTTTTATAGTCATAAGAGACCTTCGTCCTTTGCAGGGTAAAATCCTCCTGATAAGTTTACCTGTCTCCTTTCCCTTGGGTGACAATCCCCTTCCCGAAGACACAGGTCTCGGATAAAACGACAGAAGTCTGATACTGTCTGTCCGAGTCCCAGGTATCTTTAGACAGTTTGGGTTCCAATAGAGTCTCACGCCTCTAAACAAACTGTCCGTCCTGACCTTCTCACGCCAGTGGAGACGTTCCAGACACCCCTCACCTTACCAGTCGTCTGTCAGTGTACCGAAAAGAGCCAAGACCCGAAGACATCGGGCACACACCCCGGGGTCACGGAGGGACGTGAAACAGGGTACAAATAGTGCGATAGAGGGTGTCTCCGGGAACAACCCAACTTAACTTTATAAACTATCGACCCTCCTACCATTTCTATTACTTTACCCTGTCCTCCTTTGTCTTACGGAAATCTTCATTCTCCTTGATCTTGAGACAAGACCAAGGAGCACCCCGCACACTCACGTCACCCTTCCATTCGTGCTCAGTCAGACCCACCTCTGCGAGTGGGGTTGAACTCAGCTGACAACCCTGACTCAGACGGACCACAAAGGTTCAGGGACGACAGGTATCACGGAAATTTACCGCATGTCAAGAAACTTAAAAGTCGAGGGAAGTGAAGACCCTTCGAAGAGACTGGAGGGACCGGACCTCCTCCATGGGGAAGACGGACAAGGTCTTCGTAAGAAATAGAGAGACAGTACATAAGTGGAGGGAGACGACATCGATAAACAAACATAAAGAGTAATCTGAGATTCGGGGCACTTCACCCCTGACACCGGTAGATCAACTGTCTTTGAGTCATAAACAACTTACTTACCTAGTTCGAAGTACGGAAGACCCCTCCGTCTATAATAGAACTATTTACACTTCCATACCAACGAGGACTGAGATTTGGTTTAATCGTACTTCTACAATCGAATATTTCTTCTTCCCACGTACCCTCACTCTTTTTGATTAATCGATACTAATGTCGACAGAATGTAGGAAAGATATTGTTTCCGTCCCGGGTTTGTTTCCATCACTAATAAGTAAAATTGTTGTTGTTGTCTTTTTTAGTACCGTCACTTAATTGAACGGAATTTTTCGGGTCTCCAGGTTAACAAAACTCACAACTCCTTTCTTTCCGCTATGTATTCAATCTTTCACAACCGCTTACAATGGTAGGGTACACCAGACACACCAACCTCCCGAGTCCTCGTCCCAAAATCTTAAAAATCCTCTACTCGGAATCTCTCCGGGAGTCAAATATCAAACAGTAGGAACAAAAGTAGATCCTTTTGTCCGGGAACCCAACAGAATAAGACCATATAGTCTTACAAATTAAATTCGAAATCTTTCATTTAAGGTTTTAAATCGTTGGTAGACATTTTCTTGGTTGACCATAAAAAGTAAAACTGGTACCCTTGTACAAAGATTTTATTAGGTTATAATACCGTACACCGGAGGTGGGTAGTCCTTCTATACCATTTAAAGTCAACGGACTCGATAACAACAATGGAACTCAGGAAAATGACGAAACTCTTAGAAGACCCCAGACACATTCCTTATAAATCGTGCATTCTGTTCTTATAGGTAAAGTCAAGTCGTTAAGATCCCTGTGAGTCAGTTGAAGTTCTATGTACAGACAGGGGTTGTTTATGCATTGTCACATTAGTACTCCGGGTAATTGAGGAACACGAATGTCATATGCACACCCGAGTCAACACAGGCTGAGAAACACTGGGGAACCTGGTATCGGGTGGTCCGAGGAGACACGTATCCTAATAGGACCATTCTTATGACCTCACCCAACGGTAAAGGAGGAGGTCTCCTAGAAGGACTGGGTCCCTACTTGGACGCAGAGGAGGCAGACGACATAACCGTCCGTCTAAGAGCTGGTGACTCGGTGGACCCTTCGGGGTATCATATACACGACAATTTAATTATAATATTTGTATAAAGTAAGAATAAAGACAGTTTAAAATTTCTTTTTTAAGGACCCCAAAATTTAAATTGTGCCTTTCTTCTCATTATTTCAGTCATGGGACGGAAAGGGGAAATCGAGAATCGAACCTAAGAGGCGACGGGGTAGGGTGAATAAAACCAAAGGAAACAGGTGCCGTACGTATAGGAACATACATAGGGGAAAGATGCATTAGTCTTAGGACATCACTGACTGGAGATGTGTAAAACGTGATTTTATACGTCATTATCCGATTTTATTCATTTTACAAATTTAAAGAGGGGTTTATCTGAAAAATGTCCTTTCTTTTTTTTTTCTACAGACACTTGTCTCGTTCCGTTTATGACCACTGTACCCCCTTCTATCCCTCATCGAAACAAAGTACTCTCTGTGAGTCGTCCGAGCACACACCCAACGACTACTCGCACCGACAGGGGTGTCTCAACTAGACCTTAGACCTCAGACCCGTCAAAGACCCAACAAACGATCACTTGGTGGGTGACACTTGAGGGAGCGACGACAACGACGACACGTGAAGACAGTAGACGTAACCTCAGACGATTGGGGAAAGTATCCTAGGTAACTAAGTGGTTGTCGGATGAAATACGGTCTGTGGTACAATTTGGAACCCTTAAGTTTCACTATGTTCCGTGTGGGGAATAAGAAGTTCTCTAAAGTCCATCATCCCCTCTGTCTTTGTATTCGATTGATGGTACATAACACCAGTCACACTGGTCACGACACACTCTGTAGACGTGACCCACAATCCCCTCGGCTCTTCCCACCACACATATAGTCCACCCACACCCGTGAGGACCTTCCGACGTGCCTTCTTCCCAGGAAAACACCACTCAACTACCTACCAATCCTCAATCCACTCCTACACCCCCCGTGACCTTCGTCCGTCAGGTCGGCCTCTTGTGTCACACCCTCTTTCACACCCCCGGTCTCTACTCTCGGGGAACACTCCGAGTGGGACCCCTTCTCCCTCCCCATGGACCCGCCCGTCACTACCCTTTCCTGGGGTCTCTCGTCCCGACCTCGGTCCCAGACACGACTCGACACCTTAAACGAACCAGGACTCGTGACCCAACAGTAGTGACTTCCCGAAAGCCGTCTCACGGACCCAGTATAAATGTAAAATCTCTCTACTGACTGTCGACTCCCCACCTACGGTCCCCTTCCTCGGTCTGATCCCTTCCTCCGACTTCACCAGTACTTGACTCCTTTTTCTATTCCTGGACCTACTTTGACCCCGTCACCTCGTTTCTCCCACCCCTCACATCCCTCCTGACTACAACTTCGACTTTGAGGTTATGAAACCGGTGGACCACGCTTCTCGACTGAGTATACTTTTCTGGGACTACGACCCTTTCTAACTTCTGTCCTCCTCTTCCCCTGCTGTCTCCTACTCTACCAATCTACCGTAGTGGCTGAGTTATCTGTACTCAAAAACTCATTTGAGGCCTTCAACCACTCCCTGTCCCTCCGGACCGCACGACGCCAGGTACCCCAGCGTTTTCAGCCTGTGCTGACTCTCTGACTTGACTTGACGTCACATCCCTCTCACCACCCACATCCCCGACTGCTCCCTTCCGGACCGTCCGCACCTAGAATCGGTGGACCCCAAGTCTCTCGTCCAGTCTTCGGAAGACCGAAAGATCCCAGTCGTCGTGGGAGAAGAGTAACCTACTTTACAGGACCCCTGAAGTTCCGTCCGAACGAGGTACATTTGTGATCGGTTACAGGACAGTCGTGCGGGGTTTCTGGTCTGGGTCCTCACGGACGACGCAGGACAGGTCTCTGCGTCAGAGCCTAGACCNCCCCCCCCCCCCCCCCCGTCGTCCGTGACGAACAAAGAGTCTAAAGTCTCAAGAAACTTCTCGAACACCAAAGACACACACACACACACAAAAAGAAAGAGGAAGATTTCAGAAGACAAAGGAATGTTTGATTTGTCTAACTTAGACATCCGGTGTCTCTCTCTTATTTATACCTTGGGTGTCCTGATACTAATGTCTCAACATAAAATCTGTTGCCGTCAATTTCAATATTAACACAACAATCTCTGTGTTCTTTAAAATACCAATCCACAAGACCAGAGAAAGAAAGAGGGACCAGCTACAGAAATTTGAGAAAGATAAATAAGACCGACAACCGTACTGGCGAGAGTCTCCGAGTCAGACTGACGACTGAGATGAGTATGTTTTCTTCTTTAAACCATTCTAGCTTACGAAGGAAAACCCCGAAGGGACCACCGAGTCTGACATTTCCTAGACGGACATTACGTCCGTTGGACCCAAACTAGGGACCCATTCTTTCTAGGGGACCGCTTCCTTTACCGTTGGGTGAGGTCATAAGAACGGATCCTTTAGGGTACCTGTCTCCTCGGACTACCCGATGTCAGGTACCCCAGTGTTTTCTCAACCTGTGCTGACTCGCTGATTTATCACGAAGGAATCAAACGGTGGATGGTGTCAGGGTTAGAAAGAGAGAATATGTGTGTGTGTCTGTGCGTATGTGGCATTTAACTTTGCAGAAAACCACCACATAAAAAAATCCTAAACCACGTAGAAAGATTACAGTAAAGTATTGGAGATATATTGACTAGTTTCGGATTGAAACAGGAGAAAACGAACCAAAGAGAACACAATAATAACCCTAGCTAATTCAAAGAAGATAAATCCTTGACAGAAGTCAAAATTTTCCCATATTTACTTTCCTCCTTCCTTATTCCATCCTTTTCTAATGTAATCCGCCTTCTGTGGAGGAACCTAGTTTAGGGCAATCAGAACACGTCTCTCTCTCTCTCCGTACAGAAGATGACGACTAGGAAACCCGAATTGTGACACCTTCATGGACGCGGAAAAGTGGCTACACCGACACAGGACACAAAGTTACTTACCCCAAAAACGCACCGAACCAAGGAGTCTCGGTAGAAATATAGTACGGCACACGCTGACTGAAGACTCCTATTACTACCACCACCAACCCTCACCCGACCACACAACAACCACCGAGACATAAAGGAAGGTGGGAGTGTCTTAGTAATGGGATGTAAAAGATCTCAAATTAACGAACATGGTAGACACCAGGTAAGTAAACTTAAGTAAAGGTGTGTCAATTAGAGTAGGGTACAAGTGAGGAGGTCTGTCAGAAACAAACAAACGAGAAAAGTCGTTCCTTAACTCGCTAAATTGAAAAGAGGGAAACAAAGTAAAGGACGACTAAAATTATGGGTAGGAGTCGGAAATATTTTCGTTTCGGTTCCGACCCAGGAAGGTCGAAGTAGCAAGATTGCTGTTAAACTTCCGGTGTCTGTTTGGCAAAGACGATTTTCATCTTACAGAGACCAGTCATTTCGGTAGTCGACTCCGAGAACCGTCGAGAGAACCATCGTTGACAAGAAATCAGTCTACGACAAGAAGACGGGCACTGAAGACAGTGACGACCACTGTCTCGATCTCTAGACACCTGCTAAAGATTGTTTTCACGTACATTACCTACATCCATTTTTGTCAACTTTGATCTAAACTGTAACCGACTTTTACTTTACGAAGTATCAGGACCGAGAAGATTAATTTCAACGTCAGGAACTTTAAGAAATACCTCTATTGCCTAGGAGGGTTTATCCCTTAAGTCCTTTAGCCTTCGTAAACCAATCAAACACTTCGTATCCTTTTGTAAACGACAGAAGGTAGGTTTATAACTGAGGAGGATTACTGTGTTGTGTCACTCGGATAGACAAAATGTGTGCTGAATTGGTCCTTACTTGTCCCGGGTCTCGGTAGTCCAGGACCGACCCCTTAGGCAAGTCCCAAGAAAGTGGGACCGAACCTCGGAAACGTCCTGTGCCGTGGAGGATGAACGAGAAAGAAACGTCCCAAAAAGAAAGGTCGTCCCCGCGGTCAACTCCCTCCATTGAGTACGGGACCAGTACTCAGACACGAAACCGCGGTCTGTCTGAACTTAGGTCTCGACCGGAGAAGGACACACACCGTTACACTCGAACTCGAGACTTCAATGAAGAGAGTCGGGTTCAAGAAACGGACCTTTCCCTCCTTCAATCGTCAGGGGAGACCTGTCTTAATGGCACTCCTCCCTCAACACATCCACTCCACGAACCGGGACTCGGATCCCGTACCAGACGGGAAGGAGTGACACCCATCACTCCGAGGGTGCTCCTGGGGTGACAGACCCTCGGGAAAACTTTTGGGGTGGTACCTTGGCACATCTCCACACCCAGGGGGACTACGAACGACGACATATCTTTAGTCTGGCGAACTGACTCTGTGCCAGAATCTCTACGAGACACAGGGACTGTAGGGAAAGAGTAAAACGTGTAGACCCTCCTTCCCGACACCGTCCCAAATCATTAGGAACAAATAATCTTCATCATACGTAGTAACACAAAAGAGACGGACCGACGGACATGCCACTTTCCGCTAATACCGGACCCGAGGTCATAAAACGTAAAGTCTAAGGAAGTCAAAAGGAGACATCAATTAAACAGTCACAAGACTAAAAAATACGAAATTTGTATAAAACACTGAATTGTTACCCGATATAAGACAGAAGACGTAAACGACAAAGACGGACTTTTCACCCTTCCATCCTTTACTAAAAAATGGTTCGTTTTTTTAACGAACCATTTGTACGATTAGTAAGAAATAACCTGTATTACACCTTACACTCATTCAACACGAACGTGTTTAACCTTATTTCTGATTTAAAGAGTAACCCGGTGTACAACACTTCAATCGATCACGTCATGACCTCGGGGTTTGACCCCTACTTGATTTAAAGAGGACTCCAACACTGAAAATCTTACAGTGTACTGGTATATTTAGCAGTGAAAGGACTAGACACTTTGCCTTTATGAGGAAGACGGGAACCCAAAACACTCCTAGTATACTCAATTACGTATATACGATTCAGTGAAGTCAACACAGACTGAGAAATACTGGGACACCTGATATCGGACGGTCCAAGGAGACAGGTACCCTAAGAGGTCCGTTCTTATGACCTCACCCAACGGAACGGGAGAAGGTCTCCCAGAAGGGTTGGCTCCTTGACTTGGATGTAGAGAATACGGAGGACGTAACCGTCCGCCCAAGAAATAGTGACCACGGTGGACCCTTCGGGTCACATATATTTTCATGAAAATTTATACATTTACTAATATGTTTATGTTCCTATAAGAATAACAATTAAGTCCGACAAATAAAAAAAGGGACAGAAGTAGTGGATTTACGCATTGTCCGCATACCAGACACCGGAAAGAAGGGAGTAGGGTCTCCCTTAGAAAAGACGTAAAAGGGGGAGGGTAAACGACTATTGGATTACTATAGAAATACAAATCGTTCATCATCACAAAGGAGAGGGTGTTGGTAACAAGGACGACCATGACCATAAGATCCACGAAAGTTTCACGTCTGTTCCGAAGAGAGTTGTCTAACCTGCACCTTTGTTTATGGGGTCTGAGTGTTCTAAGACCGGTTTACGTCATTTATAGGACGTGTACTTTTGGATGAAAGAGAAAGAAAAGAATAAAAGAGAGATCATCCTAAAACAAAACTCCATCACCGACAACGAAAAGAGAGAGAGAGAGAGAGACCCTATGAAAATTAAACAACGTCTCTTCCTGTCATTTCAATTATGTGGTTCCTTACCTTTCACGAACGTCGGAAAGTCTCGACGACCTTTCAGTTGTGAACGAAACTCCGGTTTAGGACTACACCCTGAACTTGAGTACTGGATTATTACGGTCTCCGCTTTACAACGGTTGGTCGGGTGCGTCTGAGAGTATTCTACGCCTGTAAATTTTATGAAGGAAACTCATCAGGGCAACAACGGAAGACCCAAGAGCAGAGAGAAAATCGGAAAAGAACGCCGTAAGGACCGAAGGGACAATCCTTATGTTAAAATCAAAAATCTAGATAAAAAAAAGAGTGACAGAAAGGTAAACGAAAACTGTCAGAGAAGGAAGAACGAAAGGTAAAGAGGACCCACTCAAGGAACAAAACAAGGACAAGGAAGGACAGGAAGGAGACCTGATTTTTATCAGAGGTTCCAGGGACCGAACAACGGGTGTTTGAACTGGAAGGACGATAAGTAGATCCCAGGAGGCACTCATAGAATTCTAGGAAATGATACGAGAGTTCTATTAGTCTGAGGACGTAGGTAAGAGACAACAAATGCGGAGAAGAGTCGACTGAATACCCCGATTGACTGGGAACAGGGGTCCCGACATTGACTTTTGATTTAGAGAACATGTTTCTACGACTTATTCGCTAAACGAGTGCAATTTCACAATGACTGTCTGTGACTTAAGAGAGACGTACACGACTGAGACACCCACCATGTCTTCTTCCGTAGAGTGTGTCACTAAGCTCCACGAACACATTGTAGGCAGAGACGCCTCGTCACCACAGTGCTGGACGACTCGGGTCCTTGGTCGCAAAAGTAGGTAGTACGACGAACACCTATGGGGGTCCCCCTGGACGACGGTGAACTGAGGGTGTCTTCACAAAGAGTCCCTCGATTTCAACCAATTTCGCAAAGAAGCACTTGTAAGAAACCAGTCTTAACTTTCTAATACTATAAGAAATGTTTCTCACTGAAAGACAGGTCACAACTGGATCTGTTAGGTGTTTACTCACACAGACGAGATCCCTATTTCCGAACATTTTGAAATCTACTGACCCGACTTTTCACGACTAGCGCCGTCGAGGCTAGAGTCGTGGGTCGGGATTGGACTTGAGGGACAAAACGATTCTCAATCTCGTCGTCCCGCGCACTATGAAAAGACACACCGTCTACTTCCGAATTTTCCAAAGAAAGGTAGACAGACAGGGCGGTTGAGGGATGCACCCAATACAGTGGTACTTTTCTTGATCGGGATGAAAAATAACTCTTGTGTCTCGACATCTAAAGTAGTGGGCACCACCCCAGGTGCGAATATACGTCGCGACAGAAGGAGGACTGGGACGACTACGGTGACACAGTCGGACGTCACGAAAAGACAAGTCTTACTGGTTATTTGCTGAATAGAAAGTTCAGGGTCGAGTCTACGGTAGACATGAGAAGATGAAAGAGGGAGAAGACCTTATTAATAGGAAAATAGACTCAGAAAAATCGTGAAATGCTTTTCGAGTTAATGTCGTGAATAGTGTGACATAGAAAAAAAAAAAAAAGTTTACAAAAAGAAATGGGACAAGTAAACTCATGAAGTTCCCGTCTCTCACCCTGGTATAAATTAAAAAAAAGTATAAATTAATTAGTAGTATAAGGGTAGTGTCCCTTGGTACAGGTACGGTGTCAGTCATGGTGAATCATTCGTAGAATGTTCAACAAACTGGATTTGAGATTATTTTGTACACAGAAGCACTAGAAAAAAAACCGGTAAACTATTCCTACATTTAGAGTAAGAAACTTAGTTTTTCCTTTTATAACTTATCCATTCGATCTAGACTAAATACAAAATATGAAGTTGCTTACTGTGTTCTTTTTTTCTTGTTACGACTAAAACGGAATAAAAACAGTGGTAACGAAGAAGAGTATAAAGTACCAGAATACTTTAACTAACTTGATAATACCTCTTGAGAGCTCCATCTTACTGTACCATAAATTTCAATTGGGTGTTCCCGAAGGGACCATCGAGTCTACCATTTCTTTGACGGACGTCACGTCCTCTGGACCCAAACTAGGGACCCAGCCCTTCTAGGGGACCTCTTTCCTTACCGATAGGTGAGGTAACAAGAACGGACCTCTTAAGGTCCCTGTTTCTGTCTGTCTGTGTGTATCTGTGTGTGTGTGTGTGTCTGTGTGTGTGTCTGTGTGTGTCTGTGTGGGTGGGTGGGTGGGTGGGTGGGTGTCCGAAGAACCACTGCATATCCAAACTCAGTACCCAGTACCTATTTGGAGACCCTTGGGTCAAGACGAAACCTAAGATTTCAATAAAATGAATGTAATATAAAAATGAATGTTATATAAAAGGGTACAAAATAAATTAGAGAATAGACTCCCGACGTTAAAAAAACTTCGAACATAATCGGACTATAGTTTGGTGAAACCGAAACGAGGCATCTCGTGTAAAAAACATTTCCCTAGACTGTGGGAGGTACGAGTATCCGTGATCCCAATGTGTCCATTACTATTTCGACGAAGAGACTCTAAAACCCCCGTCCGAACAATACACACCGTGAAAGATCCCACACACAGAGAATGGTCTTAAGTAACTGTTCTTCCCTAAATTTTCATTCACTGCATTTAATATGAAGTAACATATCGCACTATCACAGACTTCTGAAAAGTCAAAAGTAATCATTTTGAGTCGAGAGACGAGAGTGGGTTCAAAGGAGACGAGACACCAGAATCTAAGAATTGAGAATTGCAAAGATGAAGTCCGTTTCGCATTTCGGATAGGACCCTCAAAAGTCCTCAGGTCGACAACAATTCACAAAGGGAAACCCGGTAAGGTCACGTCGACCGAGACGGTGCGAGTCCAAAAGACCGACGAGGACCAGGAAGAACGGAAAATATGTTCGTCCAATAGGAATGGAAACAGAAAAATTATCCCTAAGTCACCGGACATACAAACGAAACCTCGTCTTATTTCTTGGAAAAATTTCGTTATAATAAGAACTTTCTCACTAAGGTGTTGTACTAGGTATAATAAAAATGTTCTTCTCTTTTTTTTTTCTAGTGGGTATTTAAAATGCCGTCATTGGGTCAGAAATTTGAAAGTGAAAAACAGAAGATCAGAAGTCAAGTATCCGTGTGTCAAGTTGTATCAACGTCAGTATGATAAATAAGTCGAAAAAATTAGTCGTTCTAAAAAAAAAAAAAAAGTCTTGTCTAAGAGATTTTCAATGAAAGACCAAACTTAGAATGCACTGTAAACACGATAAAGCCTACAGTGTCTGTTTTCTTACGTAAACCTGAAACTCCTCAAAGTCTCACTATACCGAATAATGACCACTTACTCGGCGGACTGACAAGAAGGAACACTTTAGAGGGTAGACAATAGTCTCGAAGGTGCGCCTCGGGCACTTGTGTCACACTCTACTCCTACGCGCTCGTAGAGATGGCACTCCAAGTCGTCCACACCCACCGAGGGGAGGAAAGACGATGTCCCGTGGTAGCACCCAGGACGACGGGACCCCCCCGCACACACCGTGGTCTTGAGAGTCCCGTAGGGACAAGTCACACCATCGACGATCGGAGTCCACGGACATGGCAGGTACCTCAAAAGGTCCGGTCTTATGACCTCACCCATCGGAAAGGGAAGAGGTCCCCTAGAAGGGTTGGGTCCCTAACTTGGGTCCAGAGGACGTAACGTCCGTCTAAGAAATCGTCGACTCGGTGGTCCCTTCAGGTTCTTATGACCTCACCCATCGGAAAGGGAAGAGGTTCCCTAGAAGGGTTGGGTCCTTAACTTGGGTCCAGAGGACGTAACGTCCACCTAAGAAATGGTCGACTCGGTGGTCTCTTCGGGGGACACGGACACCTCGTGCACCTTACACTGATCAGACTCGACAAGAGACGGACGTTTCAGGTGTAGTATAAAGTAAACTACTTGTATGACATTTTCTTGAATCAGTAAAAGATATCGCCAGTATACAACTTTACTATCATAAAACTACATTACCCAATATATTATATATGACATTTTTACTTAAAGTGGACAAAGATAAATGAAAAAAAAATTACACCGATGATCGTTGAAATCTTGATATTTAACACCGACCGTGACAGAAAGACAACCTGTCACAAAAAGAACCCGGAACGCAAAGTCTTACGTCCCACATCAAATACTCACAAGACGTCAGTCAAATCACCCAGTTTTTTAGTCATAAGATTTTACTCTTGTCTTACTGTATTTTTATAATCTTACCGTAACGACACTTTCAACAAAATTTATACATACACATCCATGACTCAGTACGCATTCCCATAGAAAGGAAAAATGAAACTTAGCACCGATTTTTGAAACTTCGAGTAACAGGATCACCCCAGGTCGAATTTATATCACACAGTGGTCCTCCGAACCGGACGGAACATTCTCCCGTCCAACGTTACTCGTTGTGGTATACCCAAAATCCAGACCAACCACCGTCGAGAAGGTCTTGTTAGGTTCCTTTCGTCTGGGTCGTCCTCCACCTGGACTCGCACCCACGTGGAGTCCCCTGGGGGTCTCACTTCCCACTCGATTCTTACTAAGGTCAAGACAGCCGCCCGCAGACCTGGACACAAGATTCGTGATTGTACAGGGACCTCGGGGCCTCACTGAAAGTAGACTACTTAACAAAGAATTTCTACAGAAGTCTTAAACGGAGTACCCACCTCAATGAAAGATTCTTCGTCCCACTAAAGAATTCCTGGAACCTCGGTCCGACCCAATCTGTTCCCTAGAGAAACTGGAAATCTAGGAGGTGGGTGGCACAGGACAACTTTAGTCTTCTCCGACATGAGAGGACATCGGAGTGTGGTAGGAGAAGGGAGAAGTGTCTCTCTTCAGTACACGAATATCATACGTTCTACGTGTCAGTGGCCCTGACACAGAACCCGACCCAAGATTTATTTCCTGTGAATTTCGGTGTCCCTGTCCTCCCTCTTTTCCGAGGTTTTTACTTCAAATACCCTAACGAACCCGGAACACAAATAAGACTGTCAACATTTTTAAGAAACCCCGACTGGGTAAAAAGGAAAGAATTAATTTTTTTTTTTTTAAACCGTCCGTTCTCCTTCTTTACATTTTGTACACTGATTATGAAGTCGAAAAAGAGGACCTCGGTCTAAGAAATTTTAATATGGAATCTATACGAACTACAAAACTTTTGCTAACGGGTGTTTTCGGTGGTTTGTAAACAAAGACTTTGAACATCCGAATCTACCGTAAGTAAAAGTCATTTCTCAGGTTTTCGTGTTATAAATCCTCAATGACTTGACTTTAGAAACCTCTAAAGCGAGACCACTTAGTCTAATGGGGTCCTTGACCGTCTCCCGGTCCGTCGGAAAGCGGAGAACGAACTCATAAAGGTCGGGACAACCATCAATGGGTCTCAGACACTCCCTCAATCTGATTTGCTGGAGGTTCTAGGGAACATCTACCTTTCATGACACTAGCGTCACTCCACTGCATGACTTAACCGTTCGTCCTCGACACACATACACCTGGAGAATAAGACATCGGTAGTGTTTATCAAGTAGGAAAGTAGGGAAGTGAACGAGTAAGTTTGAACTCGGGGTTGATACACGGACCATAACAAGAACCAGAGAGATCCTTCGAGTACCTTAAAAGCTCGTGAACAGTGTCATCTAAACTTCCAGAGACTTCAAGTCAAGGTTAGAGAGTACAATAAAGGACACAGAGTAGAAATGTGTGTGGTGTGAATTGAAGTGATCCGATGTAAGGAAAGGATCCCGGAATGGGGGCATGGGGGTGGAGGTTGGAGTGACAACCGAGATAGACTTTACGGGAGAAAAAGGGATTAGAGGTCACGTTTAGGGTCGGTAGCGAGTCTAAGGTTGAGTGTACGGTAAGGAAGGCGCTTAGGTGAAACCAAAGGGGTCCTCACCATTCAATAGGAAAGGACTCAAGACATCGTGAAACATGACTAGAACACTATGGTGTACATTAGTATAGTCCAACTTGTCATACTCTTTTGGGATAATCAGTCAATTTTTACCAACTTATAACGGTACATTTTACCGTTAATATACCAAGATTATAATCCTCACAAGTGAATACCTTGAATTTAATCCAGAGAAATGTGTACATGATATGAGTACTAAGTACAAATCGATCCTAAGGAACCAGAAGAATAAAAAACATCATAATTTGATTTAGTGCAAACTGAACATGAACCTCTCCTCTAAAAAATTTGGCAAAATTTAATTAACTAATGGAATAGTCAAAACCAACGTGACCCAGAAACAACGACGTGAGTACGAAAAGACGATCAACGGAACGCACCCCCGACGAGAAGCTAAATCACGCTCCCGAAGAAAGACACCACCGAAGAGGACAACGTCTCGTACCCGAGACCCCGAGCCCGAAGTCATAAACACAGAGCTCTCGAAAGCCCACACCCGAGTCACCAACACCGTGTGCCCGAATCAACATGGCACCGTACACCCTAGAAGGGCCTGGTCACTAGCTTGGACACAGGGGAAGCAACCGTCCACCTAAGAATTGGTGACCTAGTGGGCCCTTCAGGGTTCTCAACTAAAATTTTTATAGATTAACATCTTTTATAAATAAAAATAATTTAAATTAAAACAATCTGAAAATCGACTATAAAGGGTCAACAATACAAAATTAAAAAAATTTGTTGTCCAAATAAATAAAAAGAAAAGACAATTTTAACAAACCGGTACGGTACGTCGGACACTCTAGAATCAAGGGGCTGGTCCCTGACTTAGACATGGGGGACGTTACCTTCACGTCAGAATTGATGACCTCTCGGACCCTTCAGGGTATACAGGTCAAAAAAAAAAAAAAAATTTAATTTTAAGACTAAGACATTCAGTCAATAGACCGGAAGGAGTTATCGTGTCACCATTTTTTAGATGGAGAATCACGTCCCCTGTGTTCTCTGAGTCCAAACTAGGGACCCAACCCTTCTGGGGAACCTCATCCTCTTACCGTTGGGTAAGGTCATAAGAACGGACCTCTTAGGGCACCTGTCTTCTCGGACCGTCCTATATCAGGTACCTCAACGTTTCTCAACCTGAACTGACTCGTGTGTTCATTAATAGGCGAAGTAAACAATGTTACTAAATTAGTTGTGCAGGTTTCTATTTTGAAAACAATACATTGATCTCTGTAAGGAGTGACAATCGACACACTTCACACGAGTCAGTTCAGAGAAACGTTGGGGTACCTGACATCGGATGGTCCGAGGAGACAGGTACCCTAAAGGGTCCGTTCTTATGACCTCACCCAACGGGAAAGAATGAGGTCCTTTAGAAGGACTGTGTCCCTGACTTAGACTCAGAGAAACAGAGGACGTAACCGTCCGCCTAAGAAATCGTGACACAGTGGACCCTTCGGGCGAGGATCGTCGTGATTAACTGTAACGAAGTGTAAGTCGTAAGGGACTGTCAAGCTAACCTTATGTCTAGATTGGTCAAGACGTCGACAAGTTGAACAACCCGAGGTAGTAAAGGTTATCTAGATCCCCCTCTCGACCACCCTACCAAAAAACTTAGACACCCACAGTACAAGCGTCGTAAGGAAAAAAGAACGGAACCCAGTCTTATCCCACCTTTCAATCAAACTAGGCTAAAACAAAAAGAGTCACTAAAGTCCTCTTCCGTTACCGTTGGGCGAGATCCTGAGAACGGACCTTTTAGGGTATCCGCCTCCTCGGACTATCCGACGTCAGGTACCCCAGCGATCCTCAGCCTGTGTTGACTCGCTGAAGTGAAAGTGAAAAGTGAAAGTACGTAACCTCTTCCTTTACCGTTGTGTGAGGTGACAAGAACGGACCTCTTAGGGTCCCTACCCCCTCGGACCACGCGACGACAGATACCCCAACGTGTC
Organism: Capra ibex; assembly: GCA_006410555.1. Lineage (NCBI taxonomy): Eukaryota > Metazoa > Chordata > Mammalia > Artiodactyla > Bovidae > Capra > Capra ibex. Next base: position 3,797,568 of record SJYO01010634.1, read on the forward strand.
TCAGTCTGTGCTGACTTCGCTAAATCGTCGTCGTCGTCGTCGTCGTCGTCACTAAAGTACACTCACGGTTCACTAGTGACAACTGATGGTACACCCTATAACCGTTGTCACCAGACATCCGTCTGGTCAAGAAACAAAGATCCGGTGGAATTTAAGAGAGACTTTTCGCCACAAAAGAACAACGGCCCGAAGTCTGTGAACATAGAAAGAGACGAAGACACTCCTAAGGTAAGTAGTTATAATACTAGTGTAGACGACAAGAAAGTCACGAGAAGTCAGACAAATAGACCGAGACCTCTGTACTTCAGAGAATTTCTCGATTCACGAAAGAATCACAGCGGAAGAGATAGTACCCGAGATCAAAGGAGAAGTAGTACGACCAGGACGGGAAAAAGGTCAATCCTCCAGTAAACGGAACTATCACTTCTACCCCTCACTTCATCAAGAGAAAAGAGAGAGAATAGTCAATTTTAATGGGGTGGATAGTCGTTACTTGACGAGGAAGGAGTAAAATGAGGAGTATCTCGACTTTTTACGAGAAGTTGAACTGGAAGTGTAAAAGGATTCTGAGGCAACCAATACTGACGACTGAAAGTACAATGGGACGAAAATCGATTCATCTCTCGGAGGTAATACACCGGAAGAAAGACAGAGATTATTAAACCCTTTGGGCATTTCGGAGGAACTAAAGAAATTTAAAAATAAAGTGTAAACCTCATAAACAGGATGACAAAGTGCTTCCACCTGTGACTCTCGTCCGAGAATGGATTGTGAACCTTTACTCAACAGCCTTCTCTGTGTGTACGACCGTTTCGTTCTCTGAAACACCCCTTCCCCGTGGACCCGCCTCTCGTCCTCCCGTTCCTTTGGGCCCTCTTGACGGGACGGGTCCCGAACGTCAGGTTCCCAAATACCACTACCCTAAGTAAAGGCCCAACAGAGACCGGTTAATAAGACTGAGTAAGAGACAGTGAGAGAGGATGAAGACGGAAGTCAGAAAGAAAAGACGTAGTCCTAGAAAAGGTCACTCAGACGAGAAGAGTAGTCTACCGGTTTCATAACCTCGAAGTCGTACTCAGGAAGGTTACTCATAATGCTCAACTAAAGGAAATTCAAACTGGTCAAACTAAAGTAACGACAGGTCCCCTGAGAGTTTTCAGAAGAGGTCGTGGCGTCAAACTTTCGTAGTTAAGAACCGACTCACTACGAACACGGTGGTCCTCCCGTCATTTGTCGGAACAGTATGAGGAAAGAGTCAGGACTTGGTCAGTCAACAACGTACGTTCCAAGATTGACAACGAAGAACTGGACGTACGTCCAAAGAGTCCTCTATACATTCTACCAGACCATAAAGGTAGAGGAAGTCTCAAAAGGTCAAGCAGTACTAGCTGGGTCAGTGTCCGTAATCACATCAGTTACTTTGTCTCCATCTACGAAAAGACCTGAAGAGAACGAAGGAGACACTAGGTCACCTACAACCGTTAAACTAGAAACCAAGGACCCGGAGAAGATTTGGGTCAAACCTGTAGACCTTCAAGAGGTAATGCATTACAACTTCGGATCGTACGTCCTAAAACTCGCATTGGAATGATCGTACTCTCTACTGACGTTAACAGGTCACCAAACTTACAAGAAACCACGACGGGAAGAACCCTTAACCCTACTCGTAACTGTAAAGGTCAGGTCACCGGTGACGACCTTTTCCAAATATTTGACTTCGAAATTATGAAACCGGTGCACTATGCTTCTCGGCTGAGTAACGTTTTCTGGGACTACGACCCTTTCTAACTTTCCTTCTCCTCTTCCCCTACTGTCTCCTACTCTACCAACCTACCGTAGTACCGGAGCCACCTGTACTCACACTCGTCTGAGGTCCTCTACCACTTCCTGTCCCTTCGGACCGGACGACGTCAGATACCCCAGAGTTTCTCAACCCGTGCCGACTCACTGGTTTTTGGTTGTTGAAATTTCTTCCAACAAAAGGATTACAAACCTCAAGACAGACTGTGGACATCCTCTTGTCTCAGTGAAAGAGGGTTCCAAGGATATTTGGGACGTCGTCAGTGACAAGTAGTCACTAGTGTTAATGCAGACCTCACAACAAAAGTAAAGGAGGACAGTCGTCTCGTCTATTTATGGATCTTTTTTCGAAGTCATCGACAACCACTGGTGTCACTTTTCTCCGCAGTTTCTACTCAGATTCCAACAACCACATCAACTTGATCCTCTTAATCACTGCAGTAGTCCTCTTCATCCTAAACCCCTTCCGCTCGAGGAAACACCACGACTATTTTGTCACGACAGCACTAACAAAGTTGGAATCTGTATCGTACGACCTCCTCAAAAGGTCAGTCGCCTCTAAACCCCAATCTCTTTATGTAACCCAGAGTAAGTGTGTATCTACTTACTTCGTCACTCTCGTCTTGGTGTACCCTTTGTCTTCCACCCACTCCTTCCGAGCTCATTCCAGTATAAGTCCTCTGTTCTTCCGTCTCGGGTCAACCACATCTCCAGTCCTTTTCACATCAATCTCTCCATTCTCCCTCTTTGTCCGATCAAGTAGTAGTGTCTTATGTTCCCTCCGGTTTCAAAATTGATTTCTCCGAATGCACTTTCCCGAATCGTTCACCGAGTCTTCATTTCTTAGACGGACGTCACGTCCTCTGGGCCCTCTGTACCCAAACTAACCAGTCCTTCTAGGTGACCTCCTCCTTTAACGTAAGGTGAGGTCATAAGAATGGACCCTTTAGGGTACCTGTCTCCTCGGGCCGTCCGATATCAGATACCCCCAGGGTTTCTCAGTCTGCACCGACTCACTGATTCATACGTGCGTGTATGAGATCTTTTATTCGTCTTATTGTGAGGGAGTGAAAACCAATAAAGTTGAAAGGTCTCGTATGAATTTTTCACTTTCCATAACTTTTTTAAGAGTCTCATCGGGTTTATCGAGAGTGAGGTATCCTTTCTCGTAGTAGAAATTATGATGTAATTAAGGATTATACATTGTCTTATCCAATAAGTACATATCACTATTATACCAAAAGAAAATGTCAACCTATCTACACCGTTTAAACTTCCCTCACCCCGAAAACCTCCGTCTGTGCAAGCATTATTGTTTTTACCTGTTTGGTCACCTTTCGATACAAGTTTACAGTGACAGGTCAATCCCGAAGGGATTGGCGAGCAAATTTAACGTTCGGAGAGAGTGGGTCCTTGAGGGGGTGAAATCGAAGTGGGAGGAACAGTAAATTGGTGACAGATTGGACGACAAAACAAATATTAACTAACTGCCTAACTAACGGAGAGATACACTAAAGGTTCTCCCACACCCAAAACCTGGAGAAGAAGGGGGTGGTGACAGAAGGGTCTCGGATCGTCGCGGAACGTCTCTCTTCTGCGTTACTCATAAATAAACAACTTATTTAATTACTCTCTTTCACTACCAATCTATGGTCGGTAACTTGATACACCCTAGTAAATGAAAACCTTATTCGTGACGAGAGACAGTCACAAAGACCCCCGCGTATATGTTAGGGAACATCGTAGCCACCCGAGTGCCTCGATACTTACTTTCAAATTTAGTACGAGTCATATAAGAAAAAGACTTCCGTTTTTTGGTCTCTGTAAAGGTAACTCAATTATGCTGAAAATCTTACAGTCACAAAGTTTCTAGAGAGTAACTCTTTTGTTGAGAAAAATACAACTTGTATTTTAAAGGGGTACTTCCTAACGATAATGCACTAAATTTACATGACCAAACAATTTTTAAACTAAAAAAAGGAGGGAACTGGAGTAAGTATGGGACTTGTCAAAGGAAGGTCCTGATAACCTTCCTTTACGATTTCCATAACGGAGGAAGGAAAGGTCAGAGTCTCAGGAGACTGGTCTTCCATACCTCAATCAATCTACACCCCGATGTCTCTTCATACACTACTGATCTGAAACAACAACAAATTAGAGATTCAACACAGGTCGAGTAAACACTGGAGTACCTGACATCGAGTGGTCCGACAAGACAGGTACCCTAAAGGGTCTTCTTATGACCTCACCCAACGGTAAAGGAAAGGGTCCCCTGGAAGGGATGGGTCCCTAACTTGGACGTAGAGGACGCAACCGTCCGTATAAATGATGATACGGTGGACCCTTCGGATCTTAATTTTTACTGATTTAATCTTTGAGAGTGAATAAAACAAAGGTGTGACTGATGATGACGAAATAATATACTATGACCACCGGACTAACACAGAGAGTACGGAAAAAGCGTTTTACTTTAGTCATTTCAACCGGAGGACATAAACGACCAAGGGACAGACGTCTAAGTTGATTGACACCTACAATTCTATAACATACACAGCCCCCCTTGAAGTCTTTCATGGTCTTTCTTTTTGAACTTAAACGGTGAAGTCGTTGATAAATGTATCATAAACGTAACATAAGTCAAGTCAAGTCAGCGAGTCAGCACAGGCTGAGAAACACTGGGGTACTTAACGTCGTACGGTCCGGAGGGACAGGTAGTGGTTGAGGACCTCAAGTGAGTTTGAGTGCAGGTAACTCAGCCACTACGGTAGGTCGGTAAAGTAGGAGCCAGCAGGGGAAGAGGAGGACGGGGATTAAGGAGGGAGGGTCGGAGTCTCAGAAAAAGTTACTCAGTTGAGAAGAGTACTCCACCGGTTTCATGACCTCAAAGTCGAAATCGTAGTAAGGAAGGTTTCTTGTGGGTCCTGACTAGAGGAAATCTTACCTGACCAACCTAGAGGAACGTAACATTAGTCAAATCAAGTCAAGTCAGTGAGTCAGCACAGGCTGAGAAACGTTGGGGTACTTAGCGTCGTGTGGTCCGGAGGGACAAGTAGTGTTTGAGGGCCTCAAGTGAGTCTAAGTGCAGGTAACTCAGTCACTACGGTAGGTCGGTAGAGTAGGAGACAGTAGGGGAAGAGGAGGACGGGGGTTAGGGAGGGTCGTAGTCTCAGAAAAGGTTGCTCAGTTGAGAAGCGTACTCCACCGGTTTCATGACCTCAAAGTCGAAATCGTAGTAAGGAAGGTTTCTTTAGGGTCCCGACTAGAGGAAGTCTTACCTAACCAACCTAGAGGAACGTCAGGTTCCCGAAGACGTTGTGGTGTCAAGTTTTCGTGGTTAAGAAGCCACGAGTCGAAAGAGGTGTCAGGTTGAGAGTGTAGGTATGTACTGGTGTCCTTTTTGGTATCGGAACTGATCTGATCTTTTCGGATCGGAACCGTTTCATTACAGAGACGAAAACTTATACGATAGATCCAACCAGTATTGAAAAGAAGGTTCCTCATTCACAGAAAATTAAAGTACCGACGTTAGTGGTAGACGTCACTAAAACCTCGGGGGGGTTTTATTTCAGACTGTGACAAAGGTAACAAAGGGGTAGATAAAGGGTACTTCACTACCCTGGTCTACGGTACTAGAAGCAAAAGACTTACAACTCGAAATTCGGTTGAAAAAGTGACAGGAGAAAGTGAAAGTAGTTCTCCGTAAAATCAAGGAGAAGTGAAAGACGGTATTCCCACCACAGTAGACGTATAGACTCCAATAACTCTAAAGAGGACCGTTAGAACTA